>CM070836.1:14513797-14911838 GCA_036326025.1 Chrosomus eos | reverse complement strand
TGAACATAACAAGTACATTTCTAAGAACTTGGCACATCTTTTTAAACCAAGATTTTTCCTTTTCTTTGTAATGGACACTTGCACTGTAAATAAAGTCGTCTGAACACAGCTAATACTAAGCCGTTGCCTTTTCCGCAGCCCACTTTTCTCTGTCTCCAAGAAAGTGGGCTGATATTGCTGTGAAAACATGTGTCTGAGGAGGTGTTCGTCATCTGGATTTATTTTGTTTTTCCTGTCTGCTTTGAGACCGGATACCTAATATCTACTCGTCTGCAGTGAAAGTGTGGGCAGGCAAGAGACTGTCTGTAACACCTTTTTATTGCATCAATCACTAGATGGGTTTACAGCTCTGTGTTTCTGATATTTCTCCCAGTAATTGGAGGCAATCCTCGTGGGCAGAGCTGTATCCACCAACCCAGATTGCTTATGATGCTTGTATTTAATAATGCACTTTTGTGTGTATGCTCTGCTCCAGGTGCTGTCCCCGCTGTCAGACTCTATCCTGGCGGAGAAGACAGTGAGGGTTGTGGATGATCGAGTGACCATCACTGAACTGGGGCTGCAGTTGGTCAGTGGTCTCACACTCAGTCTGCAGCTCAGCACAGGAAGTAACAGAGCCATCAGCGCCACGGCAACCACACAGGAAGTGCTCAGCAATCCTAAACAGGTCATTTTGCAGAGTTAAATATGTGCTCAGATTCAATATGTGCTGTTTACTGCCACACAAATGAATATTTATACAGAAGGCCTACAAATTAGAGTCTGACTTATGCTGAAGAAACAAGCATTCTTGTAGCTTTAAAATGAAAGAATCCTCGAAAGAGAATCTTTGTTGAATCATTTTTACTTTGTTGACAACAAATCTACAGAACCAAAGCCTTCTAATCGATCCTTTATCAAAATAACATCTAACAGGATAAACTGGAATGAAATGACAGCCAGTACGCAGCTTTGATTTAGCTATTTTAAAGTTTCCTAATGTTGTTTTGGTGTCTCCTAAAACATGTTTACATGCATCAAAGGTCAAAAAAGTTTCATTTTCTAATAATATACATTTGCACATCACCACATTGTTCAATGATTCTTAAACTACTCCATGGATGAATCAATCTCTCTAAATCCCTCCTTTCCGTGAGCTTCTCTGCTCTGATTGGCCAGACAGCTCAGTCTGTTGTGATTGGTCTACCGCGTACAGCACGCGTTTCGAAAACACAAACGCCCATTGGAATAACTGATCGTCAGCTCAGGGATTGTACACCTAAATTAAAGACAGTAATGGACAATGACGTCGATTTTACCATATAAAATGCGAATCCGATGATGAAACACTGGAAGAACTATTCATTCAACCCGAACCTCCATCAAAAGGACAACTCGAGCAGGACGTTTCTCAGTGATACACTACTCAGTTTGATGTACATTTATGAGATGTTGAAACTGTAATTCCTCACCATCAGCATTAACAAGAGTATGTTCATCAACAAATCGACTATTTTACTTATACGTATTTACAGAGTATTTTTCTAATTTATTGCTGTGAACATGTGGGAACTGTATAATAACAGTTCATACATTAGCCGAGCTCGAATGACTGATGTTACAAACTTTACTAAAACAAATCTTGCACCATGCTTAATCTTTCCTCAAAGTAGTGAGAATGACAGACAATCTGCATTAATAGACAGAGTTTTAGGTAATGGTGGCCCACCGCAACTGATCAGCAGAAATATTTCAGTAAGACAGTAATAAGCCAGTTAGCAGGAGACCTACACAATATATAACTCAATAGTAAGTATTTTGAACACCGGTAGAACATATATACATCAGTAATTGTTCATACTTAGCCTACAGGTTGTGATTCTGAAGAGCAAGTTAGTCAGAATTAGCTGGGTACTGACCCATCTTTCTAGAGCAAGCGTTTTGTGAATCCTGCATTGAACTCCGAGATTTGAGAAGCAGTTGTCAGTAATATGAAAGGAACAATGCAAAAGTTTAGGATTATACTGCTGTGATATCATTGTAAAGATGAATTTTAACCACTGATTCTTCACATCTTTGTGATTTATTCACATCCTTGGGCAGTGAAAAAAAAAACTGATTTTACCTTCACATTGAAGAGCACAGCGTCCTCTCGACATGATGTTATCCAGTATCCACACAGGAATCAGCTGCACTGTGTGAGGTTCAAGTTTTCCCTGGTGTCTGCGCGTGAAATAAGTGGGCAGGCGATATGCTAATGTTTCGCCTTGATGTCACAACGAAACTGTTTAGGACTCGTTTTAAAACCGATTTATTTAATTGACTTCGAGTCGACTCTTACTTTTGAGAGACAATAACTTTATATACGTTCTCCCCCCATGTAGCGCGGCACGACGCGTAAAAAGACAGTATAAGTCACTATAATCAGTCATTATGTCCCTAATAAAAAAATAAAACCATACCAATCTGATACGCTCTGGTCCAGTCGCACTGGCAAAGTTGATCGATCAGCTTGGTCATCTGCATTTTCCGGATCAGATTCGGGCTCGAATTGATAAGGTAGAACCGACATTATCACCTGTCATTATGGGATGTCATTTTGCTTTGGGAGCTGATGTTCCAAATATGGTAAGGGGCGTGACATTTCCGTCACACGTTTAAGGTATTCGGGCCAATCACAATGTACTGGATCACTGGCCAATCAGAGCACACCGCGCTTCAGAAAGTTGAAGCATAGAGAAGCAACAATAATGTATGGTATGTGTAAAATTATGACTTTTTTTAACCTAAAACTGCCTAATCACCAAATTATTGCATTACACCAAATACACAAAATGATGTTATTTTTAGAACCATCATATGACCGCTTTAAAGTGACACATCACACATGACATAAACTGCAGTGTACTTTGCATCTGATTATCCTTCAGTTTGGTGAATTAACTTGTGGGAATAATACATTTTAAAATATAGTTTCTAAATACTCAAATCGCACACTTAATGTCAACTTTATTAGTTAATGTGAATTAATCACAGACAATAATGATCAACAATATCTATCTTGAGATTCCTTTATTTCCCAGTAAGAGTTATTAAGCTTTGGTCTCTTGAAAAATAGTTTGTCTGCGTTTCTCTGGAAATACTTCTTGTAAAATGCTCCACTTGCATTCACTAACAGTAGCCATTATATAACACACTCTCAATACTCACCGCAATTCCCTCTTTCTATTACAGCCTATTCAAGGAGCATTTTTTCTACACTGGTCATTTGTTACACAAGTGTGATGTATAACCCAGGGATGAAAGTAACTATGGTTGCCTATGGTTACAGCTGTCATGCTTAATTATGGCTTAGTTAATGGACTCAGAGGAGGTGGTTAATTTGCAGTGCCTCAGTACCTGGACTCAATATAATTATCTTCTAGTTGACAGTCTTAATCAATATGACACACCTCAGTTTAGCATCAGCGCAGTGCTGTTAGCCCAATCCTTTCAATTAAGACAGACGTACGTGTGTGTTTGTGTATTTCAGAGGCTTTGATAGTCTGTTAATTCCTGTGGAACCTGGTGTGACAATACATATTTAAGTACTAGAGAAGAGAACATGAATTTCAAGCAAGTCAACAGGATATTGGAAACCAGAGCCGATCCGCCCTATACGCTCACTACGCAAGATGCGTAGGGCCCCGCAGTTTACTCAAGGCCCCGCCTCCCCCTCGTGTCATAGCGCGTCAATTAATGTTTACAACATCAATGACAAAATTAAGCGAAACTATCCTTCTGGTCACAAAAAGAGAGAGAGAAAAAAAGAGAGTGAATTGCGGAAACAATCAGGTAAACTTGTGTTCTCAACTTGTGTTCACAAGTTTGATGTCAGCAAAGCAAAGTTAATGTGCATTTTGTGTTTTTTAAAGTGCAACGGCTCGGAAAAGATAACCGCGTCGCGTGTTATCATGCGTTCATATGCGCGACTGCGCGTGCACGAAATGAAACACGCATTTTTCAAGCAGAAATATATGTGGAGACCAGACATACTGTACACATATATGGGCGTGAATGATGGCACTCCTCATCAAAGTACACATTATACACACTTTTAAAACAAGACACTGATTATAGTCTCAGTTAATGTGTAGTAAAAACTCTAAACAACTGCACTAATTATGCAAGATGAAAAGCAATGTATTGACAATTTGACATTGATTGACTTTGATTTATAGGCTATATTGAATTTAAAATGTTGATTAGCTGGACATACTGGTCAATATGGATGCACATCCCTCAGTAAATAATAACCATAAATCAAGAATTGCTTCAACATGCATAATAAAAAAAAAACTTTAACATGCTATGGCAAGCCATTTTAGCTTTTATTCATTCACAGTTTATGCATTTTTGATATCAATAATTCATTTTTTTTTTAATATTTGCAATGTGAATTCTTGATTATTTTTACTAGTAGCGCCCCTTAGTTACATTTTTATCTACCAATGTCTATTTTTGATATCAGGAATTACATGTTCACTTGTACAAAAGTTAATTCTTGATATCAATGATGTCACTCACAGGGGTTATTGATATCTGCATCACAATATTCACTTGTTATCTTAATATTCTATAGAAAATACTCTATTCAGTAAATATCATTCTGTTCTATATTGTTGTACTTATTCTTTGACTGTTTTGTTTAAAGGAGGGAGGATTATATTGGGAGCACTGAAGTGTCAGGTGTGACTGTGGCAATGGCAAATGGTTTACATATCTCACGGCGTCACGGGTCAGGTAGAGGGCCCCTTAGCAGAATTTTGCTTAGGGCCCCAGGGAGGTCAGGATCGGCACTGTTGGAAACATACAAAGATAATTGTATTCATCCTCATATTTTATGCAAAATTACCACTAAAACTGAATGGCTCTGTTTAAAAACCTATTTGTTTCCTACACAGGCAGCATTTTTATGATGTTTGCTATTCAGCAAGCCATCTCTCATGTGTACAGCTTCTTTTCAACACACGTGAACAATGAGCCGTTACGGTTATCTTTCGTGGTGTTCAGAGCCGTCCCCAATCTGCAGCCTGCCACAGTCTCCTATTGAGAACACACAGATGGTGTGCACCATGTTAAATGTGCTTAAAATGCCCATAGCTGAAAGGGAACCTCATAAATGACTGATTTGGAACACTCTACATAGGCAGCAACTCTGCTACAATCATATCAAATAAAATTGTGTTTCTGGTAACACTTTACTTGAAGGGGTGTGCATAAGACTGACATGACACCTTCATAACCATGACATGACATAAGTCATGAATATGAAGTAGGGTTTATGCATGTTTATGCCAACTGTCATTAAGTGTCTTTCGCTCAATGATGACATTTTGAATGCAAATATAACATTGTTTAAGATGTCTTTGTTATGACATCTTGACATAAACCAATACATCATAACCTGTCAGTGACTTTGTCATGACAACTTAATATTAAATTAAGGTAAACTGTCAGGTGGTTGTTTTTGACATTGGCTGTCATGAGGCCAACTGTGTCATTAATATTTTCCATGACCTCAACTACAGTACACATTAAATTTGTCATTAAAAAGTTATAATGGCTTCATGACAGCCAATGTCAAAACCAACCACCTGATAGTTTAATGTAATGTTCACCAATAAAGCTAAGTGTATTTTTAAGTTTGATAATTAATCTGCTATGTCATGTTTATGACAGGTTGTGTTGTCTTAGTAATGTCAAGTTGTCATGACAAAGACACTGACAGGTTATGATGTTATGGTTTATGTCAAGGTGTCATAACAAAGACATCTCAAACTATGTCATATTTGCATGAAAAATGTCATAATTGAGCGAATGACACTTAATGACAGTTATCATAAACATGCATAAAACCTCCTTCATATTCATAACATGTGTCATGTCATGATTATGAAGGTGTCATGTTAGTTTTATGCACACCCCTTCAAGTAAACTGTTACCCAATACTTTTTCACAACCAGGTCAAAATTGCAATTGCATTTAACATTGTTCAGAACAGAACTGGAATGAAAAATATAAGTGTAAAACAAACAAATGATGGTGGCATTCATAATAAATGCTAAGCCTAGACAAAAAGATTTAAAGCGAAACTGAAGCTACCAGCAATGTGGGCATTGTGCTATACAAATAAACCTGGGCTCATGCACCTCTCTCTTTCAGAACAAATCCAAATATGCTTTGTGCCATGTTTTGCAAGTCACTTTGGAATATGGCATACGTTAAAGCACATTTCGGATGATAAAAAAGTGACATGTTCTGGGAAGTATGCTATTAATTTTCTTTCTTTTTTTACTCTTTCAGTAAAAGTTATTTTCTGTTGCAGAAATGTCAGATTTAAATGGTTAAATATGAGCTCAGATGAGCTCAAAAACATTTTAAAAGGAAATATTCATATGTATAGCCAACAAATTAGAGAAATAAAATCTGTGACTTTTGCTGAAGAAACAAGCATTTTTGCTACAGAAAGTTATAGCAACCGAACTCTTTTAATCGATCGCTTATTTCAAAACAACATGCAGCAGGATCAACTGGAATGCGATGATGGCCTTTGCACTAATTAATACCAATTAAATAAGGCTATCTCCAAGAACTCTGGCCATTATACGGATGAAAAAATCTAAATCAGAAGGGGAAAAAAAACGATTTAAAACAGCAAATCCGGAATATATAAACACACTACAAAATCTTTCTGGAGCTCACAGTATGCTTTTAAAGTATTACAGATATCATGATGAGCACCTCCCTCATTCGCTGTCTCACTGCATGATTAGAGTGCTCTGGGAGTTCCCCTCCCCTCTAGAAGGATTTGTAGCGTGTTATTCACGGACAGGCAGAGAGCATTGATGTCTTTGTAAGTGAAGAGCTTAAGATGCTTGTTGCAAATCCCTATATGCAGCTCCATATCCGTAATGGCACTGTTATCTCCTCATATCTTTTTTAATCTGACTCCTCCTGACCCTCCAAGTAGAGTAGACACAACTCATGGCCTACATTTAAAGGATTGCTGTGTGGATTCAGACACAGTATTAGTAAAGTCACAGGCAGTGACATGGGCTCCACCTCAATATGAGGGAGTGAACTCGTTGTCTACTCCCAACACAGGCACCGTATATATATATAGACATATACATAGATGATGGCAAAATAATCTAAATGTAAAGCAATTGAGCATTCACAACTAAATATAAATTGATACACTAACTGATATGGTACAAATATTTAAAATATTAAATATTGATGATTTGTTGCTGAAGCATTCAAACGTATCTGGATTTTCTTTTTGCTCTCTATAGGAGGCGCTGATCAGTGCTTGGCTGCAGTTCAGTGACGGCTCCATGGCTCCTCTGGACCTGTACAACCCTGAGCACTTTATTCTGACCGCTACTTCTCTGGATGAGGATGTGGTGTCCATCCGGCAGGACGCTGCGAGCCAGTGGCCGGTTATTTCAGCGCGAGCCGAGGGACAAGGTCTGCTAGTGCACGTAGAAATGACGGTATGTGAAGTGTGTCAGAAATTTAAGCGCCGAAGCGTCCTAGCGGCTGGAAACTGCAACATCCGTGTGAAGTTTGGTCGCAGTGAAAGCGCCTTGAGGCCGGGCGACTACGGCCAAGATGGAGAGGACATGGACAACAGACCAGGTGACCGCAGACAGAACCCGTCCCTCCCGGACAGGACCGGAATGGACAACCACTACTATGGAAGCTCCATTTCAGACATAGAGGATGGTATCATGAGACGAATCACCACCACGACCAAAACAGCCATCATCAGAAGACCAGGTGGAGACAAGCTCTCAGACGATGGGAGCCAGTTGCCTGGCATTCCGATCGATTTCTCAGACTTCCCCGCTCAAGTGGACCTTCCCCGAGGACATAACGTGGATGAAGACGACCTTCAAATACCCCATGGACTTACTGACCTTGAAATTGGGATGTACGCTTTGTTAGGCGTCTTCTGCTTGGCTATTCTGGTTTTCCTCATCAATTGCATCTCATACACTCTCAAGTACCAACACAAGGAGATGTCAATCGAGGGCCAGGAGAGCATGAACCACGCTCACGACTGGGTGTGGCTGGGAAACGACGCCGAACTTCTGGAGAGCCACGTGAGTTTGTCTCCACAGACCGACGAGCACATCACCATTATGGACTCCAGCTTAGGAGGGTTAGAAGAAGGAAGCCACCTTCTCAACGGCGGTTCTTTGCAGAAGAACGTTCAAGGCCAGGTGCACAGAGGAGCCGACACCGCCACCACGGTCTGCACGGGGAAAGACAGCAAAGGCGATTCGCCAACGACCAAAAGGAAACGTGTGAAGTTTTCCACGTTCACCACCATCCCAGTGGAAAGTGTTAGTCCGGCAAAGGAAAATTTGGGAGTCGATCCTGACGATGACATTAAGTGGGTATGTCAGGATGTTGAGCTTGGCGACTCCAAGGAACTACGAAACTACATGGAAAGACTAAACGACAGTGTTTTAAAGGAAGTGGCTTAGTCGAATCAATGTGTGCTAACTGAACTCACCCATATGCCTTTGACAATTACGAGCCAGGGAACAACTGCTACATAAACCTTACTGAAAACAACACATCAGCCATTACATAAAGGATGTCTAGCGTTCTTGTGGTTTGACATGACAACAGTGGGACAATGCTAAGACTTATGGCAAAATATGCCTTTTTAAAAGATGAATCAAATCTTTTTTGTATATTCATTTATATTATGTTCTTTATTCTCCTCATTTTTTTTTTAAATGATTTTATTTTAGCACTTTTTGTAGTTTAAAAAGAAAAACTAAACTGTATTTCCAGGCTTGCCAATGCTCTGCACTCACTTATGAGGCTACAGGACTGTACGCAGATGGTGACATGTAGATTAAGGACTGTAATATTAATGAATCATTGTAAATAAAGTGCACATAGAATGGTTTGGATTTTTTTGCCTTATGAGTTTTATTTCTGGTCAGTGTATTGCTTGCTGGATTCTGGATATATTTAAATTATTCACCAAGAGACCTTGAGTCACCACCAAGTTTGACATTTTCTTTTTTGGCCGCTTTTGTTGTTGGTAAAGAATGTCTCAAAACCTTTTCCTCAGCCTGAGCGGTAAACATGTTATTCAACCCAGCACTGCCTAACTAAATCAATTACACAGTTCCTCAAGGCTGTTTAAATTATACTTTATTTCCCAAATCTCAGTTATAAACCTTTTGTTGCTTGAATAGTCTGAAACAAGCTGTTTCAACTGAGATAGGAACCTTATTAAAAGTACTAAAGGAAACTCGGCTCAAGTCATTTTTGACCATGGAGATTTTCTGGGTGAAGGAAATTAAATCAATCAATACTAATCTAATTCGCAATAGCTACAACATTGGGGGAGAAAAAAAATGTCCAAAGATGCCAATATTGATGCAGCATATGATAAGAGTCTTGCTTGAAAAAGGCCAAATGAATTCTATAATGGTTGTACTACATGTTAATGTGACATTTGCACCGCAATCCTTCAAGCCAAACTATTGTAACCTTTCACTACACAAATGCCAATTATTGTCTAATTAACCTATAGTAGATACTTATTGCAAGTGCTCAATTGTATTTTCTTCTCAATTTTATTAATGGGAAACTATCAGTCTTCAGTGAAAATCATTAACAGCCTCTGAAAGCAGACGGGAAGGACGAGATTCTGCACTTTTAACCAATTAAACAAACGATAAAGAATCAGTGTTATTGACTGATTTCAGGTTTAACTAAGACAAACCGAGAGCAAATTTCACCCAAAATGGTTAAAGTATATTTTATTCAATTCCATTCATCCATCCTCCAAACCATTTTATCCTCTACAGGGGCGGTGAGCAATCTGTGGCATTGGCACACGGAGAGATAATCACTGGCATTTGACAATAGAGCTGTATGTAGTTAATTTAAATTAAGTTCCTTGAACTTGCATACGGATGTACATTTTTAGGTAATCATTCTTTATATTCACATCAAATTGAATTAAAGTTACGAGCTATAAATATCATTAAAGTTCTGTTAAAGATTCCTTGTTCTTTTCAGTGACGTTTTAATTTTCTTGCTATAAAAAGGACTTTTGGTCTTTACACAAGAATATTTCACCAGCATTCAATGCCGCAATTAACCAACAAAGACTGTATAAATACCAAGACGGTTCACTTATGTTACTATGAATGGGAGAAAGTGCAGTGTGCTGCGCAATATAGAATAATTACTGCATCTGCCATTAGACACTCAAGTTCCCATAGAAACAGTCAGTGTCCTGAGACTCGTGCTTAGGACTGCACGTGTGCATTGGCTTTACCAACCTGAAATATACACTTTTTTAATGCTATTTGAGTATAAGAAACAACTTGAGACAGTTTGCTGATTTGAAATATATTATTTAAATGTGAGTTTGGCAAGCAGTTTTTGAGATTTCAATATTTCCCCATTCAAGTAGATTAGAGTTGGTCTCGCATGCCCAAAGTAGCTGCTGGAGGCATTGCAAATATAGCAGCCAAGTGAACTGACTTTCCCTTGAGCATAAAACCTTTGTTAACCAATTAAAGTATTGAGAGGCGCATAAGGAATAGATCATGAAAAATGGACAATTATCTTGATTTAAGATATTGATTACTACATTGAAAAAGCCTCTCTCTAACATTGGTGTGGAAATATAAACTTTAAAACAGGTTTAAGTAAAAGTACCGAGGTACTGGTACTAGCGCTTGTTCATTTTTAAAAGAAAATGTATAATTTACTCACCTTCATGTTGCTTCAAACCTGAAAAAGCACTATGAAAGTACACATAAAAAACTTAAAAATGTCATGTTTAATTAAATTATTTTCCATTTGTGAAATTTACTAGTAATTCCTGAGTGATAGATACATTTAGATTAGTAAAAGCCACACTATAGCTTTGCATTTGGCCTTTTTCAGTTTTGAGTTCTGAGACGGTAAACAACCGATGCTGTCAAACCTGGTATGACACGTCTTCATGCACCATATTTGAATGTAGGTGAACATGAATGATGGAGAGCTACGGCTTCAGAAGACTTGGAATATAGCACACAAACCCTGTGGTCTGCTTTTATGCTCCTGTTTCTGACGTTTTTGAGCTTGGCAGCATCTGCCCTCATTTGCTTTCAACGTATAGAGCATCACAAACATCTTTTTTGTGTTCCACAGGTTTTGAACGACATGAAAGGATAGTTCACCCCAAATTTCATTTTTGGGTCAACTAACCCTTTAAAGACAGCGAGTAAACTAACAGCCCACAACCACACAGTTGCTCAGATTCCTAATTAAGACGACAGATCTTTGCAGAGTTGTTATTAAAAACAGGTTCTGGTAGTCTCGCACAGAGCTCTCTTGTAATTATCAGTTATTCTGCTTTTGTTTTTCAGATTTGTTGAATACGCACCAGTAGCATCATGTCTACACAATTACAGTTGTTGCTGTGAGTGTTGGGTAATTGATCCGGTCTAAGCCTAATGAAAACAACCATATTGAATAAAGCCAAAGTGTACAACATTTCTAATCCCCGCTTCTCCTCCTCTGTCGTTCCGCTTCTCTCTTTTATCAGTAGTATCATATCAATCACATCCTCTTTCATTGCCCGAGGCTCCTCTCTTTTCCTGTTTCCGTCTGACACTATCGCGTCTCCTGTCTTTTCCTGACACACACACAGACAGTTTTGTTTTCTAGTATCCTGACAAATTACATTTTTTTTCTCTCTATTTTTGTTCAGTCTCCCTGCCATTAAATTTGAATGCGTCTCAAAGAGCGGCGAGATGGATATATATGGGGAGCGTGTTGCACGGGGGTATTGTGAACAGAGGTGCAGTCTGCGATCTGTGAAGGGCACTTCAAGCTGAGCTGACTAGGGGAGGAATAATCTACGGCACAGAGAGGGAGAATGACTGATGGATCTCTGGCTGTAATTAACACATCTTTTATAATCACGTCTGCTCGTTTTCTGGTATCATCAGCAGGGGGGAGCATTTCATTTCAGCATGACTTGTAACATAAAATCCTGCTCTCCATTTATATACTGCTTTTTTTTCTTCTTAGGCATGACATGTACATCTGTCAGCCTCTCGGTGGGTGCAGGCTGAATATGTTGAGCTCAGGATCATCAGTCACATGTAAAGGGTCAACGGTCTGCTTGGTTAGCATGGTCATGTTAGTCCCTGCTGGATGATGCTGTAACTACACCATCTGGCAGCATAAATCATTTTAATCCACTGATGGCATGTGCTGTAGCCTATTCTGATCATATATAAACAGTTTATGAGGTTTAGAACCAACTTTAAAAGTCTTTAAAGTTTAATTCCCTGCTGTTTTTTTATGATTTTTTTACATGAGGTTGAGTAAATGATGTCATAATTATGTGATGAACTATCCATTTATCCAAACTGTATAGTTCTCTGGTGTATCTATGTGCATTTTAGTGGATGTATAAAGTCAGTCAGTTCTCAAGTTTACACGGTTCACAGTTTTATCATTCAAACCAAACAAACTTCTTTTAGTAAAATGTAGAATGTAAATACATTCAACTACTTTTTAAATGTGATGTAGGACAATGTAGAGTTGTCTACCAACTGAAATGTAAAAAATGTGACACTAGTAGGCCTAAACACCTCTGATTGCCTATTATACGCGCATTGCACACGCTCACCGGACATGTCTGTGATTGGCTACAATGATCAGCGCTTCAAAAACATGATGTAAATATACACCAATGACGCTCTTCTTCACCGAGCAGATACAGACGGGAGCGTTTGAAAACAGGAGTCTATCAGCAGACCAGTTGTGCTTTCAAACTCAGTGTTAAACGCTCGTTTTTTTTTTTTTGGGTCGACAGCTTATAAAAACTTAATTCAGTTTTTTTTTTAGCTTGTTTGCCGTACACTGTCACAAAGCAGCTTTTAGACATTGTTTTTGTTTTTGTTGTTGTTGTAAGTCAGAAATGACAAGGAGGCAGCTTCACGCAATACAAAGTCAATGGAGACGGTTGGATTGTTTTTCCCCCCAGGTGTGGGCGTGGTCTAAATGCGCTCTGTCTCTATTGTAGCCAATCACAGACATGATCGAGTGGCACAATGGCCAATCAGAGGTGTTTACGATTCCACTCAACAGCTCTGAAAGCATCACAATTTTACAATTTAAAAATTTCATTACAGACTTGGTACCGAAGTCTGTACTTTTTGGCAACTCTATATCTCAGTTAAAAAGTGTGATCATTCTTTTGTAAAAGCACACTTATTTCAGAAATAATATACTTTAAAAGAACACACTTTTAAATTTATATTAAATGCAACTGGTTAAACTTGAGTGATTTTTTGACCCACTTAAAGCGACACTCTACTGGTTTTTCATATTAAACTATGTTATTCCCTTAACTAAGATGAGTTGATACATACCTCTCTCATCTCAGTGCGTGCACTAAATCGCTGTCTTGCCGCGAACCTTTGTTAGATCTTATCTCAGCCCTGTTCATTCAATACGGGACAAGAAGAGAAGCAACCAAACACCTCCACGTTTTCCCTATTTAAATACAGTTAGAGTAGTGTAACTCGACCAAGAACGGTGAAACAAAAAAAAACGTTGCGCTTTTCTAAGCGTGTAAAATGGATATATTGTATGGCAGTAAAATACACTTGTGTAAAATAAACTACAAGTTATTTGCTGATTTCTAGGCAGTTTAATCAGCGGTTCAAATGAATTACGTTAACGGTTCAACGGTCCACATAGCAAGTGCTTGGGAGCACTTCGACTCGGCGCAGTAATATCATCTCTCGTGAAAAGTCCGCTCCCGTTGAAATGAGAGGGAGGAGGAGAGGGAGCGGGGGGAGCGGACTTTTCACGAGAGATGATATTACTGCGCCGAGTCGAAGTGCTCCCAAGCACTTGCTATGGTATTCTGCCATACAATATAGTTATCCATTTTACACGCTTAGAAAAGCGCAACGTTTTGTTTTGTTTCACCGTTCTTTGTCAAGTTACACTACTTTAGTAACTGTATTTAAATAGGGAAAACGTGGAGGTGTTTGGTCGCTTCTCTTCTTGGCCCGTATTGAATGAACAGGGCTGAGAAGACCTAACAAAGGTTTGCGGCAAGACAGCGATTTAGTGCACGCACTGAGACAATAGAGGTGTCTTAGTTAAGGGAATAACATAGTTTAATGTGAAAAACCAGTAGAGTATCCCTTTAATTAGGACTTAAAGCTGCAGTCCGCAGTTTTTCCTCTTTGTTGCCATCTCAGTTCGAAATCTGTAATAGGCTATATGCACGCATAAGTTCCGCATTTGACTCAAGGATGCTCTTCTGTTTCCGGTTGGGGAGATAAAAGCGGAGGAAAACCGAGGAAAACGGGATTATGGCAGAGTCTTCAAAATGTACTGTCCTCCCGTCTTTGAAACGAAACTGTCATATGTTTAGATGTAATTTTATGTATAGTTATGTTTATTTAATATAATGTTAAAAAGAAGCATAAACACAACGAGGGGTGTCTGTTTTGTCTGTTTTTGTGACTAATGTTTCTTTAGTATAACCATGGAGTATAAAATTCAATATAAATTCTTGGTATTGCACTGGACTCTAGAGCATAGAGCCCATTGCAGCCAGTTATTCACGGAATTATTAACTTTACGTGAGTTGTACATCGTCATGAAACAGCGCGGATGAACACAATGCTTTGAGGAGACTGCGGGTCTGTCAGTCCCCATGCCGGTGTGGATACTGGCATTCAGAATCACACATTCTACTTTTTGGAAGTACAGTATGACCATGACAACATAAGAATTTTCATCGGAAAATGTCATCTGAATAAGTAAGGCCTAACATCCACTTTTTCTGATCAACTAAGGAAAAAAAGCATTGCAGTAAATTGTGCTGATTATTATACTTTGTTCTCAAATTGTTAATATTAACAACATCAGCATTGCGTGACTTAATTTAATGTGTATTATGGTTACCTGTAGTTCATTTTCCATTTCTGCGCGGTCTAATTTCTAATGGTCAAACTAATAAATTAATGTTTCTTTACTGGTTTTCTTTGAAAAAAAAAAAACACACGTATCTGTAATCCGATGCATATTTAAAACTGGAATATATATAATTTCGGAGGAGGCGGGTTTGGTTCTCTTACGAGAGTATCTCTCGTACTGCGTAATATCTTACGCTATGGGGAATACTCTTTCCTCGAGATATTGAAGCCAAAAATGATCCTTAATTTTTTTAAACATGCAAAACGCTTTTGCAGCAGCAAGCAGACAAGGGCGAGACAGCTCGCGCGCCCATTGGCTGCCTTGCTGGAAAAGCAGCAGCCTATCGAGTGAGGCACTGCGTGACGTAATGACGAATGGGGGCGCTTCGCGCCCATTTCGTCATGTCCCGCCAGTAAAGGCGTGGTCTCGCCCTATAATACCCTCGATAGCTGTATTTCCTCTGATTTTTCTACTCTTCACGCGAAGCTCACGCATCGCTGGATCCAGAGTGAGAAGCCGCGCCGTTGACTTGTAGCCTTATCAGCGGGACGTGCCATCTTCTGAAGTCGCTGGCCCAGCCGCCTTCAACCGCCGTACCTGCTGCGCTTTCCGGCGTACTATATCCTTTACTCTGCTAAGTGTGTGTGTTTGCTTACGTGACGCAACACCCATTTCTACTGTTCTAAAAGAGCTGCGTCTTTTTTAAAGATGCCTTCCTGTGGTTCTTGCCGAGCCCCACTCAGCGACGAGGACCGCCACGTCATCTGCGTGTCCTGCCTGGGTGAGGATCACGCGGCCACCGCGCTCGCTGACGGCGGATGCCATCATTGTGAACGCCTGCCTATGGTGACTCTGCGGACTCGCCTAGCTTCGTTCTCCGAGCCCGCATCCCAGCCCGCCGTGATGCCGCGCCGCAAGAAGCGCCGCGCCCAGCGCGCGCCCGAGCTATTTCCAGCCCGCCAAAGCTCGCCGGTTCGCCCGCCAGCTTCGCCGGCTTCGCTCGAGTCGCTCCCAGACGGACAGCGGCCGCCGTCTGCCGCCGCGTCCGCACTTGAGCTCGACGAACTTACCGGAGACGGCATTGAAACTGAGCCGATGCGTCCGCTCTCTCAAGCCGTGGATTACATCGGCCTCGACTGAAAGGCGCTCGCGCAACTAACGCGCAATAGGCTGGACGGACGCTTTCTCGGGAAAGACGAAGCTCCGTCACAGTCGAGACCCGCGCCTTTCCCCCCTGAATGGTGAGATACATTTGTGGCTAACGCTATCCGAGATGACGGAAGCTGAGCGCTCCGTGTTCCTCGACGTTCTCGCTCTGCTGGACGCCGCCCCCCTCAGCGCGGGCCCCGGCCGAGGATTGAGATAAAGCCCAAGGTCTCAAGGCCTTCCTAGTCTCTCTAGGAAAGCGACGGTGTTCAGTTCCCGCTGCGGCCGGATTTCCACCAAAACTTCTCGCTCGTTCAGTTCCAAGCAATGCGACTGTTCCAGTGTATTTCGCAGTGAGCAAGCTGGTTCCACAGCCCGCTTGCCTGCGCACAAAGGCCGTCGTTTCGGCTAACTAGCAGCGCCGCCAGGCCCGAGATCAAACACCGCGCTCTCGCTCTGCTGGACGCCGCCCCCCCTCAGCGCGGGCCCCGGCCGAGGATTGAGGTAAAGCCCGAGGTCTCAAGGCCTTCCTAGTCTCTCTAGGAAAGTGACGGTGTTCAGATCCCGCTGCGGCCGGATTTCCACCAAAACTTCTCGCTCGTTCAGTTCCATGCGTTGTGACTGTCCCAGTGTATTTCGCAGTGAAGCAGCCGGTGTCTCAGCCCGCTTGCCTGCGCACAAAAGCCGTTTCTATGGCTACCCAGATAAATCCAATAAAGAGTGCATTTTCTGGTGTTCCGGCCACGGCCGATGGTGTTACGAGTGTTGTAAGAATGCCCACGTCCCAGTGCCCATTCCCACACCCAGACACAGCCCGCCACGGTGCAGGGCTAGCACAAATAAAACCAACTCATGTTGGTTGTGCAGAAAATGTAGTGAACGCGCCCATACAATGCCCGCTTACACTACACGATGCGTGTCCCTTGGTTTCTGTAAAAACGAAACTAACACACATTTAGTCGGCCTGAGCCGACAGTGTTCTCAGTGCAGTAAATGTGCCCGCTGTTCCGCATTTCCTCACTGACACGCCGAATCCCACGGGATTCACCCCCGCTCGCTTTCTATGCACAACCCGTCACAGAGAAGCTGAGCGCGGCCAGGCTGCCCGCTGTGATTAGCGCGCACCTCGCACGCTGTGAACACAGCGTTGATTCAGTCGGCGCGAGCCGAGTGTTCTCCGTGCAGAAAATGTGCCCGCTGTCTCGCGCCCGCATTTCTCACAGACACTCCGAATCTCACGGGATTCGCCCCCGCTCGTCTTCTCTGCACAACCCGTCACAGAGAAGCTGAGCGCGGCCAGGCTGCCGGCTGTGATCAGCGCGCGCCTCGCACGCTGTATACACAGCAGTGATTTAGTCGCGCGAGCTGACAGTATTCTCAGTGTAGTAAATGTGCCGCATTTAGTAAATGTGCCCACATTCCCTCACACGCGCCGAATCCCACAGGATTCGCCCCGCTCGCTTTCTCTGCGCGTCCCGCCATAGAGAAGCTGAGCGCGGCCAGGCTGCCCGCTGTGATCAGCGCGCCCCCCGCCTCGAACGCTGTAAACACGGTGCTGTGTTCCCAGTACACAGGGGCTCTCGAGCCGCCGTCCTGCCGTGGCCAGAGCCCAGATTTCATTCTACCCCTAGCTATTCAGCAGATGCGTGGTCAAGGCTTCCCGGGGTATCAGAATGGGTGTTGAACACTATAACGAGAGGCTGTTCGCTACAGTTCGCTCGACGCCCCCGCCGTTATACGGCGCGAGTCGAAACTACGGTGTATAGCGAAGTGTTTCATCTACTTCGAGCCGAGATAGCGAAACTACTGAGAAAAGGGGCTATAGAACCTCTATCTCAGGGCGAAGGGGGCTTATACAGCAGATATTTTCTGGTACCGAAAAAAAGATGGTGGGCTCAGACCCATTCTAGATCTGCGACTGCTGAACAGAACGCTCGGGAAGCGCCAGTTCAGAATGCTTACGACCAGGAAAATCCTCGCGCAAGTGCGCCAAGGAGACTGGTTCATGTCAATAGATCTGAAAGACGCCTATTTTCAAATACAAATAGCGTCCCATCACAGGCGATTCTTGAGATTCGCCTTCGAGGGCCAGGCATATCAATACACAGTCCTGCCGTTCGGCCTGTCCATAGCACCCCGTACGTTCACGTAGTGCATGGACACGGCCCTCGCCCCCCTGAGACTTCGGGGCATGCGAGTTTTGAACTACTTGGACGATTGGCTGATTCTAGCTCGTTCACGAACGGAGCTCATAGAACACAGGGCCGCATTACTCGAGCACCTCGAGGAGCTGGGCCTTACAGTCAATTGGGCGAAAAGCTCACTGCTCCCCAGTCGGAGAATTTCCTTTCTGGGAACAGTGTTAGACTCGCTATCCATGACAGCACGCCTGTCACCGGAGCGCGGATTGAATATTCAGCACGTCGCGAGATCCTTCCGCCACGGCTCTATAGTCCCGCTCAGAAGGTTTCAGAAAATGCTGGGTCTGATGGCCTCAGCAGCCTCCGTACTCCAGTTGGGCCTGCTCCGCATGCGCCCACTGCAGCTATGGCTAAAAGCACGAGTTCCCCCAGGGCGTGGACCGCGGGTCTATTTCGCCTCAGGGTCGACCTTCAGTGCGTTTCAGCTCTGAAACCGTGGAAAGTGACCGACTGGTATCAGTCAGGTGTGAGTCTGGGGATCGCCTCGGGTGTGAAGGTGGTGTCTACGGACGCCTCCACATCGGGGCGGGGAGCGCTGCTCGAGGGCAGACCGCTAGCTGGCCTATGGTCAGTACGGGAGAAGCTCCTTCACATAAACTGCTTGGAATTAATAGCAGTCGACAAAGCGCTAAGGCGCTTCTGTCCCCAGATAATAGGCCACCAAGTATTGGTCCGGTCGGACAACATGTCAGTGGTGGCGTACATAAATCGCCAGGGCGGCGTCAGGTCCCGAAACCTTTACAGGCTGACGGAACGCCTCCTGGTCTGGGCTCAGCACAACCTGCTCTCGCTGAGAGCGGCGCATGTGCCTGGTCACCTAAAAGTGGGGCCAGACAGGCTGTCCAGAAACAACGTCCCAGCAGGAGAATGGTCTCTGCACCCGCAGACAATCCAGCTGCTGTGGGAAACGTTTGGCAAAGCGCAGGTGGACCTGTTCGCGTCCCAAGAAAACCCTCACTGCCCGAGATTCTTCTCGAAAAGCCGGGACGCGCTGGCCCATGTTTGGCCCCGCCGCCCCCCCTATATGCTTTCCCCCCTGTCTCACTCCTGCCTCAGGTGTTGGAGCGAATCAGGAGGGAGGGATGCCCAGTGCTACTCATAGCTCCGCTCTGGACAAACCAGTCGTGGTTCCCTGTCCTGATGCAGCTGACCAGCGCTGCCCCATGGCCTTTACCGTTGAGGAGAGACCTCCTCTCTCAGGCGGGAGGCTCGATTTGGCATCCTCGCCCGGATTTGTGGTCCCTGCACGCATGGGCCATCAACGGGTACCCGCTGACCTCCCAGAGGGAGTGTTAAACACGATCGCGCAGGCTAGAGCCCCATCTACCAGACGGCTCTACACCTCGAAGTGGTCTGTGTTCTCTGCTTGGTGTCAAGCGCAGAGCTTTTCACCTGTAGACTGCGGGGTTACGGAAGTGCTTTCCTTCCTTCAGGAGCTACTGGATAAGGGCAGGACCCCTTCCACGCTCAAAGTATACGTGGCGGCCATAGCAGCGTTTGTAAAACCGGTGTCTGGCCAGTCACTAGGAAAGAACGACTTAGTCGTGCGTTTCCTTAGAGGAGCTCGGAGGCTAAACCCTCCCAGGCCCCCTTCAGTCCCGACATGGGACCTTTCCACGGTCTTGGAGGCCATGAAAGGTGCCCCATTCGAGCCAATCCAGTCGTCAGACATCAAACACTTGTCTTTCAAGACAGCGTTTCTTATGGCTCTCGCTTCAGTGAAGCGCGTAGGGGACTTGCAAGCGCTCTCAGTGAGCGCGTCATGCATGGATTTTGGACCTAATGACTCAAAGGTCATACTCAAACCGAAGCACGGCTACGTGCCAAAATCCCTCAACGCACCGTTCAGGGCACAGGTGATTTCCCTGTCTGCCCTTCCGGTTCTCAATGAGGAGAAGGACGCGAGTCTCCTTTGCCCTGTCAGGGAACTAAGGGCTTATGTGTCCCGCTCGTCTGGTTTCAGACAGACTGAGCAGCTTTTCGTTTCGTTTGGCGGCCGTGCTAAGGGACTTGCCGCTTCGAAACAGAGCCTATCCAGATGGATAGTCGGTGCCATAGCGCTGGCTTACACTTCTAAGGGCCTACAGTGCCCTTTGGGTGTTAGAGCGCACTCCACAAGAGGCATGGCCTCCTCGTGGGCATGGTCTAGCGGGGTTACCCTGCAAGATATTTGTATGGCCGCGGGCTGGGCCTCGCCGTCTACATTTATAAAATACTATAACCTGGAGGTTCCCGCCTTGCAAGCTAAGCTTTTGGCGGTATAAAGTTCAGTGCTATCTGCCCGCTGTGCGGCTCAGATACTGAGTTTGACCTGCGTATTGCTCACTGACCAGTACAGCAGCTCATTAAAATGTCGACACACTTGTGGCCACCCAGTTCAGGCTGAATGTTCACCCTGACGGTATGGTCTATTTGTCACATGATCAGCTCCTTCGGATGCTATTTAGAGGGAATGATGCTTCTAGCCTCTCTTCCCTCACTCTCTGTGAGTTTATGGTGATTATGCACTATATGCGCCCCGGGCTTCGGCCCCTGGGACTTTGGTGTTGGATCCCTACCAGCACGGCGTGTTGCATGGGGTTCCCCATAGCGTAAGATATTACGCAGTACGAGAGATACTCTCGTAAGAGAACGTACTCGGTTACTAACGTAACCTCGGTTCTCTCTAGAGAGGGAACGAGTACTGCGTATCTTGCCGTGCTTGGAATACGCTCTGGTTCGCTTCGGCGTTGAAAAATCAGAGGAAATACAGCTATCGAGGGTATTATAGGGCGAGACCAAGCCTTTACTGGCGGGACATGACGAAATGGGCGCGAAGCGCCCCCATTCGTCATTACGTCACGCAGTGCCTCACTCGATAGGCTGCTGCTTTTCCAGCAAGGCAGCCAATGGGCGCGCGAGCTGTCTCGCCCTTGTCTGCTTGCTGCTGCAAAAGCGTTTTGCATGTTTAAAAAATTAAGGATAATTTTTGGCTTCAATATCTCGAGGAAAGAGTATTCCCCATAGCGTAAGATATTACGCAGTACTCGTTCCCTCTCTAGAGAGAACCGAGGTTACGTTAGTAACCGAGTACGTTTTCTTGGAGTAGAGGTGAATTGCTCCCTCTCATAGCTAGCACAAAATAATTAATATTTACCATAATAGCAAAACGAAAAAAGCCACAACAAAGGAAAATCCGTAACTGTGTGAATTAAGCGAACAAGTGTGCTACTGTTACACGATTGAACTATTGAAATGTCTTACCTGTCCAACAGAAAAAAAAGCAGTCTCTGCGTCCGTTTTGAACCCCTTCAAATCACAGAGTTCACGCCACCTTTCAAAAGCCCTGCCGATGTTTATCCTTGTTTTCGCGTGGGCCGGTTGCAGTCTCTTTTCTCTACCAACTCCGAGGTCCGAATTCTTTTGGGTTTTACAACTGGACTGGTGAATCTCCAGTTGTCACTAGTGATTGTCGTTTGAACCTTTCTGGATTCGCCATAAGTTTTAATTATTTAAAGTGCTGTGAGAAAAGGCAAAAAATCTCCACCTCCAACATCCTCGCACGCAATATAGCCTTCTAGCCGAGACTCCTTCCTTATGTGTACAGATGTGATGTAATGACGCAAAGACATGCTCGAATTTCCCACGGAAATCCACCAGTACCACTGGAATTAAAATCATTATTACAAGCTAACCGTTTTGAATCGAGCTAAGGCAAGCAGATATTTTTGAACACTGGCTGGTTATGTTTTTTATTATTGTTATTATTTTGGATAATTTACCCCAAAAAAGTTACAGACTGCAGCTTTAAGTACATATTAAATATCATAATTACTATTGTCTTTGAAACGTGGTTAAATACTGCCTCATGTACTGAAGCATTAATGGTAACTAAATTATACTTACAGTAAATGTCATTTAAATTGAAACTTGTATGTTTTGTATTTAAATATTTTTGTAATGATGTGCCAAAGTGCCACCTCAAAAAAAGGGATGAGAAAATAATCCATATTACAAAAATAAAACAAATATTACAAAATGTGACATTAAAATGTGTTTAAATAACTAGTTTTTCTAAAGTAACACTGTCCACTAACGACAGCCACAGGTAAAGTTACATCACCTCCCCTGAGCCCAGACCCCCTAACAGACCCCCTAATGCTTGTGGTGGGTAAATGAGAATAAAAGGGGGAAACTGACATGAGAGGAGGCAATGCCTCCATTGCGCCATGATTGTATTGGGTTGTGCGATAAATCGCCCCTCTTGTTTTCTTGCGCTATTGCTAATCAGTCTGAAATCTGAAGGGGCTGTTTACACGACACCATTTTCAACTAAAAACGCAACGTAACTTTTTATGCATTTTGGCCGTTCGTTTACACAACAACAGTGTTTTGGGTGCCTGAAAACGCAAACTTTTGAAAGCGGGTTTTAAAGTGCAAGTTTTTGAAAATGATCTCTGTGTAAACAACAAAAACGTGAATCTCTTTAGACAGAAGATTAACGTTAATTAAAAAGTAAACAACAACCCGCTTAGATATCACCACTTTGTCACGTCAAATTCAAACTTAAAGGGATAGTTCACCCAAAAATGAATATTCTATCATCGTTTACTTACCCTCCAAAGTTGTTCCAAACCTCTATGTGTTTATTTGTTCTGCTGAACACAAAGGAAGATATTTGGAAGAAAACAGATCTCAATCCCCATTGACTACCATAGTATGTATTTTTTCCTACTATGGAAGTCAATGGGGATTGAGATCTGTTTTCTTCCAAATATCTTCCTTTGTGTTCAGCAGAACAAATAAACACATAGAGGTTTGGAACAAAACAAATTGAGGGTGAGTAAATGATGAAAGAATATTCATTTTTGGGTGAACTATCCCTTTAAAATGGCCTTAAAACAAAATGATCCGAAAATAAGTGGACTTTTAAAAAGAGAAAGGCAGTATATTTTACTGTTTAAATTGTTACTTTTGAATTGTATTAGAATTGTAGAATTGTATTTTTATATGTTGTTTGTATGTTATGTAAAGTAATGTTGTCACATTTTCCTGGTGTAACTGGGCCATCAATTTACATTTGATTTATGAATAAAATACTGAGGACTTTGCCTCCTCATTTCAGATTCAGAACACCACTACATGCCACAGTTTAAACTATATTAACTTTAAATCCATATATTAACACAAATATAGCTCCAAAGCCAGAGCTGAACCGTAGTATTTGAGCCAAAAACAGTAGGCCAACTGAGTTCCTGATTGAACGAAGAAGTCAATGATAAAAAAATTAAATAAAAAAAACACCACCTACTGGCATATCGATGTAACTTGAAGAGTCAAGACCGGCAAAGAGATACAAACCGCTAAAAAAAAAAAGAAAGAAAGAAAAAGAAAAAAGGATACAACCAGCTGAATTTTCCCAGTGCTGTTGAACTATGTATCAGTACTTTTGGAATGCTTTTCATTCCACAGTACACAATCTTCAACGTGTTTGCCATTAACCATTCATTTTGGATTTATACATTTTTAGAGAATAGCCTTTATAAGGCCAATGGCAATTTTATGACAGATAGGATTAATTTTCTATGGTATGAGAAACCATAGAAACAATCCTGTTCTGCTAAGTGGACCCTTTTCACATTCAAAGTGTTATTATTATTAATTATGTACAATTATAAAAAATATACTATATCTCTAAATCTCTTCTAAATTCCCTTTTGGAAAGTCAAAGAAATTATATCGTGTAATCTTTTCTATTCAAGCAAATGGTAATGCATTAATGCAAAAAATATAGTTTGTAGATTCTATTCACTATTCACTTTATAATTTACCCAACTATGATGGCTTCTGCTTCTGAGAATGACCAGAAATATGAAAAGGGTCCATTGACTCATTTGGAAGGCTGTGCCCTTCAGAGGTCACGGCCACATACGTCGCCGAGGTTGTCACACTTCAAAGTAACCATTATAAAAAGTACTGTTATTCCTTGTGAGCCTTAAATTATTGTAATTTCTTTCTTACTTTGGAATGTAATGGTTACTTTTCTGAAATGAAGCCGCCTCAATAATTAAAGCCGCAGACAAAGGCGACCTCCGGAGGGCGCAGCATTCAAATAAGACGGCACCGTGATTGCCTGTTTTACAACACTGACAGCAATTAAGGCTATAATGTCACGGATTATGAAGGCACATGTGAAGTTGACCAGCACACTTTCTCTTATGGCAGAGCTGCTGATATAAATATGCCAGAATGAGTAACAGGTTTGTTACTCTCACTCAGTTGGGGCTAGCTAGTTCGCTGCCAACCATTGGATTGTAGTTACTCTATTAATATGGTAATGATATTTCACATAAATTCAAGTATAATGACTGATTTATGATCACTTATAAAATCCTGTTTATGTCCTGTCCCCACACACACACACGTACAGCAGCAGAAGGTCAGGTCATGTTTATTCTTGCCTTGCTGATATGACACGGTCTCTTGACCTCTCACCTTCTGGTACATGCACAATACTCACATTTACAATATCCCACAGAGCAGCTTTATGGTGCACAGCCATATGCACATATAAGAACATAATATCTGTGAGGTCAATGTCTCAGATCAAATGTGAAATGCAGTCAGCAATGCCAGATGTACTGTGTGGATGCAAGCACAGGTCAAACATGCTAACCTCACAATCCCTCTCTATATCCATCCATCTATATATATACACACATATACAGTACATATATACGCATTGATGACGCATAGTTTATGCATTATGGCAACCTGATTTATTTATTTTTTATTTGTTTTACAATTAAATTAGAAACGTTTAATTGCAAACAACATCCAATAATGCTCATTAAATTAGTACTGCGCAGTAAATAAGCCATTAATAGTAAGAGCTCTGCATTAGAGGCCTGCAAGTTCAACAATAAGATTTGCCATGTTGAATGGTGTATTTAAGAGATATTAGAACTTTTCGAGATAGGGCACAATCCTGTTTTGAGACATCTTTTCTCTCTTACGAGACAAGAGGGGTCATATTTAGGAACACTGACCCTACAGTCACATGAAGCATACATTGTTGATATACTGTGCTTACACCTTCAACTCTTCTACTTTTTAATTGAGCACAACACTGTAAAAACATGGAAGCGGTAGACATATATAGGCTGTGTCAACAGTGACACAGAGGATGAAAAAGAGCGGTGGAGTTCAAACAACTCGCTGATGGTCACAGTCTTAAGAAACGACCGGTCATTCTAGATATGCTTGGGTGAAGAGTGATGATGTTCTGATTTCTTGTCGACAAATGCAATTGATTGTGAGAGATCACAAGGTTTGCATACGAGCTTGGAAAATGAAAGCTGTAATAAACGGGCGACTCGTTTTCAAACGGCTCTCACAGACACACAAACACTAGAGGTCAGATGCATTTTATTGAACAACAACAGAAAGAAAATGTAATTTTAAACAAAAGCATGAAAAAAATAAATCACAATTTCACTGCACAAACTCAAAAATTTTGCATTGTATGATCTTAGGCTCTTTGGGGAAAACAAAATCATTTGACATATTTAAAAAGCTTTAAAACAGTATTTATTCATGCCCAGTTAAAATGAATGATGCCCTTTTCTAATACCACGTTTTTTTACCCAAATTGATCTTAGATTCAAACTGCTCTACTGTTAATACTGTCCGTCAAAACACATTTAAGAGGATTTTGATCACTCTTGTTGGGAACTACCTAATGTAAAAGTTTAAGGATGAGATAAAAAAAAATTGCATCAGTTGCAACAGTCACGTGGAGCGACTTTTGTCATTGAAGGCACGAGGTGTAACTGTTGAAAAAGTGAAACTCAAACTTCAGGAACTACAGTACCTGTTAAACGTATAAAAAGGACCAGCATAGAAGCATAATGGGAGTGTTGTATTTTGTAGCTTGTGGTCATAGCGAAGACAGCAGACTTCGTTTAGTTGGCAAAAACTGCAGCAAAAGTGGACGTCGTTGCAAAATGTGTATAAAAATGACATCAAGCAAGACTCCCTCTACCTCAAATTCATAATATCATCATGCTGTGTAAACAAGGATGTATCATAAGCCTGCATGTACAATTCATGATTCTAAATCCTCAATTATAAATGTGATTTTTGCTTGAGATTAGTGCAAAGTGATTTCACAACATAACCTCATCTTGATGACAATCTGAGCTCGAGGTTTGTTGTTCATCAAAAAACATAATGCAATCTTAAAAAGTTTATGAATCGTTACAAACAAGATGCGGGTGTTTCCAAAGGAAACTTGCATTTGCAGAGATATTCTTGCTGTAAAGGTGCACGCATATCAGCACTCTTTGTGCAAATTTATAATTTCTCAGATAATACACTCATATCATAACCATTATAAAGAGCGATGAAGTGTCTGGCTTTACAACTTATAATTAAAATGATTAAAAACAAGCTAATGGAAAACTAATGCCTGATAAAATATCTAAAAGTAAGAAACGCTTGTAATGCCACAGGTTTAGTACCAAAGTTACACATGTAATCAAATTGTTAAAGACACAATTATACATTTGATTATTTATTTTAAAAAGTATTTTACAAGGCAACTTATCAGCTACTTCACACCGATGTTCAGACAATAACTATATGGCTTCCTTGTGATTCATTGATTTGTAACTAAAGGAGTAGCCAACCATTTTTGCCATTTTAGACATCAGCCGATTATTATTAACAGTATCTGAAAATACAGCCAATTTGTACTGTATGTATTAATAATTTTAATAATTTAAAATTAATGAAGTGACCAAGGATACACCATACAGTGCAAATGCTGCCTAAAAAAAGTTTATCGTTAATTTTTTTTTTTTTAATTACCACAGAAATATACAATTTTAAATAAATTTGAACAGGAACACAGTCTTACCTTTTTGAGCATAAACCACGAAAAATAAAAGGTTCAATAAATATTCAATTCAAACTGGCAATTAGTTGTACAACCCATCGTAAACAGTGAAAACAACAAAAATCCCAAATTGTGAATAAGTGTTGTTCAAACGACACACTACAGCAAACAAGCATTTCATAATCCAGTTCGCCAATGGAGTGAACAATCCTCATTTTCAACCACTTCATACGCAATATTTTTGTTAATTATTGCATGAGTTTTGTGGGGGTTTTTTTTCTTTTAAATTGTCTCAAGTGTTTAAAGGTGGCAACAGAACGGCCAGTTCTAGGAAACACAGTGGGATTCAAGTCAAACATTTGATATCCTACCTCATTTTCCAAAATACTAAGAGGCGTAAAGTTTGTGACGTGGTTTGGTGGTTGAGGAATGGTGAAGGTGAGAGTCTGGCTGATGATGAAGAGGGTCATGAGTTACCCAGAGACTGCCTGTGGTTCCCTGCTCTGGGCTTCTGTTTGTCATACTTCACAGACACAATGAGGAAGACCAGGAGTGTGACTCCCTGGATGGCGGCCAGGAGGAAGAAGTAGTAATTCAGTGTGCACCCGTTGATGTTACCTACAGGGAGAAGAAAAGGTGAGAAAAAGGGATGTGTAAAAAAACAACTCACTTTGATGTGAATTTCACAATACCAAAATGTCAGTAGTCTAACAAGCACAGACACTCTTTGGAGCACAGAGATCTCTCTACCTCTGTATACTGGTTGAAACAATCAATGATTCTCATTTGATCAATAAAGAATTGAGTCTCTCTCTCTCTATATATAAAATAACAAACAAAACTTAACTCGACGACAAATGCAAGACTAAGACACTCCGCTCGTCAAATACATAAAACTTTGGCCTTATATATATATATATATATATATATATATATATATATATATATATATATATATATATATATATATATATAATATATATAGTGTTTCTTGAGTAAGAACCAGTACTTATTCAAAGAACCAGTTCTTCATTTAGCTTTGCATTACAAACAAGCAGAGACGGTCCAAAATGTGTGGCACTTCATTCACAATAAAGGTTGGTGGAGTCATGAGGTTTTACAGAGAGTTTGAGGATCCAAGTTACAAGCTCTTTTTATTACTTTTCATTGGTTAGATGTTTGCAAAACCCCACACAGAGACATAAAGGGTGACCGAAAGTTATGATTTATGAAAAAAAAAATAATAATCTACCCGACAGTGACAATATACTGCGTTTCCTTTATTTTAGACCCTTTGTTCATTTGTATCAGTTACTTTTCCATTAGTTACAAACAGTTTTCTTTTAAAAACCAAACAAAAACATTATCAAAAACAGTGTTAATGATAATTAATTACAAGCTACTAACATCTTCAGCAGTGTAATTAGATTACTGTACTAATTACTCTCTCTAAAAGTATTGCTTTATTTATTACTAATTGCTTTCTAAATCCCACATCAACCTTGGCCAGTTGAACAATACAAGGATTCTTATACAATACAATTCAATAATTCTTTCAAACAAACAATATGAAACTGCATAAATTATTCTTGAACTATCCAAAGCATTTACAGGGAGAGAGTTACATTTAAAAACAAATTTGATCATACATTTTGATTTTAAATCCACTTTTGTTTTTATATAGAACTATTTATATAAGTCTATACATTAATTAAAGCATTTACAGCAAAAGTAACTAATTAAATTACTTTTTAAATTACCTTACTTTTTTAAAGTAATCAAAATCGCTGTAATTAATTACTTAGTAATGCATTACACCCATTACTTATCATAAAGTATATCGTAATGTATTATCATCGAAAATAACGTGTATTTTATTTGTTTTCTTTACTTAACATCCTTCCTTAGCTCACTTGATCAGAGGAGAGATTTCTGATCAATTATAAAGGCATGTGTACAGGTAGATGAAGAGTAACTGAACATCTGTGACATGCTGCATTCATATGTCAAAAGAAAGTAAAAAGCATATGTTTGTGCTTGTTGGATCCCCTGAAAGCAACAGAGCGAACAGGCAATCTGCTCCGTTCATACTACCCTACAGCGGCAAAGAGCTTTAACTGATAGCATGTCGGTCCGCACTGCTTGTAAGCATCCATTGCAACCTGCAAACCCATCTAACTCTGGTTTATTCAAGCAAAACCTAAACAAGCATTCCTTCACCATCCAATCACTCCTTCATTTCCCCTCTCGGAGGGTTTACATCAATACTTACAGAGGAACCATAAACAAAAAGCCGCATCTTCACAGGATGAAGGAAGAGCCTATAATTCACCATCTTGGGAGCTTAAGCGAAGCACACTCGCTCGGATTGGGCTGGAATTACAGACTCTGAGCCCTCGGCCCTAAACTAACTCTCCTGTTGTTTAAGCCTCTGACTGCTCAGGGCCATTATAGTCCTGGATCATGACTGTGGGTAGTATTAAATTCAACTCTCTACTTATGCTAAATTCTGTACACAAACACACAAAATCGGTTCACAAATGTTTCCTGTATTATGAATCATAAGTCTGAGTCTCCTCTCTCTCTCTCTCTCTCTCTCTCCTCTCTCTCTCCTCTCTCTCTCTCCTCTCTCTCTCTCTCTCTCTCTCTCTCTCTCTCTCCTCTCTCTCTCTCTCTCTCTCTCTCTCTCTCTCTCTCTCTCTCTCTCTCTCTCTCTCCTCTCTCTCTCTCTCTCTCTCAGCTGATGAAAAAGCTGTTTAACACTTCAGATCTGTTCAGAAGAGGTGGTCAAACCTCCGGGGGTTAAGGACCATCAAAGAGAAACTCTTAATAAGTAGTCCTGCGAAGGGGCTGTCATCTCTCAGGGGTGTTTCAGAGCGGCCAAAACAGGTCCCTGTAGCACTGCTTAGCATATTACAATAACTAAAAATGTATATCCATAAGAATGCATTACCATTTAAATAGATGGATTCACATGCACACATCTGTTAAAAAAGGGTCATTAATTAGAACAAGGTATTACACTTTACAGAGGATTCTACTTTAGTTTGAAGTTGTCATTAGATGCAAACAAGATAAAGCATATTTTTGTAGCAACCAACTGAAGGATGAAAAATGTCAGCTGACCCTTGAGGAACATCGTGAGCAACTCCATTAGATAGAATTATCCACGGCCTCGAAGAATATTACTGGCAGAAGATAAGAACTGCTTGAGATGAGTCACTTCAAGATATGAAAACACTGAATCATAACTAGGGATCGACCGATATGGATTTTTTAGTGCCGATACCGATACCGATTTTTTTCCCATCAGCCTTAGCCGATGACCGATACGGACTGCCGATTTTCTTGAGCCGATATTTGGAGCCGATACATTTTGCTCCCTCATTTTAAATCATAAAAATGACATGATGTTAACAAACGTTACAGGTCTCAATTTAATAAAAAGTAACAGATCTCAATTTAATAAAAGTAAAATTTATTTAACTTAAAAAAACAATATTTAACAAATAGTAAAAACATGTGAGGTAGAACAAGAACAAGTAGATAAACACTATTTAACAAATATTAAAAACATGAGGTAGGACAAAAAAAAAGTTCAGTGCTTTAAATAAATATTTAAGGATAAATAAAATAATTACACTATTGCACACAGTAGCAGCCAGCATAATAAAGTGCACAGTGCACACTGTACTTCATTTTAAAAGTAACAAACTATTTACTGCCATGGTTTCAATTTTTCTACATAAAATAAAATGAGCATGTTTAGTCTCTAATATCACTGCGATGGCGAGGGAGACACACACCACAAGTGTCCAAACCTCAGCCAGGTGGTCGCTGAATAAATCTCCCACAAAAAGCACGGAGCAACGTTGGTATTACTTAATCCTATGACCAGTGTTCGTAACAGCTACCGTACGCATACTAGGGCTGTCAAAATTGCTCAAATAGCGTTTGCATATTCCCTCTAAAAAACATATTTGAACATCTCGTCGTGCATTTTGTCAATGACGCGCATTAGCTACGTCAATAACAGGACAAATTAATACAAAGAGACATAACTACTAGTATTAAGTAGCTTATTTGAGTTTAAACATATTTGACAACGTATTACTACAAAAAACAAGTAAATCAACTAATGGCCAAGACCGCAGAGCTCACTCTGGCTCGCCCGGACACTCACTCACTCACACACACACTCTCTCTCTCTCTCTCTCTCTCTCTCTCTCTCTCTCTCCACGCTCTCCGCGCATACCGGTTTAAATGAACAACAACAAACAAATGTTGAGTGCTGATCAAGAGTTTTGTGCAAGCAATTTAAGGTTGCGAATTTAAGGTCCCAAATATAGCAGGCTTCATTCAGTGATTGAAACAAATACATTAATTGAAGTTTCACAGATAGAACAGACATTGAGCGCTCCGAGCGAGCTGTGCTGTGGTAACGTTAGTCTACCGCGGGCGTGTTTTTCCACATTCGAATATTAATTTTCACCTTCAAAATTCAGTTTTTTTTTTAAACTATTCGAATATATATTCGTATTTAGAATATTCATTGACAGCCCTAATGCATACTGAACGGATAGCCTACACCTTAGCTATTTGCAGCTCCCTAAATACAATGGCAAGCAAGCAGTTTTATAGACGAGGCATTCGCGTTTTCCATTTGGACCCACAAACTTGCTTAGCTATATAGTTGCAAGCACATAACAGTTATAGAGCAACGGGTTTCCATTTTCAAATTGTTTGGCAATATTTCAGCAGTCAAACAGTTAAAAGATGCTTTGAAAGTTTAAAAGTTACCATTATCTTGAGCAGGAGGTTGCACTCTGCTAGTGGGGGAGGGGCAGTGCAGGGTCTGCACGTGAACTGCAGCGTCTCCAGCAGCACAGAGCTGCCTGTGGACGCCTGTCTATAAATAATGCCAGGAAAAAACTATCGGCGAACGCAGCAGCCGCGTATCGGCCGATTCCGATACACGTAAAAAACGCAAATATCGGCCCGATATATCGGCCGGCCGATATATCGGTCGATCACTATTCATAACAGTATGGAGATGCATTGCATTGCTATTCTAAACATGTGTGAATGAAGATCCCGAAGACAACATTTGATTAATCATCAAGTATAGAGGAAGGGTTCAAAGATTACAGATGCTCTCAGAGATCCCGTCCCTTCAACTCAAGCAAGTTTGTGAGTAGTGTAACCATATAGTAGGGGTGTCTATCCTGCACACTTGCCATAGAGCAGTGCTTCTCAAACCTGTCCTGGGGACGCCCCACCACTTGTTTGCATGTCTTCCTCATTGAACACACTCAATTCAAGTCTTGTAATCTCTACTAATGATGAGGTAGACATCCAAAATGTGCAGGTTTGAGAAGCACAGCTATAGAGTGTCCTGTCAGCTGTTCAAAGATTCACTAGGGTGGTCATTTCAATCACTTTGCAAATATCTAAACTACATTACATCACTATTAAATTGGAAAACTGCAAGACACCTAGTGCAGAATTTGGCCCCCAGTCTTGGATAGTGTGAAGTCTTGTTTGAGAGCGCCAAGCTTAACTATCAGAGCCATGGCCTTGCCGTGAGTTTACTGCAGATGTTCACACAGGTTAGGATCCAACCAGACCCTATCCCATTCCTGTCTCAATTCCCTTCCTCTTCACTGTCTCAATCCAATAAAAGTGGCAAGCCATGTTATGGCTACAACAACCTCTTGATCAATTTCTTTGCTGCTTTAATATACTCTGTAACAGCAGGTACTCCCCAATGACAACACGTGTTACAAGCAGGTTGACAGTTTGACTGAGAGAGCAATAGAGCTCGGGATCTTACTGCCCTCAAGCAAGGGGAAACAAATGCCCTTGTCTGTGAAAAACGCTGCATTTACAATACCCACATGCCAGGGAACAGCTAAGAGCAAACCAACAATCAATACCCTCAAATGGTCCCCATTCACACCAGAGGCTACCCCAAACTCATGGAAATAAGAAGAGTAAAATATTGACTGCTATAGACCTTATTTGCCGCAGCGCCATCTTTGATTTTCAATGGGAATGAAAGCGAGATAGACATGGATCTCTTCAGGAAGTTGTAAATTTATTTAATGTTTTATTATGGATTTTCCTGCTGACAAAACACAGCAAAAACATCTTTCCAAGAGATTTCAGTAAACAAAAAACTCCAGACAACATGAGCTGTGGAAAATTATAAATTATCTAGGAGCTTTCTACAGTTGTTGTTTTTTTTTTTTTTTTGACAGCGGATGCCATTGAAAACACGGTAAGTCTCCCTCATAGCCTCGCTCTCAAACCTGTCATGGCGCTGCTCTGAATAAGGTCTATTGATATTTTGAGCGCACCCCCCACTCCATCCGCAGTGCTGTGCGTTGGCAGGTGACGCGCCTGTTCTTCCTATGCTTCTGCCAGATGACATGATTTAACAGCAGTGCTTGGCAGAATGTGGAGGTGCCGGTCGCCTCCCTGAAAGACAAGGCCGTAAAGAATACTCAGTCAAAGGACGGAGTTGGAGATTGGAGAGTCCCTCAGGAAAGTGGCAGCTGTCTCAGATTTGGTGGCGTTTGGGTGGTAATGGAAAAATAAACATTACTGGAGCACAATTGCATGTTCCTGACATGAATCTCAAACAGGAAAAGCAGTGGAAGCAAAGGAAGGATCAGAGAACATTGTCGGATACAACATGTTGTAGATCTTGCCCTAAGAAGAAACAGTTAAACACTGATGAAACTCATCCAGTCAATCTTCATAAAAAGCAATAAAAAACAATAATTATATATTTTTTATATATATATATATATATATATATATATATATATATATATATAATATATATATATATATATATATATATACACACACACACACACACATATATATATATATATATATATATATATATATATATATATATATATATAGTAACATGCAAAAATCTTAGCCACGTTAATATTTTGACCCTCAAAAAATGGTGTTAAGTCAGTTATTTATATATTTTGCTGTAGTGTATCAGTAGGAGAAAAAAAAATAATACCTTTTATTTATAGGTGCCTTTCAAGGCACTCAAGGACTCCATACAGCATAAAAGCAAGTCAGTAAAATACAAAGCTATTTTCAAAGTCACTAAAAGTCAGTTAAAGCTATTCTAAACATACATTTTAATCTGAGCTTTAAAAAAGGAAATAGAATCCAGCTGGCAAATGTGCAATGGTAAATAATTCCATAATTTTGGCGCTGAACAGCTAAAAGCCCTACCACCGAATAAACTCAACTTAAAATTTGGAACTGTCAATAATTCTGCAAAGAGGATGTTAAAGAACATGAAGGAGTAAACAATTGAAGAATATCTTAAAGATAAAGAGGAGCCAAATTAAGAAGAGCTTTGTTGGTGAGCTCAACATTTTGTAATGGATATGATAAACAGGAAGCCAATGTAATTGGAAAATAAATGGAGCTATTTGATCAGAGGTACGTGAGTGGATAACAATTCTTACAGCTGTATCAGTTAATTAGTTAAATCATTAATTGTTGGCACATTACTACATTAAATTCCATATTTCCATTTATTTGATTTTATTGTCTGTTGACTTATTTTAGAATAATAGTTTGAGTGGGCATATCCTAAACTTGGACTGGTAGTCATGAATTTTCCATTTTCCACGCTGTAGCCCCAACTCAGTTGTATCATTTGCTCTCCAGCGTTAAGGTCTACATGCCCTCATTTCACGTTACATTGCACATTCAGTCTTATATGGCAGCTACACCAAGATAACAGCAGGCACCTGCAAGTCTCACTCAATGAGGGCCGGCAACTGTATTTGTCTTGCTGCGGGCCCTCTGCAGTCCATCATGTAACGGTTTTATTAACCTTTCCTTGGCATGTCATCCCGTATGACTTACATGATCCTCTTTGTGTTCATTTAACAAATATTGGTATTTATCATGTGTGCTTCAAAAGGGTATACCTGTCACATGTGAGGGCTTATCTGGGGTAATTGGTGACGCAGGAGAGTTAAAGATTGAGGAGTAAAGGGAATGAATCTGGCCAACACAACACTAAGAGTGGCACCAGGAAATTCAATCAAATTATTCAACTGAGACCTGTAACTATTCAATGTGTTTGAGTTCTGTTTTTGTGATCTTGGTTCCCCTGTCTTTGTGGTTTTTGGTTTAGCCCTGTTAAGTTTTCCCGCTCCTCGTTTGTGTTCAGTTTCATCACCTGTGTTCTGTTAATTATTCAATCATTCCATGTGTATTTAAGCCCTGTGTTTTCTCCCAGTGTTTGTCGATCGTCGTCTTTGAATGGTTGTGTGTTTCCTGATTTTCTGGAGTTTGTTCTTGTTTGAGTTTGGAAGTTTTCATTTTTGTTATTAAAAACTATTGTCTTGGAAATTCCGTGTCCTCGTCTTCGGTCACCTGCACAGCAACCCTGACAGAACGATCGACCTCAAAATGGATTTTGCAGCAGTGGAGATCCTCCTTCTCTCCCAGGAGAACCAGTCCCTCGAGGCACACACACAGAGGTATTTGAACTTGGTACCCCATGTGCATTATGATGACACCAGCCTCTGTGTGTTCTTCCGGGCAGGCGTGCTCTGGTCTCTGGGTTGAGACCTGCCGGTCTCAACCCAGAGACCAGAGCACGCCTGCCCGGAAGAACATGGGGATGGGGCCTCGGGGGAACTTCCAGGGCTATGTGGAGTGGGTGCTGGTATCCTGTGGATCATCTTTCACCGTTGTTGATCTTACCAGCCCCACTCCAAACACAGAGCCCGTTGACCCAGAGCCAGAGCCCGTTGACCCAGAGCCAGAGCCCGTTGACCCAGAGCCAGAGCCCGTTGACCCAGAGCCAGAGCCCGTTGACCCAGAGCCAGAGCCCGTTGACCCAGAGCCAGAGCCCGTTGACCCAGAGCCAGAGCCCGTTGACCCAGAGCCAGAGCCCGTTGACCCAGAGTCCTGGTCACGGCTGGTCCCGTCCAGCCCTGCCGAGCCCTCACCGCTGGTCCCGTCCAGCCCTGCCGAGCCCTCACCGCTGGTCCCGTCCAGCCCTGCCGAGCCCTCACCGCTGGTCCCGTCCAGCCCTGCCGAGCCCTCACCGCTGGTCCCGTCCAGCCCTGCCGAGCCCTCACCGCTGGTCCACGTCTGTCACGTCACGTCTGCCCAGGCTGTCCCAGAGCCTGTCCCTTTTCCAGTCACTCTCCCCATTAATTTTTTGGGGGGGGGCCATAGGCCCTCGCCGTGGGCGCCGAAGGACCCACGGCCACCTGAAGGGGTCTCACCGCCGTGGCCGCCCGAAGGGGTCTCACCGCCATGGCCGCCCGAAGGGGTCTCACCGCCGTGGCCGCCCGAAGGGGTCTCACCGCCGTGGCCGCCCGAAGGGGTCTCACCGCCGTGGCCGCCCGAAGGGGTCTCACCGCCGTGGCCGCCCGAAGGGGTCTCACCGCCGTGGCCGCCCGAAGGGGTCTCACCGCCATGGCCGCCCGAAGGGGTCTCACCGCCATGGCCGCCCGAAGGGGTCTCACCGCCATGGCCGCCCGAAGGGGTCTCACCGCCATGGCCGCCCGAAGGGGTCTCACCGCCATGGCCGCCCGAAGGGGTCTCACCGCCATGGCCGCCCGAAGGGGTCTCACCGCCATGGTCACGCCCGCAGCCTGCTCCGCCCTGGCCACGCCCACAGTCTGCTCTGCCCTGGCCACGTCCACAGTCTGCTCCGCCCTGGCCACGCCCGCAGCCTGCACCGTCGTGGCCACGCCCACAGCCTGCTCCGCCCTGGCCACGCCCACAGCCTGCTCCGCCCTGGCCACGCCCACAGCCTGCACCGTCGTGGCCACGCCCACAGCCTGCTCCGCCATGGCCACGCCCACAGCCTGCTCCGCCCTGGAGGCTTCCTGGACCTGCACTATGCCCTCGTCAGCCTCCAGGGCGCCCACCCTCCCACCCCTTTGGATGTTATACGGCGCGAGATCGCGCCTTCGGGGAGGGGGGAGGTACTGTAACTATTCAATGTGTTTGAGTTCTGTTTTTGTGATCTTGGTTCCCCTGTCTTTGTGGTTTTTGGTTTAGCCCTGTTAAGTTTTCCCGCTCCTCGTTTGTGTTCAGTTTCATCACCTGTGTTCTGTTAATTATTCAATCATTCCATGTGTATTTAAGCCCTGTGTTTTCTCCCAGTGTTTGTCGATCGTCGTCTTTGAATGGTTGTGTTTCCTGATTTTCTGGAGTTTGTTCTTGTTTGAGTTTGGAAGTTTTCATTTTTGTTATTAAAAACTATTGTCTTGGAAATTCCGTGTCCTCGTCTTCGGTCACCTGCACAGCAACCCTGACAAGACCGTTTATCCATTTTAAAAGAGTGGAGGAAGCAGAGAGATCAGAGGAGGAGTCAAAGTAAGAGAGAGACAGATGCACAATAAAGAAATAGGAAATAAAAGAAAGGAGAGCAGATATGTAAACCGTGGAAACCACATGCTTTTGTATTTGCAATCTTATTCCGATTATGCTTAACTATCAGATGTACAGGGGTTGGACAATGAAACTGAAACACCTGGTTTTAGACCACAATAATTTATTAGTATGGTGTAGGGCCTCCTTTTGCGGCCAATACAGCGTCAATTCGTCTTGGGAATGACATATACAAGTCCTGCACAGTGGTCAGAGGGATTTTAAGCCATTCTTCTTGCAGGATAGTGGCCAGGTCACGAAGTGGTGCTGGTGGAGGAAAATGTTTCCTGACTCGCTCCTCCAAAACACCCCAAAGTGGCTCAATAATATTTAGATCTGGTGACTGTGCAGGCCATGGGAGATGTTCAACTTCACTTTCATGTTCATCAAACCAATCTTTCACCAGTCTTGCTGTGTGTATTGGTGCATTGTCATCCTGATACACGGCACAAAACTGTGCTCTTACCCTGCTAATTGGACCTTCACAGTCTGCTCTTATTGGTTCAATGTGCAATTAATGAAGATTGGCCACCAGGCTGGTCCAATTTAGCCATGAAACCTCCCACACTAAAATGAGAGGCGTTTCAGTTTCATTGTCCAACCCCTGTATATAGTCATGAGAAAATATATTTTATCAGTGAGTAAACCCAACTGCCACACATTTTCATTCTGCATGGAAACAAATTTGACGGACCTGAAAAAACGATGACTGCTTCCAAACTGGTATTTCCGACACTCCCTTTGTTTTAGCCATAGAGAGCGACAGAAGTATTATTCCCATTATTTTTTTCCCATAGGGATTTTTAAAAGTCTTTGTTGAGGAGTTATAAGCCATGAACCAAATCAACCAGCTACGAGGTGATTTACAACATTAAAAACTTTGATTTGAAGCAAAAAAGTATTTGAAAATCCTACTAAGACAAAAGGATAACGCTTCCTTTTACAGTCCTGTTACCCATGTACATACTATGTACTTATTATAGTAATTACAATTACTGGGTAATAACTAGGTACTAACCCTAAACCTACCCCTAAACCTACCCCTAACCCATGTACTTACCTTATATTAGCCAGTACTTTCTAGGTAAGTACATTGTAAGTACACGTAAGTACTGTACTGTAAAAGGAAGCGTTACCGACAAAAGTTCAAGACTGTAATTAACTTTAATGAGGGAAAAAAAATTCCATGAAGCATTCGAATGACATAATTGACAATAAGAATTGAACATGATGGAGAAATATAAAACTACTGATTTAAAGACATTGATTATATTTTGCAAACTACACACACACATTTCACTATATTAGTGGGGACACGGCATATACTTCCATTGATTCATATCAGGTTAATGATATTTTACATTGCCTAACCCAACCCCTACCCCTATATACCTATACCTACCCATCACAGAAACATTTGCAAAACACTAGATAAATAAAAAACAAGTGTTGGACCAATTAAAAGCCTTAACTAGTGAGGGCCAATAAAGAAAAACCTCACTAGTATAATAATATGTCACTATATAAGTGGTGAAGACACTTGGTCTTCGCAAGTAAAACCAAACCTGTACAAAAATACATACATGTACGTGTGTGTGTGTGTGTGTGTGTGTGTGTGTGTGTGTGTGTGTGTGTGTGTGTGTGTGTGTGTGTGTGTGTGTGTGTGTGTGTGTGTGTGTGTGTGTGTGTGTGTGTGTGTGTGTGTGTGTGTGTGTGTGTGTGTGTGTGTGTGTGTGTGTGTGTGTGTGTGTGTGTGTGTGTGTGTGTGTGTGTGTGTGTGTGTGTGTCATCATCCGCAGTGCTTCATAGGAGAGGGAGGGGATTAAACAATTCATTTGGCCCAATTTGTGATTGTTTAATTGTAGGAAATTTCTAGTGATTTAGAAAAATAATTGTGTTAAACACAATTATTTAAAAGTAATCTAAAAAAAAAAAACATCCTGATGGCTTCAACAAAACCACGTACAATCGATTAACAACCACATAGAATTTTTTTTTTTACACACCTCAGCCTAAATCCATACTTTTAACAATCCATTTCCACTAATTTGTCCCTCAATGTTCTGTTTCTCTCTTAGACACAAACAAAGCGCTTCCACTCAAAACGCTATTACTTCTTATTGTCCAACACAGATTGGCCAGCACACACAGACAGACTTGCGCTGCACTTGACCTGAGAGTTCAGGAAGTGTTTGCTGTGCTTCCTCGCTCCTGCTGAATAATACATACTGCAGAAGTAAAACAATGTGCTCAGCAAGGCAGCCATAAGCTTCCAGGAGGAAGTGTGTGTGTCTGCTGATCAATAAAACTCTCCAAACACATTGCTGCACAGCAGACTGAGGGGACAGATATTGGTTAAATTAACATAGTAGAGGCAAGGTTAGAGACAGGAAGAAAGAAAGGAAATAAAGAGTCATTAGAAGAAAATTGCGATTTTAACTTTTAGACGTTTTAGTTTTACAAACTTTTAGTGGGTTTTAACTCTTCTAGTATTTAAAGTAACACTGTAGTTTTTCAACCTTCATAATATATTTCCAAGACCCTTGTGATGGTACATCGACTTAAAATAAGTTAAAAGGTCTGTATCGCTTTTACTGGCACTATGTAACTTCGGATTTCGGGTAGGAACCCGACCACAAAAAGAACTACACAATTCGACTGCTTTACGTCAAGCGCTACAATAGTCATTATTTCGTTTTTCTTCGTTTCTGATGTCGTAATACATCATCCTTTCATGAAATCATGTAACATACTCTACTTTGTCTGTGGACATCGTTCATTCTAAAGCCGGTGCTGGATAAACAGCGAGCGTGCGTGCGATGGTAGGCTAAACTATTTACAACAGCGGCAATGGACAATTTCATTTCCAACCAGTAGGACGACCGAAGAGGTAAAGTTACTTGGTGTTACTTTAAAAGGACAGAAAAAGACAACAAGATCCCATTTACTTTACATTTTCAGTTTCAATTGATTGGCTGTTTCGTATGTGAAACCTATTCAATGCATCACTTTTGTTACATTTAAAAAACTTCAAGTAGAATTGCAATAGGATCATTTTCTTATTCAGTTGAAGTCTCTTATTCTCAATAATGTTGTAAAATATTATTACAGTTTAAAATGTAATTTATTCTAGGGATGGCAGTTTATCTTTTAAAGGGAATAGTTCACTTCAAAATGAAAATTCTGTGATCATTTACTCACCCTCAAGTTGTTTCAAACCTATATGAATTTCTTTCTTCTGCTGAACACAAAGGAATATATTTTGAAGAATGTCGTAAACCAGACAGTTGATGGACAACATTGACTTGTATAGTAGAAAAAAAAATACTATGAAAGTCAACAGGGTTCATCAACTGTTTGGTTTCCAACATTCTTCAAAATAACGTACGTGTTCAGCAGAAAAAATAAATTCATATAGGTTTGAAACAACTAGAGGGTGAGTAAATGATGACAGAATTTTCATTTTAAAGTGAACTAATCCTTTAAGTCCATCTCTTTGATAAGTATGTGTCTCTGACGAGGACAGATTACGCAGACAGACAGACTGAGGTCAGAGCAAACGTCATTGCTTTTGACACACGGAAACATGTCCTAACTAATAAGCATGATGCTCACATCACAACATCCCTTTCCCCTCTTGGCTCTATCTGTGTGTGTCAGTCCCAACAACAATTTTTCAGTGCTACTCGTCCCGATGCCTTGACCGCTTTTCTACAGGAGATTACACGAGTCAGCACACAGAGTTCAATGCCATTTGTCAGAGTCTGCAAACACAGAGATGTTCATATTTCATGGCTCTGTTGTCTCGGGGGATCTCTGGGAGCAATGAATAAACAGTACCTGCATTATGCAAACATACAAAATGGATTTGCCATTCAACATGAATACTATAATATAAGCAAAGTTGCATCATATTGATCAAAAGCGTCAGCAAGTTTTCCATTTCAATTAAATGTTGTTATTTAGATCTTTCTATTTATCAAAGAATCCTGAAAAAAATATCATGGTTTCCACAAATATTTTAAGCAGCACAACTGTTCTCAACGTTGATACTGTAATTATTTGCCAATTTACATATGGCGACAGATGTCAAAAGACTATTTGTCGGGTTTTTAGTTATTTTAAATCAATATCTACATTTTTAACTGTAGTTTTGATTAAATAGACTTCAAAAGACTTCTTTCAAAAACATCCTAAAAAAAAAATCCTACCAACCCCAAACTTTTGAACGGTAGTGTATATATTAACTGACTCGAGGCCAAGGTACTGAATAAAGCTGACACAAACTTCCAAACTCTCCACAACTCATATTCCTTTGTGCGCACTCCTTTGAAAGACACCTTTCTTTCCTTTTGTCATATTCAGCGAACACACCTTCTCTTTCCCTGAGACTCTTGGCCTCGATTAAAACATTGACATTTCTGAAAGTGGCAGATACAGATTCAAGACCAGGAAGAGAGGGTCATGTCTGAGAGCCCTGTGGTTCTTTGCATGTTTTTTAAGCTGACCTGAGATCAGACAGCCTTGCACGTCGAGGTTCACCTCGTGGAAAAAAAAAGAAAAACGAAGAAGCTTCCTGGGTGTCCAGAGAAAAGATTTGAAAGAATTCATTTTACCAATACCGTGAGGGAAAGCTGTGCCTGGTGACACCTGCAGTCCTGCAGATAAAATAAAGGATGAGGGGGAAAATGTCTTTGAAAATACTTATCAAAGCCTGCATCATAGGTTGGAAAAAAGTAATAAAACTTCTGGGAAATAAAGCAAAAGTTTTGCTATATAAGTTTGTTGAAAAGGGCACATCTACAACACGACATCTCATCCAGAAGTAACTTCTTGACTACATGTGGAGCAAAATCCCATTGACATTTCTATTGCCAAATTACACACCACGAGAATGAAGCCCATCGTTATTTTGACCAAAACACATTTGCATTAATAAGGAACTAGATTTTTTACCTTTTTAAAGAAAAGAAAAATTAATAGTGTTGTGGTGTTTGCCTTTGCAAAACTTGGGACTATTCGGGAAAAGTGATATAGACTCAGAATGGCGAATTTATCACACAATGTTATAAAGTCAGAATTAGGAAACATAAACTCGCAATTACGAGAAAAACAAACATAAATGTGAGATAAAAATGTTATACTGTAGGTTTAAATGTTATTTCATGCTGTAACTCTAGTGCCAATACATTATTCCCCCTATGAACTGCATATGTTAATATTATGTAGATCTGTACGATCAAAGCATCAAATTAATGCTTTAAGTAGACTAATAATTGCAGGTTTCATCAGTCCAGTCTATCCATTTAATAGCTTGCAACCATAAATGTCTGAGTTTAGCTTATACGGTCGTCTTCAGTGATGGTATTCTGTGAAAATGTTTTTTTTACATTCCGATTCTGACATCCTAAGACACAACAACACATTTATTTCTCTTATTCCGTGGGTATCACCCATTTTCCTCCACTTATCACTTGCAACTGCAGTGACGCAACTGTGACGTCTGCTCCCAAATGGTCTATAAGTAACTCAATTTGAACTTTCTGAAGAAAAAGAAAACAAGTAGTGTTTTACCTATACAAAATTTAGGACTATTTGAGAAGAGACAGATTTGGAAAATTAAGGAATATTTAAAGGATAAATAAGGAACTAGATTTTTACAATAACAACACAAGGCATTATCAAAATGAATGATGGTTTACATCAATAGCTAGTTGACTCATTGATTTTTAGGAAGCCCCTTTATTGCTATGCTGGTTTCAGATTCACTTGACCCCAATCAGATTAGTTTTTTTTTTTTTTTTTCAGGGAATTTTACAGAAGGAGAATAACAGAATGGGACAGAACTGAAGGGTCTTCTTGAGATGTTTTTAAAAAGTTATTCAACTTCAAATTTTAAAAACATGGTGCGAGACACTCAAAGAAAGCAGCACAAGTTGTGAGGCATGAAAAATGCATGAATTAAAAAATAAAACATCTCCAAAAGAGTCTCATCGTGCAAACTGTCTAACAGCTAGAACTTTGTCAGCATGGTATGTAAAGTATATACCGACACTACAAAAAAACCTACTGATGAAAGAAAGTGGAGTGCCTTTCCTTTACCATGCCAAATGCAGCAAAAGATAAGCATGGATGTACGGCGAGCTGCAGATTTACACCTGCTAGCCTATGGGGACCATGGAAGCTCTCTGGTGATCAGCGCGATACGTGATCCGGTAACGTTGTGAGAGCGGTAGCCAATAGCCCTATGGGCCGACTGCCTCCACTTTTACAAAGGTTATCATCAAGTGTTGTAGGATTTTAAGTAAGAGAGCACGGCGAACTTACCCTCGCATGCAACCTGAGAGGTAGGTTTGATCTGTTAAATGGTATTCTGGGAAGAAGCTCAAATTTGTGAAAATAAGTGCTAGAGAGTGTGTTACAGAGCTGAATGCTGGGTAATCTGGCCCTGCAGCTAGTGATTAATACCTGGGCGTCCGATCCCATAAAAGTTGGAGTCTGTATATGCATCCACAGGCGCGCCACAGGCTTGGATGGCGTCTGTGTACATACTTTGAAAGTTCTCTACTCAACGCTGCATAATTCCCTCTCTCTCTTCATTTCCTACAGAGTCCAACACCACAGGAAAGAGTGAGAGAGAACAGTAATGGAGTAACCAGCAGAGATAAAGAATAACATTATGCTGCTGGCCAAAAAAAAAAAAAAAAAACATGAAACCCGGACCGATCTTTTCCTGTTGTTCAGTCACAAAGTCATCCCGGGCATCTAATTCAGATTTCACAAGTGCGTGATAGTCAGCCGGTGTCTTTTATTCTTCTGTTTGGGGAAGAAGGACAGATAGAAAGAATTTGACTATGTTGGAGTCTAGCAGCAAACACATGCTGACTAGACGAGGTGACTATCGAACTTTTAACACTGCTCTTAACTGGGTTATTGATGTTCTAAACACCACTTTTGACCCTGGTTAGAGAAACATTTTACACTTGTAAAATATAAGGGGGGCTAGTACAGATTTTTTACCTGGAGTTATGAAACCCTGCTCCAGTGTTAGTCCCAGAGCAGTGTTAGCACAGCTTTTGTTGTGTTAACCCCGTATTGCAGTGGTAAACGTGTAAAGTTTGAAACAATGTGGTGTTAGAATGTGTTGGCTAGATGCTTTAGAAAAAGACAACCAATCGAGTGCCTCATATTTCACATACTTTGGACAATCAACACAGCATGTTGTATAATCAGTAATATCAGCTTTTAGACTGGCCGGAGCAGCTCTGGTGGAGAATAGTGACTGGATCTTAAACCTTCAGATGACACAAAGCTCTTATCTCTGTCGCTTAAAGTTACCAAAAATAAAACCACACATGAAAACCCGCAACACGCGATAGACATGTGTTGTGCAGCACAGAGCGGCTCTCTCGTAATGTATGAGGTGACAGACAACGGGCCCTATTTTAATTATCTAAGCGCATGGTCTAAAGCACAAGTGCACTTAGGCCGTGTGTCCACCAAATTGTTTTTTTTCACGCAGCTGGCATATTTTACCAAGTGGTTTCAATGGGAGCGCCACGTTTTTTAAACGCCTTGAGCGTAACGAGGCACTGAGTGTTTTTTTCACGCTGAAGCGCCCGGCGTTTTTACTGATCCATAAAATTTTCAATTTTGGGTAAAACGCAGCACTCATCACTGTCACTTTTTATCCAGCTGTCCAATCAGATTGGAGGAGGGGCGGGACAAATATCACACCGACCAACCGCCACATTCTGCTTGTTCAACGTCAACAGATGACAACAACAAGCATAATAACAGAACAAAAAAAATTAAAACAAGATGCCAGAGAAAATACATTACATTGTATCGACAGTTTAATATAGAATCAACACAGAAACAAAATATGTGTGAAATGAGATACTAGTAAGACTTTCGCGGATATTCCGTATCATAACAAGCAAAGCCTCTCAACTGAAAAAAATGCTGCGCTGCCAAAACGCTCTCAAGCGCCGATAGCTAGGCATTTTCAGCAGAGCGCCTAGCGTTTTTTTTTAGCTGACTAAAAACGCTTTGGTTGACACATGGCCTTAGGGTGTGTCCAAATCTACTTTTGCTAGTTTAGCGATGGGAAAAATGGTCGGCATGGTCTAAAAGGGTTCTCCTTATTCTCTTAATGAGTAATGGGTGTGTTTTGGGTGTAATGTGCAAAAAAAACTAATCAGAGTGTAATTTCCAATTCCTGTAAAAGCCAGTTGCGCTTACGCCATGTCGGATTCACTATTTACATGGTGGAATTTGCAAAGGGGAAAGACTGAACACTTCTCCAGAGAGGAAACAGATCTGCTCGTGCGCAGGGTTAAAGAGCGCAAGCAGCCATCTATGGGACAAGCCAGATTTCCACCATATATTTATGTACACAATATTAATCTTTCACATTGTAATTCTTTTATTTTTAATATTTGGCATGTTTGTGTGCTGCTGCTGTGTGTGTAATAAGCAGAGTGTACGCGCATTGAGGACCCGCCTATAGGCGCATATTACTAACGCGCTATTTAAATAAAAAAATAAATAAAAAATGCGGCAATGACTTTTGGCTAGGTTTCAGTTGGTCAATGGTGCAGTATATTTGCCTCAAAATAGCAACGCGCCAACAGTGCGCCTGAACACACCTTGTTTTCAGACCATGAGCGCAAATGCATTTGCCATTTAAACAGGACGTACAGGACTTGCAAATGATAACTGCGTCGGGCTGAAACGAGCAAAAGACACTTGCAAAAAACCTGGCGCCGCATTGCGCCCGGTGTATGATAGGGCCGAACTAGTTTTGCAATCGGGTTCATTTCACACAGCGGGGGTCACACAATGCAGTTGTGAGTCCTGAAAAATGACAGGTATGAGTTCAGTCATTGAATACGGTTATCAATACCGTAAATAACTGAACTGTGTGCGAATGTAACCACATTAAAGACTCAAATACAGGACTGACAACCATATTCTGGTCATATTATAGCATGTAACACTCATCTGGACATTGCAGGTTTGAGTCTGACTGTTCTTTCACAGTCAATTCAGTTTCTTCCACTTTACAAAGATTCCTGTTCAATCACTAAATGTTGCATGAAAGAAAAGGAAAAAATAGTAACGTGTCATATAATTCATATTAAGGCCCACTCAAATATCCCAGTGATGCTTGCCAAACAAAAAGAGCAAAGAGGGACAGATTTGAAGTACATGCACTCTCACTGCTGCCATTGGCATAAATGCCTCACACCTGTCTGGGTGTGCTGTATTAATGGGTGCGGAAGTAGTTTGTGGGTAAATTGTTCATTTGCCTCAGATACACAGAATGGGTGGGAGTACATCTGGTCCATTGAAGTGTCATTGCGATGGAAATCACATCCATCTACTGTCTCCTTTGTGCCGTTCATCGTCCTCGCTGTGACAGATTTACAAACCGATTCTGGTATAAGCCTGACATGACCATCAATTAACATGCACATTCATAATACCAGACCTGGCACTCAGGTACAGCTTTCTTTCTCCACTTCAAGAGTTTACTTTACTCAAATGTGCCAACAACAGAAAACTGCATGTAACATGTAATATAATGCGACATTTATGAGTGACAGATTATTCAGCGGAAAATGTAGGACAGAACTTGATTTAGTGGGATGCTGAAAAGTGGGTGGTTATTGGTTGATATTTCTTTTTCACCTTTTAGAGATACTATAATATTATATTTTGATGTAAGATAACACAATAACAACATGCATTGATGATTAATGCACAGCAAGACTAGGGACAATAGAAAAAATGGGTCTATTTTGATTTCATTATGGAAATAAAATAATGCAAAATGTTTTTGAAACAAAAAAAGCTTGTTGAATTTAACTACTTGAAAAAATATGCATTGCATTAATGCATTGCCACGATATAAACTAAGGAAACTAAACAACCGAGAGAAATATGTGTCTACAACCTCAGATTTAACGTTAGATCTGAACATCAGGGAATAACATTATAATCTCGTTAACGGTAGAGAAAGCTGCTTACATGTTAAAAGGTAACCGTGAAGATGTAAAACCGTCTTTATCAGTCTTTCCATATGTATACTGGCCCTGATAATCATCACAAATAGGTATTTACTGCTTGCTCCATTTCTGTAAATCGTTTTTTTTTTATTTTTATGAATGACTCTCTCAACCCATGCTCTAATAGTCTTCGTCAACAGCCACTTGCACCCCCTGCTGGTGAGGACAACGAGCAGATGGAGATTATGAATCAGAAATCTACTTATATTCCTGCAATTCCCGGATGTGAAATGTTGAATTTTCAGTTATATTTGAACCACTGAATTTGTGGAAGCGAATTTGTAGTGAAATAAGTGAAATAAAATGGACCGATTATTATAGACTGTATTTTTAAACACTTTGGAAGTGAAATCTGAAAGGTGAATATGGATTATTGAATTTTTAATAATGAAAATCTGAGTGAAATGTTTTGAATTTAAATATCCAATACTTAAATATATAACCATGTTGGATTTCAGCCCTTAAAAATGCAACCCCTAAAAATACATTGCATTAAAATGCAAGCACGGTTAATGCAATGCATTTTTTTTTTCAATTCGTGCAATTCAACAAGCTTTTTTGTTTCAAAACCATTTGGCATTATTTTACTTACATATGTAATCTCCATGCATAATAAAGTTTCAGAAACTAAACCCAATTTGGAGATGAAAACTGGTCCAATACAGAAAAATCTTGAAGTAGCATTATGGCAGGCTAAGCAATATTTTCAGTTTATAATGTATATGTCACTGTATCAGAATGACCGCCGTGTGAACTAGTTTAGGATCGCTTTTTAAACAGATGGAAGCAGAAATAAATGTAAAAAAAGAAAAGAAAAAGAAAATCTGATTCTTCAGGTGTCATCAATCATTCAAAAAACCAACAAAATACTAAGTTTTTTTTGGGCAGGATACACAAATGAACAAATACACACACACATAAACAGTGGGCAAATGGGGAATCAACTCTTGGGTTCAGCTGACTACTAATGACTACGCTCAAGCCTTGGTACGTGGACACGCACTCATAAAACACACATCATCCATCAAGCACATGTGCTCACCTCGTCACTTCATCTCTGACACAACCGTGAGCTGAAAGGTACGACCTCTCTTCCCCTTGGCATAATTACAATAAATCGCATTTACACAGAATGCTGATAAGGGACCATCTTTCATCATTGATTTCATTCATCAAGATGGAACATAAAAGTCATTGATTTTCAGGATATTTGACATCAATCAGCTTACAAGTGATAATTGCATAAAAGCTGCGTTTCTTAAAAATCCAAGCTGTTGAAGTGGGACTTAATATTGACTGCAATTGAGTTTATACTGAGCTAAATATATTTTCTGTACCCTCAGACCCTTTCACAAACCTTTACATTTTCATTAAGTCATAATGAAGTATGCTTATGAAGCCCTTTTCCTCACAGGTCCGCACTGTAGCTAATTTTAGGTTCATTATAAGAACATTTGGTCCCCTTAATAAAGGCAACGCCTGACCCACACACACTCACATTTATATATTATTGCACACACTTATTCCGCCAGACACACTTATCAAAAGCTAGGCAAGCTACGTCTGCTTCATCCCAGACCTTATGCAGTGCCATTCATATATTTTACTCTACATTCTCTAACGCACTCACACAAGTCTTACCAAAGTCTTTATGCGAGGACATCCAGCCGATGGCTTTGAGAGAGACGATAGCAAGAAGTCCAGATCCCACAAAGGAGCCGATGCCAGAGAAGAAGAAGAACAGGCCCATTATAGCGCTCTGCATGGAGCGCGGGGCTGCGGAGTAGGCGAACTCCAGACCTACAAACACAAGCAGATGCAGAAACCAATGATGAAAGTCAGAAGTTTGCTTCGAATGCATGATCAGAACCTCAAAAGTATCCATGGCACTCTACCCATCCACATATACAGAAAAAACATAGTCTTGTGGAGAAGATCATGGTTAAAAAAATAAATATTTACTTTAAAGGGGAATTTACTAAGAATGAATTGCACTAAAATCACTGTTTATTCTCATACATTGTCTATACGAAGTATGAATTATTATATTATTATTATTATTATTATTATTATTATTATTATACGGTTGTATCAACTTGCAGCCAAAGAGTTCTGACTTTTGTGAATAAGAAGTGATCTATAATGAGTCTTACTTGCATAGAAATGAGGATATATTGAGGCTGCAATATATGTGCATGTTCCACTTAAAAATAAAAATAAAGTAATAAATGGTTTGATAAAAAACAGATCATATATTAACATTGTCATATCCATTACCATGCTAAAATCTTCTGAGAGTTGTCATATATGTATTAGTGCTGTCAATCGATTAAAAATATAACTAATTAATCATGATTAATAGACATAACATTTAATATATTTCTATGTTGTAATACTTTCACATGTAATCTCCAAAATAATGTAGAAACAGCATATTTTAAATATTTGTTTAATGGGATCTTTTTACTAAGCACTATGAATGAAGGTACCAATCCGGATGTCTCCATTACAGGAATTCCATGACAATTTTCACATAAGACCATTGTCATAAATGTCACATTTAGCTGTGTCTTTAATTTATCAGGGTTAAACACAAAGGTTTTTTTTCCAGACGGGACAGTTCCGATTGTTACCTGCCCTGCTAAAATGCACAAAACAAAGTTAGTGTTTTAATTGATTTTGACCAATGTAACCTTGTAAAGTGTGCTGATTTTCAGGTAGGTGTAACAGATTGGAAATATACTGAAACTGAATAAAGTTATAAAACACTTTGCAGTCTTCACTGCATACTATGAAATGATATTCTGGACATTATTCAAAAGGAATTGCAAATTGTATTTGCAATTGCGTTTTCAATTTGTGGACGCATAAAATGTGACATAATCCAAACACAATTGCAAATCACGCATTACCGTTTGCATTTTCGTTTAAGCGAACGCACACTGACTGCCAAATTTCAAATGGAAAAGCAAAGTCCGTTTGCAACTGTGTTTCCCATATCTTACGAGTTTTGGCCCTGTCATATTTAAATAGCAATTTCATTTACCACGTCTGCTTTTTCACTTTCTCAGCGTCGCGTATGTAGCCAGCAAAAACTGGAATACTAATTACCACTAAAATGAATATCTCCACAGTGGGAATAACTGGTTTAACTTTAGCATAAGAAAGGGAGCATCTCATCACATTTTTATGCCAGAAGGTATTGCATTAATGACAGTGAAGAACTCTTTCGGGTGACCGATAAATCCATGCTTCAATGTAAACGCATTCTGATCAAGACATTTTACGTAAAACTATTGAACGCATGGCCCGCCAAATGCGGTCGACTGTGAGTGACGTCACTTCCCAACACAAATACGCCCCATAACATAATCCCACCCTTGACACTGATTGACAGGTTTCCGTGTAAGGCATCGGAAATGGAAATACTAAGGGAATTAGTATTCCATTTGAGTTTTTGCTGGCTACATACGCAACGCTGAGAAAGTGAGAAAGCAGACGTGGTAATTGAAATTGCTATTTAAATATGACAGGGCCAAAACTCGTAAGATATGGGAAACACAGTTGCAAACGGACTTTGCTTTTCCATTTGAAATTTGGCAGTAAGTGTGCTTTCGCTTAAACGAAAATGCAAACGGTAATGCGTGACTTGCAATTGCGTTTGGATTATGTCACATTTTATGCGTCCACAAATTGAAAACGTAATTGCAAATACAATTTGCAATTCCTTTTGAATGTCCGGAACATCATTCTATAGCATACATTTTGAATTAAATATAGATTAATCCTTATTAAAGCTACAAATGTTTTTCAGTCGAGCAGCGAATGATTTTCTCTTAGTCTTTTGTTCTCCGATTACCATTAATTACAGACAGCAGTTTATTAGGCTGTTGTCACTTTAAGACCCGACACATCCTATTTTCTCATCCCATTTATCACTTTTAAGACCGTGCTTATGAGGATACTCGACAAAACAGGAATTTTGGCATAATTTTGTTTGTTTTTGTCCGTACAAGCGTGAAAGAGAACTCAATGGGGTGCTGCTGTGCTGTCTAAATCGGCATTCTGTGTGAGAGTTTCGGGTGTTTGTTCACAGAGAGCCGCTTCACAGGCGGTTTTCTCAATGTTTCGATTTTTTTGCACCCTCAGATTCCAGATTTTCAAATAGTTGTATCTCGGCCAAATATTGTCCAATCATAACAAACCATACATCAATTGAAAGCGTATTCATTCAGCTTTCATATGATGTATAAATCAAAATAATTGACCCATGTGACTGGTGTTGTATATACATATACACACATGCATATATATACACACACATATACATATGCCAACTCTCTGAAGATTTTTTAGCATGGTAATAGATGTGACAATGTTAATGTATTGGTGTTGGCAGCTGCTGCTGACATCGCTGCTGCTATTGATTATTGCTGTTGTTATAGATTCCTGCAGCAACTGCAAAGCAAGTACAGGAACTTGATGCTGTTGATACATTCCCAGATACGCTGCTGTGAAAATGTAAGACGTACTGCTTCTGCACAAATGGCATATAAAAAAGAAACCATAGCAGATCTATGAAGGTGGAGTGTTTCAGAGGATATCTGAAAACACGCTGCAAAATGCTATGATAAACGCTAATCATCTATTTAAATGTTGAGCAGCAATGGATGGATGGATGGATGGATGGATGGATTTTAAATGCAATATTTATACTGGATAAAGAAAGGGATACTGTAAATGTTTTTGTTTTTTAAATAAACTCACGGTTAAAAATGCACCTTTTAATTGATATATTACCTTTTTATCACCTAATCAAACCTTTTATTTCTATATTTAAAAATGTTTTTTTTTTAAATAAATTAGTTTTATATGTCTATTTTAAAATAGGTTTTACATGTATCTATTTATTTGTCAGTTTGTTATTTATTTACATTTGAATTAATTAATTGATCATTTATTCCATTTTAAAATGGCATTGCTGACATCCACCAACAAAGCAGACACAAGAAAACCTTTTTAAACGCATCAGCCAAAAATTGGAATTAAACTGCTAAAACATATCTGGAGATGAGTGTGTGTCCATACATCTGTAGCACTGATGAATGTCTGGTAGCAGAATGACTCAGAAACACCTACTCAACTGCCAAAATCAGCACACATCCCTAAATATTTACAGAAAGAGACCAAGAAAAAAAGAGAGAGGTAAAAAAGAAAAGCAGTATATGGAGGATGCTGAGGGGTGGAAATAAAAGATGAAGTAGTTCAGGAAAGTCAGGGGATGTAGAAAGGACGCAGAAGAAGAGAAAGAGAAGATCAAATCTCTTTTTAACCCTGAGTGGTGGCTGCCTGCTGGCTGACATTGATAATTTCATGGCGCCTCAACTTGTCATTTTTAAAATTATGGCTTGTGGGCACAACTGTCAGACTCGTTTACTGAGCCTGGTTAGGCCATGAATCTTCTCTGATAGATGGACAGAGAGAGAGAGAGAGAGAGAGAGAGAGAGAGAGAGAGAGAGAGAGAGAGAGGAGAGAGAGAGAGAGAGAGAGAGAGAGAGAGAGAGAGAGAGAGAGAGAGAGAGAGAGAGAGAGAGAGGAGAGAGAGAGAGAGGAGAGAGAGAGAGGCACAGGGGTAAAACAGCTAAAAAGAAAAGGGAGGGATTCCACAAAACGGAGCAAAAGAGATCATCGAATCCCATCCCACAATCCCACGCTCTCGCTGCTCTGAAACAAATGCACATTAGGAGGCATGGAGGCAGGAGGGACAGAGTGAGAAAAAACTAAAAGAGAGGGAGATGAAGGAATGTGGCTGCTCTATTACAGTGTTTATAGCTGTCTGCAGGCTTGGTGGACCTTTTCTAAGTGCTGTTTGTGCCATGGAGGTGTCTGACGACTGCAATCAGATGTTTGAAAAGCCCTGGGCTCAAGAAACACTTAAAACAACAGTAACTGTTCAAAATCAATCAAGACTTCGAAAATGTTATGAGCTTCTTTTTTTCTAAAATGGTTGTATTTAGAGTACATTATTGTCTTACATACTAAAATGAACTGGAATCAATGTTAAACATGACTCGCGTGAACGATACGTAATGCATTGACCTCTATGGAGTAACAAAAAGCACTGGCATCACCTGCTGTTATAACTGTTATTGGGCCAAGGACCAAATTGTTATGGCAAGGTGACTGGGTCAGAGTATCTCTGAAACGGCAAGGCTTGTGGGTTGCTCCCGGAAAGCAGTGGTGAGAATTTACCAACAGTGGTCTGATGAGAGACAAACCACAAACCGGTGACATTGTGTTGGGCGTGGGACGATAACAAGTTGGTGGAGGGAAAGTAATTTTCTGGGGAATGTTCTGCTGGGAAACCCTGGGTCAAGCCATTCATGTAGATGTAAATTTGACACGTGCCACCTACTTATTGTTGCAGACGAGCAGACACCCCTTTATGACAACAGTGTTCCCTGGAGGAAGTGTTCTTTTTCATATTGCACCCTGCCACACTTCACACATTGTTAAGAAATGGTTTGAGGAAGATGATGAAGAGTTTGAGGTGTTACTCTGGCCTCCAAATTCCTCAAATCTCATTCCACTTGAGCATCTGTGAGATGTGCTGGACCAGCAAATTCGATTCACAGTGGCTCCACCTCACATCATACAGGACTTGAAGGAACTGCTGCTAACGTCTTGGTGCCAGATACCACAGGACACCTTCAGAGGTCTAGAAGAGTCCATGCCTCAGCGGGTCGGTACTGTTTAGGCAGCACGAGGAGGACCAACAGCATATTAGGCAGGTGGTCATAATGTTTTGGCTCATCGGTGTGAGTGTATATGGTGCTCAGTTTAAACAATTTCAGCTTCGACCATGACCTTTAAATGTTTCCTCTTTAATTTGTTTTCACTATTTTCATTTTTTCCTGCAAACATTGTAACGTTTTTGGTACTTACCAACCTTACTATACTGCCTTTCTGATACAATATGTAACTTTTTTGGTCACAAGAGGGCGCAGTTTCCAACAATAACAAAGGCGTATGTTTATGACGCAGTGACGAGCTGAATGACGGGACTTGCTGTCAAGCTGATGGATCTAATAATGTTTATGGATGAGTGAAAACACTCATGTTTTTTAACATTACAGTGGTGTGAAGCAGGTCGCGATTGCTAAAGAGACAGATATGACACACGAGTCCCGCGGATATAAAGGAATAAGGACATCTAATTCTACAGAACTACACGCAAGTGCTGGATTACTCACACAGGTCAGTTTATTAGACGAATTAAACTTGTGAGGGAACGCAGTGCTGTTTCACTTGGTCTAACGTTACACTATCACACTAAACGGCATTTAAATGTGTGTTGAAAGTTATAATGTTATTCTACGTGTTAGTTCGTTTTCTATACGAAACATAGCAGCTAACGTTAGATCAAGATTAGAAAAACGTCCTGACCATATTCTAACATGTCATCATGTTGAGCTAACATTAACATTGATTTGTTTTATGTACATTTGCTCACCTGTCTAATAAAGCTCTCAAGTCGTGACTCGTGAAGCTCTGTCGAGTCCAAGTTAGTCGTGGACGTGGAGCTCTCGGCATCTCAAAAACGCCCCGCTGATATTGATCCTCATTTTAGTTCTCCTTGTTTGTCCCAAAGTCTGCTTGCCATGGTTTATATTTGAACGAAACAAGAACTTTGTGCCGCTAAATGTCACGCATTACGCAGTTGTCCATGTCTGTCTCCATGGTTACATCATGGCTATGGCATTTCGAGCGGAAACCGAGGATAGCGCGGATATTGCGTCATTGACAGGCGACATTTGTTTTTGCCACTTATTTAAAATTGGAATTCCTCTGAAATAAAAAATCTTTGGAGACTTGTAAGACTTGTGGGATATTGTAAGTACACAACTGCAGGAAATATATCACACTGTGCAAGTGATTTTTGGATATTTTATTACAAAATTCCTACATATTGGACCTTTAATATTAAAAACTCAAAAGCTCTTTACATATGGAAGGGGGAATCTCCTCAACCACCGCCAATGTGCAGCATCTTTTCCCCAGCTTATTGGTGGAGAGGAGACAGAGTGATGAAGCCAATCAGTTTATATGGGGATGATTAGAAGGCCATGATGGACAGAGGCCAATGGGCAAATTTGTTACACCCCTACTCTGTTTCAAAGGACATCCTAGGATTTTACTACAGAGAGTCAGGGCCTCATTTTAATGTCTCATCAGAAGGACTGTGCTTGTTACAGTATTGTGTCCTCATCACTATACTGGGACGTTAGAACCCACACAGACCACAGGGTGAGCGCCCCCTGCTGACCTCACTAACACCTCTTCCAGAAGCAACCTGGTTTTCCCAGGAGGTCTCCCATCCAGGTACTGAGCAGACTCAACTCTGCTTAGCTTCAGTGGGCAACTAGTCTTGGGATACAAGGTTATATGGCTGCTGGTCTAATAAATAAATGAGCCCTACTGCAAAAGCTTTGCTTTGGTAAAGTAGCAGAGGGAATGTAAGGCTTAAGAGCAGAAGAAAAGGTAATCCATAAGGTGCCTTAATGTCGTGAGCATGGCAACTAGAGTCTAATGACACGGCCATCCACAATATCACGCAAGAACAAAAAAAAGAAAAAAAGGAAACCTGACCTTTTCTAACTTCAAAGCTGAATTATTCAAAAAAGAAAAGAAGTTTAACTTGAAATATTCTGGTTTTATTTCTCCCCTTGCAGAGTCGGGCAGTGGGCAATTTTTCTTTCTCGGAAAGAACATTAGCCTTTAACATTTTCGGAGAGAACGATATATAATTAAAATTCCCAGGGGAGGAAAAAAAAAATCCGGTTTTAGGTCCGTCCCCTCAACCGGAGTCCATACATTTCTCCCGCAGGTGGTGCATGTGTCTAAGTGCAAGTGTTCGTCTACAACAATGTGAAAAATCAGAATCAACTCAGCTTCCGCTGTCATCTGACATCCCACGACAAAGCGAGCTGGCAGTGGAGTCCATTAAAACGGATTTATTCAAACAGAATAGGGCCAGAGGAGGGAACTTTCCAGAGACATTTGTCACATTTCTTGTCATCCAATTTCCTGGAGGTTCCCCAGGGGTAGGGAAGGAGCGTTGAGGCTTTATTTTAAGAGTCCTCCATGCTATCAGGAGACATTTGCATTTCATGGGAGGGCTAGGAGACTGGAGACCTGGGGTGAGATGGAGAGAGTTGACTACGAAAGTGTGTCAGCACACCGCCGCACAGGACATGACGATGTTATCAGATGCAAACCTGTGTTTACTGCTGTTGCGGTCAGATTAAATCTTAGTCTGGTTGCCCCAAGGAATTGAGGAGTCCCCCAAAATAGTCCCAAGATGTTGTTTCATAACTGTGGATAAATGTCCTGCAGCTGAGCTTCTGGATAATTCGGAATTAGCATGTTAGCATACATCTCAGAGCAGAGCACATTAAATTTTCTTTCAAGGTACATTCCAAAAATGTACATGGAACAATCATATACGCAACTACATTGTGCAATTTTACAGATGTTCGTAGAAGGATTTCCACTGCATCAAACCATCTCTGGCCTTGGCCATCTACCCAATCATGTTCAAATGTAAAAGGATTATTCAAGAAAATGAGAAAAGCAAAATTTATCTTCATTTCAGCGGGTGACATGCTATTCAGCATCTTTAATCTTAATATTTTTGATGCAGTCTTCGCACCTCTCCAATTTCTCTATCATTTCACAGCTGTCTGTGATCAGAAAGCGGCGGGCTGCCTCTTGTATTGATTCTCATAGCTTGATGGCTCTCCTCAGATTTAAAAAGCGCCTTTGCAGATAGGGTCTTATAGCTTTCCACAATACTCGAACCCCTGGAGACGTGATGGAGGAGCGGAAGATTACACTTAGCCTTCCCCATCTCCCCATTCTGCTGGAAATTCAATCAGGGGCTGCTACGTCCACCATGGACATATTACTCCATCGACGCTGAGCCTTTTTTCTTTCAATTTTTCAGGTCCGCAGATATAAAATAAAATGAAGATGTTAACTGTTAGGGACAGCCACTATCCCCACAAGAAAGTAGAAAAAAGAGAAAAGGAAAACAAAAGATGTCTCTTGTTACTTTTTGTAGTGGGTTGCTGTGTTAACAAAAAGAGGGTAAAATTCTGCTTTTTAACTGGTTGTGTTCCTGTTTGAAATCAAATTTAAGAGATGTGCGCATTGAGGGAAATTGTTTACAAGGACAAGGGTCTCAAAGGGGAGAAGTACTGTATGCTTTGGGGGTACAAAGTACAATACAGACGTATTTAATTTAGGAAACATTCATTACATCAGTGTTTGGGATTGGCAGCCTGCTCAATGACAAAAAAAAAAAATCTAGTTAATGTTTTACGTTATTAGAATGATGCTGGTTTTGAAAAACTTTTTACAACTTTTAAGATAAATTTAAATGCTATCATTACAAAAATATAATTTGGTGTTACAAACTGTAAGAAGAGTTTTCTTTCTGGACTGGCTTGTTAGAAGATTTTTTTTTTTTTTTTTTTTTTTGCTGGCCTAGAATTTCATAAAAGAAACACTGAGAACATTACAGTACCATTAAATGAACACTAAATTAAAATTAATAATATGTTAACATTGGCACTGCAACACAACCATCAATGAAAACTAAATTAGCATCATGCAAACATTACACTAAAAATGTCACCGCCTTAGATGTAGAGAAACCTTAGAATACTTTAAAGAAACCTTACATTAGGAATGGTCAGAGCTTTTCTTGTTTCTTGTACTTTTGTTATTTGACTATTAAAGATACATTTGAATCCTACACACCTCATTTCCGAGTTCCCAGCATTACATCTGAATCTACAACATTTTTTTAAACAAATACTATTAATAGCCGCCTTTCCACTACCGGGCCAGGGCCGAGCCGTGCTAGTGCGTGCCAGGGCCAGTCGCGTTTCCACTGTCACTTCCGGGGCTTGAGCGGGGCTTCCTCGGGGCCAACGGCCAGGATTTCTGGCCCGTCGAATACCTTGGGCCAAAGCGGGCCAGCTCGGGCTAGAGGCGTGCTCAAGGTAAAAGGCGGAGTTTATCGGTGTTATGGAACGTTATGATCTGAAGCAAGATGCACATTTCACTGTTTTATATCGTGAAAAATAATCGCTGCTCAAAATGGAGAATCGCCTGTAGCTACTGGTCCGTCGAAGATACCAAAGCTCTTCTGAGCATTTGGGCAGAAGAATGATGGCGTGTGAAGAAACGAGGACGTTATAAAATGCATCGATGCTGAACTTTCTAAGCTAAGCATTCAGCGAGCAACGCTTCAAGTTCAGGAAAAAAATAAAAAGTTGCGGGCGCTGTATTGTACAAGGCGATTAAAACGCACAATGGACAAAGCGAAGCTCAGAGAAGGGACTTTCCATGGTTCGACTTGATGTACGGTGTGCTGGGTCACCATCCACTCGCGAGACAATCGGGACACTATTGCAGCCACGGCCGGTGAGTTAATATACATGCTATCTTCCTATTATAAATAAATTCATAATACCCGCTGAAATGGGTTGGGTTGTATTGTATGACGTTTGATCCAGAAAGGCGTGTTAGAGGCGGGGTTTAGGGCAGCGCTGCGGGGCTACTGGCCCGGCAGTGGAAACGCGAGCCCGGTGCTTGAGGCTCGAGGCCACTGGCTCGACTCGGCTCGCTGTTAGCTCTGGCCCGGCCCTGGCCCGGCAGTGGAAACGCGGCTAATGATATATTATGCTTTTGGAAAGTCGCACCACATGACATTACACAATCTGAAATTACCTTACCTTGCCATAAAAGGGTCAAATTATCTGTTACTTAACAGACTTAATAAATAAATGATTGAATAATTAGATCCAGAGAATAAAAAACAGCAGTGTAAAACATTTTCTGAAGCTAATATCTTCTTTTAAAAGACCTTGAAAGTCCTTGTAGTCATACCGACTAAAAAAGCATCCAGTTATTTGAAGGACCAAAAGCCATGTGCGACAATCTGATTTAAAACACCTCTTCTAAGGGGGTAGAGGAGAAATCCAGTAATCAGTACTGTGTTCTCTACAATTCAGCATGAAGGGAGAGTGTTTCCTTGCCTTTGCCAAATGTACTTATTAGGTGTGTTGGTTCATATCGGCTAAGAGGGAGGACGTGCAGCCTTTGATGTACTCTCTGCGTGAAATGGGCGTAAAATTACCAGTGTGGTTTGTGTCTAAGAGGAAAACAAGCATTTTTGAACATGCCCTTGGAAGAGAAGCTGAAGGGTTGAAATGAACACAGCTGTAAGTTTGGGGAGAGTTGAAGACTGCTAACCTGTGTGAAAATGTGTATGGACACAGACAGGTCCACACATAACCACCGGTAAATATAGAGCTGAGACAGCGAACAAATAAGACAAGTGCCATGGATAACTGTAATCTCCAAACCTCTAGAAAAAAAAAAGAAGAAAAATTTCGGAGCTGAGCTGGAAATCAAAAACCTTAGTCAAAATCTGTTCCATTTTTTTTTTATTAAGGGAATCAAACAAAATGTAGGACAACCAGTGTAGTTCAATGTGTGGATGAATGATTCTCGTGAAATAGTTCTTTTTAACAAATCAATCAAAATGATTTACTAATGAATCTTGAAGTCACTCACTGAATCAGCCATGCCACAAACTCAAATCCAACTCAATACTAGGGCTGGGGTAAACGATTATTAACTAAACGATTAGTTGGCCGATTATTTTATCGATTAGTCGACTAATCTAACGACTAATTGGACGATTAATATAAAGATTAATTTTCTGCTGCTCAATTAATAAAAAAATAATGTATCTCAAATAAATACGAACTAGCGTACTGAATCATGATACTGTATATAAGCTGGCTAATGTTAGTCTAATGTTATATTTGAACACCGTCATTAGAACTCTATAACCGCCAAAACCGTGTTATTAAAATATTTTGTACAAACATTTTTTATCATAGAGAATGTTTAAATACTAATATCATCTTACGAGGGAAACGGAGGCGGAGTTAGTGGTGCTCCTGCTGGAGATAATTCGGGAGAGTCTGTTCCCCTTTACCGATCAGAGTGCGCGCTGACACAGAGCAAAGCCTGTTTACACTCGACGCGTCCGCACGAGCGCGCGGCAAAAATGGCGCGTTGGGTGCGCAAGACCACCAAGACCCCATTTCGCTTGCCTGTGTGCACGGCTTCTTTTGTAAGGCCTGGGACACACTGGCTGCGTGGCGTGAGCGTGGCGTTTCTGTTGCGTGGCGGCTGCGTCGCGTTTTCTGTGGCACATCAGAAGCGTGTCTGATGCGGCGCGTCATATTGTTCGACATATGGGAGAGAGTTGTGCAAGCCCTATACTTTGTGTTAAGCATAAATATAAAGCCTATAAAGACACTGTCAGCAAAGCAGTATTGGCAGCAAAACTACAGAATGTTTCGTTCTGATGCAATATTTGAAAAATGATAATTAGGCACATTTATTTAGCCTATTTATTTTTAAATTAGGCCTATAGGCCTATTTATATCTGAATTTGTCAAAAATGTAATTTATTAATATGTATTCGTGTACAAAATAACATATTAACATCTTTTTTGCCAGGAAATGCTTCCAACACGCTTGCGTGTCGCGTGAAAAATAGGCGTCGGTTCTATTTCTAGTATGCACGCGTATTCCTGAGTGTCACGCAGGCAGTGTGCAAGCTCTAACCTGTTAACATGGGAGCTGAAATAAAAACGGACACGCCACGCAGCTAAAACGCGCCCGCCACGCAGCCAGTGTGTCCCAGGCCTAACAGCGCGCGCGGCGCCGCGTCCGCGGATGAACGACTGGAAGCCGATCTGCCCGAGCCGTACGTCTCACCGCACCGGCACCCAGTTTGCGCGTCTAAATTGCAAAGGTTTTTTTTGTTAAGGATGTGTTGTCTGTGTGTGATTCATTTAATGGAAAGCACATTCACTTCTAGTGGACTTCGTCCTCCATTATGCAATGTTTCAGTCTCTCACGTGTGTTGGCGAGCTGTACAGCCGGAAACGGTGCAAAAAAATAAATAAATAAAGAATAGTCGACGCAAAAATATGGCGTCGACGTAATTTTGATGTCGAAGCGTCGACGTCATCGACGCGTCGCTATAGCACTACTCAATACAAAGCAAAAACCATTGTTGCATTATATTTTTAAGCTTTATAATACTGAATCAGTGTAAATGTTATACATTGGCTTAACCAATTGCGTCATTATGGGCAGAAATAGTGAACTATTTGTAATAATTATTATAATTAGCAATGTTTTAGTCCTTTTTCATATTGTCGCGGAGTAAAACTATATATCTCCATATTTTATTTTATTTTTTCATAACTCATTACTATTATTACTACTTTGGGGTTTGCAAATTTTAACCAATGAAAAGAATAAAAAAGAGCTTGTGACTAAACCGTAACTCCATTGGATTCTCAAACTGTCAGTAAAACTGTCAGAACTTAACCTCAATTTTGAATGAAGTGCCGCACGCATTTTAGACTGTCTCTGCTTGTTTGCAAAGCAAGGGTAAACTGTTTGAATAAGTACAGTGTTGTCTTTACTCAAGTAAATTAAAGCACTTATATATACCAATGTTTTATGTATTGGAGGAGCAGAGAGTCTTAGTCTTGCATTTGCCGTCCAGTGATAGCCAATACTGTCTTAAAGGATTAGTTCACTTTTAAAAAAAACTTTTGCTGATAATTTACTCACCCCCCATGTCATCCAAGATGTACATGTCTTTCTTTCTTCAGTCGAAAAAAAAAATTATGTTTTTGATAAAAACATTCCAGGATTTTTCTCCATATAATGGACTTCAATGGGACCCAAGTGGTTCAAGGTCCAAATGACAGTTTCAGTGCAGCTTCAAAGGGCTTTAAACGATACCAGACAATAAATAAGGGTCTTATCTAGCGAAACAATCGGTCATTTCAAAAATAAATAAAAAAGTTTAAGTTTTATAAGCACAAATGCTTGCCTTGCTCTGTTCTGTGATGACTCTGTTCTAGTGATAGACACAATGGTTCATGAATGACCCGTCACACGACAAATGAACGAAAGACTCGGAAGGTAAATTAATTATTTATGTTCCCTGTAAATTATTTTTGACTGTGTTATAATGATTTCTTTATTCAGAATATGATCAAGATTGCATAGGTGGATGTGTTCAGGGAATTTGGCGGTTAGAAGTATAATGTTTAAAGCCACTTGAATGAACGAAATGACTCGAAAAAAGATTCATTCATTTTGATGAACGAGTTCGAACAGGAGAGTCTCAACGTAATTGCATATTATGCAAGTGCATATTACGTAATTGCAAAAGTTTTTTTTTAAAGTGAACTAATCCTTTAAATAGCTTGTGCAAAGAAGCACTTAATATTTTATTACAAGAGATTTTTGTCAAATGATGGAAAAAACTGAGCGTCCACATAGCTACAACAAACAACCTGTAAGTTGATGAAAACTTAATGCGATGCATTTACTGCTTCAGATGCGGCTGTTCTAATGACGGACAAAACACGTATGTTTGACATTCGCTGGTTAAAAACCTTGTAACTCTATTTGAGCTTGATTTTCATAAAATGTTAATAATATAATGACACGTGCAAGTGTCTGACCATTTATAAAGCTACAATATCAACTTTGATGATACAGTCAGTGCGTTTACATGCACCCTCATAATGCGATTATAAAGGGATTTTGGCAATTTGGGGATTTGGGGATGTTTACCTCATCTAAACGCAATACTTTGATTAAACTAATGCAATAAAGCTCATAATCGTAGTAACCAGATTTGCATTAAAGGGATAGTTCACCCAAAAATGAAAATAAGCCCATGATTTACTCACCCTGAAGCCATCCTAGGTGTATATGACATTCTTCTTTCAGACGAATACAATCAGAGTTATATTAAAAAATGTCCTGGCTCTTCCAAGCTTTATAATGGCTTTATAAAGCTTTATAACGGCTCTGAAAGAAGAATGCCATATACACCTAGGATGGTTTCAGGGTGAGTAAATCATGGGCTACTGTAATTTTAATTTTTGGGTGAACTATCCCTTTAAACTACGTGGCGTACATCTTTTTTTTATTATTACCACTCTGACCAAAGTGTGAATGTGTTCACACAACTACATGAATGAACTATGTGACATTATTCTGCAGTTTTCTCTTCTCCAGATCGCTAAACTCGGTCAAAAGTAAAACAGAGTAAAATCGCTGCTCTATATCTTCATCCAGTAGACACAATGGCAGAGTAGGCCAACCCAGAATTGCAATGTTTATCACAGCGCCGAATAATATCCAGTAAGTCCATAAAAATGTATTTTGAATTTGTTGTGAGTAGATTAAAACAATGGCCGGTAACATGCATACTGTATGCCTATCTGAGTGTAGTATAATCATATTTATTAGCGAATAATCAGAATATTGAAAATTGCATGTAATGCCGAGTTCAGACTGCACGATTTTAGCCACGATTTTGGCTCGCCGACAGGTTTTGAGAAATCGCCGACAAATGCCCGAAATCACAGGCAAATCGGTGCTCGTTCACGCGAGTGACAATCACGCAGTGTGAATAAGCAAAGACGCGATCTGAGAGAATCGCCGACGAGTCGCCGACGCCCGTGAGATATTTGGCATGCTAAATATCTGGACCTGTCGGCGATTCACAATCCTGCTGTGTGAATGTGTTCTGACTGAAACTACATCGGCGATGACCGACAGCCAACGAGAGAGCAAGATACAGGACAGCAGGCTGTTCGGGGAGGAGTTATAGACCAGAATATCAGTTTTTTAATAGATAGATAGGCCTATATTTACAATTATATCAAACAGAAACAAAGCACAAACATTTGCATGACCAGCAGCAACAGCAGGACGTTTGGAAAATTATAATTTATTTACCCTCAACTCTCTTTGCAAAACACAGTCCTTGCTCCCCTCGTCTTCCCAACCATTTCCTCCTGCATAAACTGAATATTTATTTGTTTCATTTTCGCTACAAATCAGTGCACAGACAATTTGGATCGCAATCTTCTTGTAGGCTATCATTTTTAATAACAAAGTCAGTGTCGCGCGAGAACTCCGGTCTCACGCACGCGTGATCTTCCGTTTTTTCCGTATCACTTCTCGCGTTTGTTTGGTTGTGAAACGTAGTTTGCGGACCAAGCAGAAGTTGTCGGCGATTCTTTCTTTTGTAAAGTCATGCAGTGTGAAACCTCCTGTCGCCGATCCATCGTGCAGTGTGAACACAGCAGCAACTGAATGATACCCCAGATAGTCATGCAGTGTGAAAACAACAGTGACCCGATTATTTTGAAAATCGTGCAGTCTGAACTCGGCATTAGCTGGAGTGAAGACTTCTGCTCGTGTCATGAAAACATTAAGACCTTACTCTGATTATTAGAAATTATCGCCTTATTGTTGCACATGCAAACGTAGTAGTGTTTTATTATTTTAAAAATAGTGTTTTTCTATTTCCTGAAAAGTAGGTTTCCGCCTGACAGTGACGATGTGTACAAAAACTAATTCATTATGGAATCATTAAGGAACCGGATTTGTTAAGTGAAATCCAAATGAAATTCCTTACAATTCTCATCATGACAGAAATTGCTGTAATTACTGTAGATCTCAGCAGTGAAGGTGGTAATAGGAGCCGCTCCCACACAGTTTTTTTTTTTCTTTCAAACGCTGTGTTAGGGGATTTAGTTTCCTTTCATCTATTTTCTCATTAATCTCAAACCCACTTGCTAGAGACTTTCTTGATATTTTCTCAGTGTATTCCAGCAGGAGCGAGATGTTTTCCCTGGCCGTCTTAACTGCGCAACTGCAATAATGTATCGCCAAGCCCCAATCGATCGGCCCTGATTGATACAGCCATGGATTCCTTAGCAAGCAATTTCAGCAACGGCTCAGACAAGAGCTACTACACAAAGGCAAAGCAGAGGGAAGTTTACTGCAGTTTTTAAAAGGACACGCATTGATTAGCATGGTCATTAGGACAGATGAATGATCCTACGGAAAAAACTCTACAGCGCGCAGAAGAGACCGAGAACTAGAAGGACACAAAAACACACTTGTGTTAAATCAAGCTTCAAGATATCTAGACAAGTTATTCATTATATGCATCTAAAATTGATGTGTACAAAAATTGATTCTACAATCAGAATCCGAGGCGTTTCTCATCATGGTTGTCATTTCTCAAAAGTCCTTCCAGGCTCAGTATCACCTCATAAACCACTAAATGTTAAAAGGGCCATTTCATGGAAAACATCCATTTTAATACATCGATTATGTTTATGTGTGACATACTGCAGCAAAAACGAGTCATCTAGAAATCATACTGATATCAGAATTACGAACATAATAAAGTTTGACTGTCCATGTTTCCATAACACCTGGATCACATTTGAGGTTTGTTATTCATAACAATGGTCATTTACATAAAGTAAATGTTTGTTTTTTTTAAATACATTTTGGTGCCATATTTTTGGTGCAAGAAACCTTGTTAAACATTCTAAAATAAATTAATAAAAAAATATAGTCCCTTTATAAGCTCAGATTGTGAAGATAAGAGCTTTGTGTTTGTGTGAGCCACAGGTATACCCTACATTATGGCGTAAAAAAGTCCATACAAATACGGTAATATCCAAAATCCTTGTGGGGGCATTTTTGGTCCCCAACTCCCCATGAGAAATACAGCTTAAAAATCATACTAAGTGATGTTTTTTTTTTTTAAAAATGCAGAAAGTTTTCTGTAATGGGTAGCTTAGGGTTAGGGGATAGAATATACAGTTTGTACACTATAAAAATCCTTACGTGTTTGTGTGTGTTCAGAAGTGTTTTGCAAAGGACCACCTACCTGCAATACTAGCAAAGATTTCGCTGACACCAATGAGGACGTATTGAGGGATTTGCCACCATATGGGCAGATCGGCTGCATAGTATATAACTCCACCCAGCGACTGCGGGATGGGATCTCGTGTGTGGATAATGTCCAGCCTCTTTGTCTCTAAAATGCCTGAGAGGGGCAAGAAAGGGGGTGTAAGATAAAAATGACTAATAAATACCTCATAACAGTTCAGAAACATATGGTATGGAACAAATCAGCATATTAGAATGATTTCTTGAAGGATCATGTGACACTGAAGACTGGCTTAGCAGCTGCTGAAAATGCAGCTTTACATCACAGGAATAAGTTAAATGTTTGATAAATTTTTATAAAGAAAACTTTTTTTAAATAAATGCAGCTTTGGTGAGGATAAAAGACCTTACCAATTCCAAACATTTGAATGGTAGTGTAGTATGCTAGTGTATATACAGTAATTACAGCAAATAAATGAGCAATAAATCAACTATTGAGTGCCCTGCTTTCTAAATATTGGCAGCAGCCATTGAAAAACAAGGTGTTAAGCATGTGTGTGTTAGGGTGCTAGATCAGATACACGTGTGCACGTCTGGAGGGAAAGTGCATGTAACAGTGAATGAAAAAAGTATGAACAGTCCATTAATGGATTAAGTGTCAGGTCAATGCCAGCGCTTCACACAGGTCACAAAAAGCTTATCTCCTGCACATAAAAACGTGTTCGCACGCACAAAATTACACCAGGCCGGGTTTAGCAGGTAATCGGCGTGGGGCAGAGATTGTCAGTCTGTCTATCTAAAAGCTTGATCCAATAATAACCATGTTGCAGGTGCAATTCAGATAACTCCTCATGGGATCCCAATCACACAGACTTGCACATATTTCCATTTTGAAGGGGTATGACCTTATATTTCATATGCTTAAAATAGCATGGTGTTATACATCTACAAGCGTGCCACTAACACAAAGTGCTTCAGTTAACAAAACAGTAATTTTTTTTTCTCTCTTCCCTCTCATCTTTCATTCCCTCCTCCACCCCTCTCCCAAACACCAGAAGCGTTCCGCTCTGATCTGTGGCTGTGGCGTCAGATTTAGATCGGAATACAAATGATGCCTGGAATAAAACACTCTTTGGCTAAAAGTATGACCCGCCGCAGATTACAGTCTTCAACTCCTGCACTTCCAAGAGATTCTAAACCCAGATTGAAAAAAGAAAAAACCTAAACTTTTATTCCTGGAGAAATTGAACAGAAGTGGAAGTGCCCCAAGGCATCGTCTGCTGTGTGGCTGTAGCGTGTGTTTGCAGCTTTGTTGTCGGCACAGCTTGCCGTGGAAATGACTGCTTACTGAGTGCAGGACAACAAGTGTGTCCAGGTGTGTGGGCATCATCTGTGCCTGCGGGTAAGGTTGGCTTCAGAGCTATGCCACTGCCAAGCACCCATCTGTTTGGAAAATGTTGTGTAAATGTTGTGAGGGGGTTCTGGCAGTGGTATTTTAAAACCCACCTAAGCCCTCCTGGGTTCAGCTACTGGGTAGACACAGATTAAAAGTGCTTCAATAGACTTGAGTTAAGAGGCACAAGCCTTGTGTGTAAGCACATAAACATACACACATTCATCTGTGCTCGGTGGCAAAACCACTAACGAAAAAAAGCAAATATTTTCACAATTCAATCAATGCCTTTTTTTCCTCAGTGAATATCCAATTAGACTTGAAATTACACTTTTGCACATAACTTTACATATAGCCCTCGTTTTTCAACAAAATAGTATTTCAAACTCAGGGATTTCACCATCTAAAGTTCATTGTATTATAAAAAGAATCACACAATCCAGATAGAAAGGAATCCAGAGAAGAAGAAAATAAATACATAAATGCCCATGATCTTCAAGCCCTCAGATGGGAAAACGGGGGAGAAAAAGTATTAGTAAATCTGAGACAGACTTTCTGCAAAGTAGAAAGGTGTGCTGGGGTCTGACAAGTCTACATTTCAAATTATTTTAGGAAATAATAGACATTATCCCAATTTATGCCCTCAATTATATGTCACATTACAAACAAAATAAATAGCTTTCAAGAGATACAACTCTTTGTCTTTCCTGCTCCTGAGGTTTCATTCAGAACGATGAGTCCCGAATCTTTCAGAGATTCAGATAAAAGTTCCAATTATTTTTCATTATTTGTTGATATTTAATTTCATACACATCCTTGGCTCTTTAAATAATTGCCTGCAATTTACCTTTATGTTGGGTATGCCCACAGGTGACATTTGTGTGTGTGTGTGCGTATATTAATGTACTCAAGTGGAACTGAGCATTACTGAAAAAATGTATTAAAAATAAAGAGCGAAGAGGTACAGAAAAGAAAGAACTGCGTGATTACTATGCATTTGGTATTAATGAGGGGCACTAAAAGACTAATTTCCCAAGATATCTCATCTATATAATAAGCACCATTAGTGGGAGCCATTATGTCACAGGCATACACACTCACCCCTCCATGCATCTTAATATACACACACTATATGACTAATAGTTCTCTCTATCTCTCTCACACACACACACATTTTTTAAAGAATCCATTCACACATAGTAAGCATCCTTAAACCATGCTTGTATCAGGTAGCGGTTTATTAATGAGTCAGTCTGTGTCATTGAGTGGGAGTACAAAGGATGGGACGCTCTCTTTCTCTCGCAAGAAGGAGAGCATGAGTCCCAAAGGTTCTCATTAGTTTGATCTCTACAACACACACACACAAAAAGTGTGATATGAACATGGTTTGCACATACTGATTCCGCAAGAGTGTGCCAACGAGTTCCCCCACCCGCCACCCCCCGCTCTTGGCTACATCAAAGCAATGGTTATTATTAGATAACATCTGTAGTATTGTGCACTGCATACTAGACTTACAGTACTTCGTGTTCGGGCTTTGTCATGCAATACTAAGGTCATTTTCTTGTGCATCATTTTAAAACAGTGGTTCTAAGCTGGTTTTGCTTCAGGACCCAGAATGTTTTCCCATTAGACATGGAGTGGTGACCCAAAATTGTCCTTAAAATCAAATGCTGAAATGTATTAATTAGTTTATTATTAAATGCTGCTTAAAATGTTAATGATTTCATGCTCTCATTCACATTTTATTTTAACTTAAAGGGTTAGTTCACCTAAAAATTCTCATTTATTCATCACTTATTCACCCTTGTGTAATTCCAAATCCACAAGACTTTCATTCATCTTAGAACACAATTGAAGTTTTTTAATAAAACCCGAGAGATTTCGGTCTCTCCATTGAAAGTCATTCAACCAAAACTTTGATGCTTCAAAAAGAATAAAACGTAAGTAAACGGATATTCATATTAATCGAGCAGACTTCTGAAGTCTTCTGAAAAGAGCTAATGAGGTTTGTTCTTGTGTCAAGCAAGCATGTTTGAGCTTCCATTTACCATATTTGATTTGATTTGGTGTTTTATGTATGCGCGTTGATTAAAGTTTATATGTGAATAAAAGGCTAAATTAAATATGTTCATCATCTGAAGACTTGGATTAACTTGGATTAGACTTTTATCATGAAAATGTAATTTGATGTTTGTTATGTATGCATTTGTTGTGATTTGGCTGCTACCTTGGCCAGGTCTCTCTTGTAAAAGAGATTCTGAATCTCAGTGGGACCTCCTGGTTAAATAAAGGTATAATAATAATAATTAAACTGCTCAGTTCACATGGATTATGTGTCAAAGTTATGGTGAAATGGACTTTCAAAGAAGGGACAGAAATCTCTCAGAAATCTGCATTTGTTTTTCGAAGATGAAGAACTATCCTATGGATTTGCAAATTATGACAGAATGTTAATTTTGGGGCAAACTTTCTCTTTAAGTAGTTTTGCTCATGTTTTTGAGGATTAGGGCATGTCACACAACCTATCCATGTTAGCATCAGCCTAATTTGCCCACTTCAATCACTCCTTCTCTTCCCTTTACCTCTGTACAGATAAAACGTTGTCGGGATAATTCCGGTTCACGTGGCTCAGAAGCAATAAATAACTCTTTATTATACATTTTTAAGGCCAGACAAGTAGTTTGTTGAGGGTTGGTTTTATAAAGAAGGACTACACGCCTGCGCACATATATATTCAAATGTGCATACCTATAGACTAAACACATGATACGCATGTGCATGCCGTCACCGTTTTCGTGGGTTTGTGTTTTTGAGGTTTGCGCAGAGATAATCTTTTTTTTTTTTTTACTTTTTTTCCAAGGCTTGCACGTTGGAATCTATTTCAGGGTTTGCGTTCTCGAGCCACGGTGTTGTGTTAGAGGGCCCCAAGTTAATAACTAAAGATCTTTGCAACGGAAGTGAATCAATCAATCGAAACTAACTTTAGCTGTACAATAACTTTATTCTAGAGCTGCTGTAAAGCCAAAACAATATCTGTTACAGTAATTTATCACTGTAAAGCTGCTTTGAAACAATCTATATTGTTAAAAGTGTTATATAAATGAAGGTGACTTGACATGACTTGACTGATGAACAGATTTTCAAAATACTGTAAGTTTAGTGGATTCCTTTTAAGCTGTTTTATATTGCCATCCTAACTATAGACAATTAGTTTAGTATTTGCATGAACATTTATTTTGTTAATGTATTTACTATTAAAAACAGACAACTAAAGTGGGAAATAGTATATATTTAGTCTACTTGCTACTTGCAATTGCATGTCAAATGCAAGTGCAATTATCAGGTAATATGACAGACCACTTTCTTGGACAAAAATGTAAAAATGCCACAGGAAACGCTGGAAATAAATGCATTAATATGTTTTGGTCTGATTTCCAAGAAGAAAAAGTGTACACATGTGCTAAAATTGTACTTTGCCCGCTTTTAGGAGTACTCTAGCCAGTAGATGACCTTAAAACTAATAAACATGGACTAAAAGCCACTTGCATTTTATGTCTTCAAGTTGCTGGTCTGTTATTGGTCTTATGAATCAGACCATCCTTGAACTATGCTGGTACGCTGTCTAGTGCACACAAAATTGGCAAGGGCATTCTCAAAACTGCAACCTCCAATCTGATTGATTGGCTTTACTCAATTTCCAGGGGTGCTTCGGGGTGCACAGGTTTATCAGTAAACCAGAAAATATTGTGTTTACAAGATCTCATGCTGTTAGAATGAGTTCTCTAAAGAAAGACCTATAAGCTGGATTTGGAAAAGTTTGAAGGACTCAATCTTTGAACAAGTTTACATGCACGGCCTCCCACTGTTTGCGCTGTATAAACTGACAGCATGTAAGATCACATCAATTATGTTTTGTTCTGAGAGTTACATTAAACTATAGTAAGTTGTTTAACACATTATTCAGAGTGAATATTCCTAAATGAGTCGTTGTCGGCCTGAATAATCCGTGATGTGAACTACGCTTTATGCTGTATCAGACATCTTAGAAAACAAGTATCAGTATATTACAGTGAAAACAAATCAAGTGAAGTAGACACCTGAAAACTGCAATCATGCAGCAAATCACTTGACGCCAGTCTCGCATTATTTTGACTGTTTAGAGTCGTTCTGAACTTTGGGGTGTTTACTGCTTAAAGAATCCCTCATGATGACTACAAACACACATTTATTCAGTTTGATGGCAGCTTAGAAACGTCTAAACCTTTCTCTCCCTCACCGTGAAGAGTTTGACAGTGGTTTAAAAGAGTCAGGGAGAGTCAAAGAAAGAAAGACAGACAGGGTGGGAGAGAAAAAATATTCATACGTTCCTCACACTCCAGAGCGCATCTCCCAAAACTCATCTCACTCAAAAAGCGCTTTAGTCTGAAATATGTCAATGTCTGGATGCAGCGCACACTGTCAGGCTGACTAAGCTCAGTTTAATCCACTGGGCAGAGCTGGAATTGGACTGGGGACTGACTGGAGTGCTGGGCGCAGTCAAACCGAACAATGAGATACTGCGACCTGTCAACGGTGTCTTCTTCTACAACCTCTGAACAGCCACGCTACGACACTCTCAACATGTGACTTTCGTGTATGTGTGGACACAATCTCAAAACGTGTTGTCTTCGTAGCAAAGCATCAACTGCGTACAGAACTTCAGACGGACAAGCAAGCCAAAAACACTTGGAAGGAAAGTGCCGAAGTGTTGGAGAGATTGCTGTGCCTCAAACTCTAGTAAGCCGCCTACACAAAGAGCTCTGTTTGATCTTCTGATGTGAAGGTTATCTCAAAACTGTAGTTAGCAAGATTATGCTCCTATCTTAGATCAAGTCTTAATATTAAGGATTTTTTTTTTTTTTGCTCAATCGGGACAGTAATGCAGCTTTGTACTGCCAATATTTTCATGGCACTACAAAAGAAGAATGTATTAAATGTTTGGCAGAAAGAAATATTTTCCTTTAAATATTAGATTTATACAAATCATTTTAGAATTGAGGATCAACAGGGGGAAAAATATATGGACTATACACATTTCCATGGTGTTCCCATGAACTTTTAAACTTCCTTTGTTTCAGTTTTTTGAGTTTCAGGACTTTTGGGAATGTGGGAACCCTGTTATTAGGTTCTTCATTTGCAATTATACCTCAAATTATTATACAGTTAAATCACACTACACTATTGTCTACCAGTTTGTGAAATTAAAGCTTTCACAGTCTTACCGTTTTATAATACTTACCATTCAAACCTACTGGGCCCTATTTTAATGATCTGAAACGCAAGTGTCAAACGCGTATTTAAACGAGTATCATCTCACATTCCCTTTAAAAGTAGACACAGTTGTTCCATGGCGGATTGTTATTATAATGGCGGATTTGCCAGGCGCATACCAGGAGCGGTTCACAGCCGAGGAGACCGACGTTCTCATCAGGGCCGTAAAAGACAGAGAAGTGACATTGTATGTGGATGGGAGAAACCCACCTAAATTAGCTTTGATTAAACAAGCGTATAAAAATTTGGGTAAATGTGTAAGCTAGATTTATGCCTATTCTTTCACATCTTCATGGACACCACAATGATTTCTCTCGTGTGGTAATATTTTCCTTGTAATTATGTATGGTTTGCAAAAATGGTAACTGCTGCGTCTGTGTAAATGAGAGAAGCAAAGTATTTGAGCGTTGTGCACATGCTACATTTTGGCCAAGCATGCGCCCTTAAAATAGCATCTGAATAACGCGCCACTGATTCTAGACTAGGTTTTTCCTGGTCTGTGGCGGAATCGTTTTCTGAAACTGCAAAATAGCACAAGGGAACGTTTGCGCCGGAACACGCCACCTTTTTTCGCTGAACCGCCCCTGAGTCTGTGGAGGGAAACATCCAGCTGTGCGTCGGGTGCAAAATAGGAATGATACATGCGTAGGTGTACAAAGCCAATTGCGCTGGGTGCAAGATAGGGCCCACTACACTCATTCTTGAAATTTACAATCATAATCCATTTAAAACAGCTAAATAATTTTCCCTGTGTGGGATAATTAAATTAATGACATTTATAAGGCATAAAACATAAAAATGATCAACAAATGTAAGGCTTAGCGATAGTTCTGTCAACAGGTCTGTAACTTACACACCGGCTCTGGGCCAGCCTTATTGTAGAGCACTGAAGATACCTCACTTAGGCCAAAATTTTAGGTAATATCAAGCATATCCATCTCAAATGGCCAAAAAATGTAGTCGAGGTAGACAGGGTAGATTTCGAGATAGATTCCTAGATTTATGGGACTTTGAAGAAAACAACAAATGAGAAGATATTTAAAGTTCCTTTGCAAAAATATGTTAAAAGGGAAGGTGAGAATAATGAAAAGAGCAAAAGTGCTGATTCAGGTTGGTATTTTCCTGGACGGTGGGCAGTATGAATATTAACTGTCAGAACAAGCAGGGATATCGATCCACCCTCTGCAGGGTTCAATAGAGCCGGCTCAAGGTTGGACAGGAGTGACAGAATTCAGAGGAGAGATCAGTGGTCTGTGAGAATGTGTCAAGAGCGTGTGGGTGTTTGTGGGTGAGTCATTCTACATCGAATCTCTGCCATCTTGGAGTCACTGTACCTTATCTGACGGATGGAAATGCCGTAACCTCTCTGAGATGAACTCATTCCTTAGTTTTAGGTGAACAGTACTAAGAAAACACGATTTGACACAATTGTCCGTGTGGATATATTTTTATATTTTACAAATCTTTCTCTAAATAATGACTCAGCATATTGATGTCACAGAGTTTATCAGCTCGATCTGTGATGCAGGTTGTCTCAATGTGTTTCACTAGGGACTATTTGTTTGGATATTTTATTTTGTACATTCATTCTGTTTTGGACTTGACACATGATGATGGATCCATACACCACTCTGGGCTATGTTGACTCAGACTCAGGCCTTCCTGTCGTGTTTTGTCTGTAGCATGAACAGTGCTGTGATTAAAAATGCAGTGTTTGGTTCACGTCAAACATTCTGTAACTAAGCATACAGTATTGTATAGCAAAAAGTTATACTTTAGTTTGTCAGTCCATAATGCACCGCACCACAATTCTTGAGGATCATCCAGGTGCTTCTTTAAGTATTAGTTCACCCAAAAATAAAAATTCTGTCATCATTTACTCACCTGTTGTTCCAAACCAGTAAGACTTTCGTTCATCATTGGAACACAAATAATATTAAAGGGTACCTATCATGGAATTTTAAAAATTACCTTTCATGTAGTGTGTAACATAGATCTAAGTGAACAAAAACATCCTGCAAAGTTTTAAATATGAAAGTTCACCGTATACAAAGTTATTGTCTCTCAAAAGTAAGAGTCGACTCTGAGTCGCTGATATGAATCGATAGACGAACGATGCATTTTCTCTAACTTTCGTACATCACTTGTACAAGTTATTTGAATAAGACACGCCCACTCATTGCGCGTGCCAGAAAACAGTGAAAACAACATGTCGACGAGACCGACGCTGTTCTGAAGTGCGAATCAAAAGCGAACTTTTTTTTTCACTGCCCAGGGACGAGCATGAGAAGAATCAGTGGCTAGAGTTTATATTTACAACTATACCACACAAGTATAGCCACCTTGAGCTGTGTTCGCGTTATTTTAATGAGGATTCCTTTACAAACACAAATGCTTTCATGGATTCGCGAGTCGGTTGACACTGAAGGAACGTTTAGTACCAAGTTTATTTGGATTGGCTTCCTCCTCCAAATCACAACCTGTAAGTACTGTTAATAATTGTTGCTTTTATGGGTTTTGTAGCATGCTTAATAAGTGTGTGTGTGTGTGTGTGTGTGTGTGTGTGTGTGTGTGTGTGTGTGTGTGTGTGTGTGTGTGTGTGTGTGTGTGTGTGTGTGTGTGTGTGTGTGTGTGTGTGTGTGTCAGTTACGCTCAGCGCTTAGGTCTCCAAGCTGTGTGTGTGTGTGTGTGTGTGTGTGTGTGTGTGTGTGTGTGTGTGTGTGTGTGTGTCAGTCATACCTGTCAAGTTTTGGATTTGAAAATAAGGGAAAGCCCGGGCCAGAGTGGTTCATTTTACATGAGAGTAGAGCGCAAACAGTTCTGTTGTCTAACGTCATCCTATTCTCTGTAACAATCTTCCGTACCATGCTAATCTCGCAGTTACAAAACTTACAAAACGCGCGTGACTGTCCCCCACCCTGCTCCTCTTCAAAAAAATTAATTTTGCTGTCCCATTGATCGAAGTATTTACATGAGGGTTTTGGTTTTTTTTTTGGCCGGAGTGTCCGTCTCTGTTATAGCGTCCATCATGCGTCTCTGTTTTTCCCCGCGTTGTCACTCATCATCTGACCTCACACACTAACCTCGCGACAACTGTCACCTACAGTACCTGTAGTATTGCGGTTATCGCGAGGCTAGTGACAGAGTTCAGATTAGGAATGTTTTTTTTTACTCCGCCCGGCGGGGTATTATTATTTTTTTTAAACGCAGGTTAAAATACGGGAGATTTACGGGAAAATACTAATACGGGAGGACGGCGGGAAAGAAGGGTAAAATACGGGACTTTCCCGGCCAAAACGGGATACTTGACAGGTATGGTGTCAGTTACGCTCAGCGCTTAGGTCTCCAAGCTGTGTGTGTGTGTGTTTTTTGAAATATGTAAAAATGTTTGTCGTTGTTATTGGAGTTGTCATAAAGAATAGAGCGTATTGTAGTACTGCAGTGCTTTATCAATATGTTTAAGCTTTGGGTTAACGTGAAAAATAACTGACTGGGTCGTCTGACCAATCACCGCAGATTATCGCCACGCAAAGGCGGGGTTTGAAAAATGAGTCGTCAAACGAATCATTTGGGAATTGCTGAGCAAATCAGGTAAAAATAAATGCATATTATAAGACAACAAAAGTGTTTTTTGTCATTGGATGCATGTAAAACTGTTGTTAGGGACTCCCAGAACAACATTAGGAACATTTTAAATGCCATAATAGGTACCCTTTAATAAAATCTGAGCCTGTTCTGTACTCTCCATTGACAGCTACGCAACTACCACTATGGCGCTTCAAAAAGGTTCATAAAGTTATCGTAAAACTAATCCATATGAATTGAGCGGTATAGTCCAAATTTTCTGAAAAGACACGGTCGCTTTATATGGTGAACAGACTAGATGCAGGCATTTATTCACATATAAACATTGATCAGCAAACAAACGTGCTGTGGAACACGAGAACGAACCTCATTGGTTCTCACACGTCAAGCGAACATGTCAATCCGTTTATCATAACTGATGTGTGAGTTGATAAATGTTTATTTGTGAATAAAAGCCTAAATTCAACCTGTTCATCATATAAAGCGATTGTTTCTTTCAGAAAAATTGGACTAAACCACACTATTCATATAGATTAGTTTTACAATCTCTTTATGAACTTTTTGAAGCATCAAAGTGGTAATTTGTGTAGTTGTCAATGGATGGAGAGAAATCACTCAGATTTAATTAAAAATATATTAATTTATGTTTCGAAGAAGAACGAAAGTCTTACTGGTTCGCAACGACAGGGTAAATGATGACAGAATCTTAATTTTTGGGTAAACTAAAGCATTAAGGTCAATGACTTTTTCCACAACTGAAGATTGTGCAATTGAAATCTTAAACATTCAACTAAACTGTCTCCATTTTACCACCAGACTATCTATTTATTTCTATATACATTTTGACTGCACTGACATAATGAGAACGCAGCTGTGTTGGAGGATGACAGCACTGTTTTCTGCAGAGCTGCTTTATAGCTGAATTAAATTAATATGAAAAAATGAAAATATATACCGGCTTCCACAAAAAAAATATTACACAGCACAACTGTTTTCAACAGTAGCTGCGCTTACACTAATAATTTGTTTGTAATCAGACTTGTAGCACAGTCGTATAATAATAATAGTAATATTTAAAAAGGTCTCATGTAACAATGTCAATCGGAATGAATTGGCCAAATCTGACTGTGATTTCATACTTATTGTAAGGGGTGGTTTAATTATTTTCTAATCTGTTCGATAGGACATGCACATTTGATCACATTGAAAACCTAAACTGGAAAGATCGGTGCATGTGCAATTACATCGAATGCGAACAGTTATAGGCTAATTGTAATAATATTTCACAATATTATTATTTTACTGTATTTTTGATCAAATAATTACAGACTTGGTGAGCTTCTTTCAAAATCTTCTTTCAAAGATTTCTTTCAAAATCATTAAACCAATCTGGTTACACTTTATTTCGATAGTCTACTTTAGACATTCTACTGACTATAAGTAACTTTTCAACTACATGTCAACTAACTCTCATTACAGTATTAGTAGACTGTAGTAGACTGTCGATAGACTGATAGGTTAGGGTAAGGTGTTATGGGTTCGGGTTAGGAGAATAAGTTGACTGTAGTTGCCAAGTTATTTATAGTCAGTAGAATATCTGTTGGGGAAAAACAAAATAAAGTGTTAGCAGATATTAAGCAGACAGTGATCTAATACTCTGATGACAGTTAGTTGACATGTAGCTGCAAAGTTATTTATAGTTAGTAGAATGTCTAAAGTGGACTATCGAAATAAAGTTTTACCATAAATCTTACTGAATCTTAACCTTTGAGTTGTATGTTTATGCTTAGTAAACAGAAAGGAGCACTGGTTATAAAAAGCTAAATGCAATACAAAGTAAACACCATATTATTGGCAACTGGTCACATTATGCCAACATGACAGAGCCCATAAGGGGGACAATTTTATTTTTCTACAAGACTGATATATTAAGCAAACATCATTTTAAGCATTGTTGTAATCTAATGATTATTTAGTTGTCATTGTGTCAAAAAGATAAATGAATAAAAAATAATAATAATTACATTAATATTATTACATCAGTCAATATTTGGTAACCAAAGGTATTGCTTAAGGCACAGTACTAGACAAACTTGAAGGGAACATGGATTGACCCCACAAATTCCCTCGCTCGCAGTCAGTCTCCCTCACGCATTTACCGCCATTTCATTCAAGATTACCATATTTATGATGTTGCGATGTACTGAATCGTGAAGTGTATCATATCATGAAGTAGTTGCCTATACCCTGGAGTTAAGATTATATTATTGCATAATTTAGGTCTCAGTGTTCTGAAAAGTGTGTGTTACAGTATGCCACATATAACAGAACACAAACCTTATGAACCTTATGAAGTCTGAAATGAAAGTTCACTACCATGACGGGCCTTTTGACACAAAAACTGACGCATTTATTTAAAATGTGTATGCAAATGTCTGCTATCACACTCAAACACTCCCACATCCTCTTACATGAGTCTCAGTTGGTGGACATTTACAAAGAAGCTTGATACACCCACCCTACCAGCCAACAAACAACACACACACACACACACACACACACACACACACACACACACTTCATGTGGCGTGAGTGCAAGCTGAAGGACAAAACTCACAGTTTCAGACTCAGCCATAAATCTTTGTTGTGTATGTTCATAATACACTAAACGCATGTAATTTAGTGTGTTTGTTGTTGACTCACCAGCCGCCACTGCCGAGCACATGACAAAGAACATGCCCACAGCGATTCTCTTCAGAGAGGAGGGCAGCAGGCCTTTACGTTTGAGGATGGGGTCTACCACTTTATCCTTGAGGGAATCAACATGAGGATCAGCACGGCATCAAACATGGTCAGCCAAGCCGCTGGGAAGCGAAAGGATTGCTGAAAACAAAAGGGGAATATAATAAGTCATGTTACAGGACACCAGAGGATAAATAAACAGGAAGCAGGGTGTGTGTAGGTCACTCTTAACACTCAGGTGCTTCGTTCTTCTCCATTTGTTCTCCATTGAGAAAGTAAGTACGAGCCTAAATGTGAATTCTGGTAGGGCATATGAGAAAGAAAGAAAGAGAGATAGCAGGAAACCAAATCATTCCAGCAACCTTAGCGCCCTCATGTGGCCAGTGCTGGTCTGTGGATGTAAACCCCATCCAGTAACTGACAGAGGGACAGGTCTCTTAATAGCCCATAAAATCATTACTCAATTGTTAAGTACTTTAATATCACATGGGGATTGAATACCATGCGTCAGAGCACCTGTTTCATAATGAATGGCTGATTGCTCCGCTCACATGCCACTGATGAGTGATGAAAAACCCATCAGAGGGAAGAAAGAAAAAAAAAAGTGATTGCTTCTGTTCTGAGAGGTTTTATTTCTGTAGAAAAGGATAATGAATGGTGTTTTCCTATGCAAAACCTAGGATGGTTTGGTAATAGTGACAGATTTACAACTTTGGACAAAGAAAAAAAACTGCCTTAATAAGGAAATAGATTTTACATGAAGAAAATGAGTCAAATTTACTTATGCAAAACTTGCAGACAGGAGGTTGCTTAGGTGTCCTATGCAGTTTTAAGCACATTGCTATGTGCTTGCTAAGATCTTCTGGGTGTTTTTTTTTAAGTGTCTCACTATAGGTTTCCATTCGACTGGAAGTGCCCTGTGAAGTCCACTTTGCAGGGAATTCTGCCATCAAATGTGAGAATCCAATCCAAAGGGAGCAAACAAGTCCAGTTTGAACGGTACTGCAAACAGCATAGGGAATAAGGGAACATCGATACATCACTTCACAGGAAGTGGAAAGGGGAAATTATCCACGAGTCACTGTGCATCAGAATGTGTGAATAAAATAAAGGAGGTTAAACTAAGATGAGCGTCCAGTGTTATTATGGGGTTTAATTAGTCCCAGTTGTAGTTTGTATGTGGTTGTTTGCGGGTAGTAAAAGAAAAAAAAAAGTGTGAGATTGAGATGTAACAGTTACAATACAAATATCATGACTATGGTTACATAAGATTAGATACATATAATATAACCAAATCATGTTTCTTTTCATATTAAATGTACATTACAATATACAATTATCACTCAGTTTAGCATTTTCAAATATGACAGTTTTCATTCAATTAATAATAAATGTTTATTCATATTATAAATACACATGATGTATTATATACACACACATGTATATCATATAATCATTTATATTTATTTACAGAAATATATTATGTCATCAAAGCTTCAACTTCTTTGATATGCACGAGTCACGACTCAACTGTCATCTGTTCGATGACTTTGCAGGGTGTTCTAAATGAATGCATTTGTCAAGTGAAGTGAAATTCAACAAATATCCCTTGTTCAGTGAGTAGGGAGCAGTGAACACTGCATATGGACTCAGAACGCAACTTTTGTTGTTGCTATGGTATTCTGGGTGGATGCCAGGGGTTGCTATGAAGTTGCTAAGGCTTTCTAGGTGTTCTTGATAACTGGCCCAAGTCAACAACAAAAAAAAGCCCAGACCCAAATATCTACAGTATGTTTGTCTTAAATAATTTATCTTTTCATGTCTTTCAGCTAAAATCATACATTAAAGGGGTAGTTCACCCCAAAATGTTAAGTTGCCCTGGTGTTGTTTTAATGTAAAATGCCATTCTTTCTTAATCAAACTTTTTTTTAAATGTCCCACTCACACTCGTCCATATGATGGCAGTGAATAGAGACCAGCACCAAGCTTGAAAAAATAAAAAAATAAAAAGTATTACAGAATGATCCAATGCGACATGTCGTATATTCCAAGTGTTCTGGGGGAAATTAAACCCTTAATTTAATAGTGTTTGGTTTAAAAAAAAACTAAAAAACTCAAATAGAAATCTGTTTTGTTCGTTGCATCAAGTTATTGCATCCACATCTGTCATTCTGACTATCATCAGACAAAAGGACTTCCAAACCAGATATAGTAAACTCAGTGAAGTAAACGGACACTTTTTTCTATGTAGCACTTTATGGTAACACTTTTTGTTAAAGTGTCCTTGTTACTTACCATAGAAGTAAAAGTAAATTAAGCTTAATTACATGCAACTAACCCTCAACCAAATCCTAATCCTACCCTAACCCTATAGTGTACATATTGTTAATTAATATTACTCCGTATTTAAATACATAATTACACTGTAACAATGACACCTTACATTAAAGTGTAACCCACTTTATTTGACAGTCCTGATCCACGTACCAACTATGTACTCATTATAGCAATTATAATAACTGGGTAATAACTAGGTACTAACCTTACCCCTAAACCTAACACTAACCTATGCAGTTACTTTGTACTTTTACCTTGCCCACATTAAAAGTACAGTGCAGGTAATGTTAAATAGAAGAGCAACCTTTCTGTGCATTGTATTTCATGTAGCGTTTTTATTAATCTTGGTTTCTCACGAGTTGTGCTTTTTTTGAGCGAGTCCGACTGAACTGCGATGCTTATAGAGTCTCATGAATGTCCAGCCAACCTCCGGATTTCGTAAAATAAAATGTAAATTTCAGTTAGTTTTTTCACCAAACCCTATCATATACCTCCAGAACACTTGGAGTATACGACACGTTGCATGGGACCATTCTGTGATACTTTTGCATGTTTTTTTAAAGTTTGATGCTGGTTGCTATCCACTGCCATTATATATCCATATCCAGTACAGTACAGTACGTAGCAGGTGTGAGTCAAATGTGTGGTCAAATTCACCAATGAGGGATTGACCAATTTTAACTCTGATTATGAGTATTTTCACTTTGGAAACCACAGGAAACCATGTTTTTTGTTCCTGCACAGACAGGGGTTGATGATACGAATGAGCAGATGTGGGTAGACACTGTGCGCGCGTAGCAAAAGTTAAAAGCAACCCAATCCATTCTTGTCTTGATCTGATTGGTTGTAATTAATTCGAACACACTGCACAATATGTCGCCATCTGTACGGTTTAATTGACGTTAATCAAATAATGCCTGTGAAATGCAACACCAGAGGACTAGATGCCCGGAGCTCAAACAGAGGTTTATTAAGCATCCATGCCTTCAGGTGAGCATCGGCAAATCACACACACATTTACACCTCTAGTAGAATATCAGGCGTTTAAGTGGAGAGCGTATCTCCCTCAGCATGTTTGAATTTAATTCTACAGCTTCTGCCAGTCCCCAATCTACCGGCACTTTTAACACTTTTAATTCTCCAGCTTACTCCCTCATTACATTTACATTTCTTTGACTAAGCATTGGTAATTTATACATGTCCCTCTGAGCGCTCGGTCTCCCCTTCATCATCGTGCACTTTAAAATACTTTTTTTCTCCATTTGAAATTGCCAGTTTGCATCATTCTATCATCATATCATTTTCACCCACATTACTACTGGTGTCTGTTTCTCTCTATGGGTATCTCCTAATTAAGAGCTCACAGTTTGGCCTTGTTAAGACTGTGCACTGGATTCCCTTTAGGCTGCGCGGTCCACAGAGATAAATCTATGGCAGCACATGTTCATTTAGAAGGGGAAACCCTTGTGTGTGAGAGAATGAGCAACAGATGGGGATTTGCAAACTTGAGTATGCACTCCAGAGAAAAACTATAGTACTCGGGAAATTACTTGATTCCTATTGAAACAGGAAGTTTGGGTAGGTCCTACATTTTTGAGTCATCAATATTTTTGTTCTGTTTTTTTGAGAACATTTCAGAGCGAAATCAGGGTAACAGGCAAATATGTATACAGGGTTTTTCCTGCATAGACAATTATGAGGCGGCTGCCTCCGTCAAATTTCGTGCCGCCTCCGCCTCTCGACAAAACTCGGACAGACAGTCACGTGCTCATATACACTTTATCCACCGTGACAGTTCTGTCGCGATTCCCGCTTGTGTCCATTCTCTAACCGTGTAGTTTGCCGATAGTGCTGCACGGATCATAATCCGCGGGTCGAGCGAGCGGGCCGAGTAATAAAAACATTCCATTCAATCGAGGGTGGATGACAGCTAAATGAGTCATAGCTGCCCACTCTCACGCATTGGCCGTGAGACACCCGCATTTGAATGGTTTCACACGCGCACACGCCACACCCCCGATTTCTCACGCTGAAGAGTCAAACAGGTCGGTCAAATGCCTGAAAGATGAGTTTATCCAACGCATTCTCATCCTTTAGCGTCATATAGGTGACGCCATATGACAGTTCGTCGAAATCTTACGCACATGGCATCCTTTAGCGTCAATATAACACGTAGCAGGTTTAGGTCTGGAGCAGGGTTACAGTTATGACGCCTTGGGATCTGCTTCTCATACGCTAAAGGATGCTATGTGCTTTGGATTTAGACGAGCGTCACCTGAATGACGCCTTGGGTTCTGCGTCTCATATTGACCCCAAAGGATGCCATGCAGGGGCGTGGTACCGGGGGATAAAGGGTACGGAGTACCCAGGGCCCGAGGCTACTCGGCTGCTCAAGTCCAAGCTCAAGTCCAAAGTCCGTTGCCGTTCGCGGAGCTTCAGCCGCGGAGCTCAAGTCAAAAGTGCGCACACCCAAACCACCCCCCCCCCCCTCATACTGAATCAATCAGCCGTTTGAACGAATCGTTTACATTAATGACTCAATGAATCGCTCATTAAGACGGCCGCCTTCCCCCTCCTACTGGCGGTTTAGTTTCAAAGTATCATTCTTTTCAACATTCCTTGCATATTCAAAAAATATTCAAAATAATCTCATTTAATACAGTTATAATTTTTCAATGTAAATTATTTAATTTGATTGGTAACAGCCTAGTGTCTTATTATTTTAATTGAATGTATTGATAAAATGTAAGAATTTTAAATGAAATTTAGAGCATACATTAAATACAATTAGGGGGAAAATGCCCTTTATAAAGGTACAAAAAATTATTCCGATAAGAGTGTTTTCAAAAATTAAACATTGACAATAAGTTTAAAGGGAGTAAAGCCTCTGTTTAGGCTATAAAGAAAATGTAATTTTGCCAAAAGAAGAACTTTTAATTTAAATAAATGTTAATTGTGTGATATGTTACCATATTATCATGCTTAATTGAATAATTGTAATGTGATGATCAGATGCAGATATCTAAATCAAAGAATATGGGTGGTTGGCGGGTGGATTATTATTTATTTTTAACAACAGATTCGAGTGACTAAAGTGCACCAGATTAATGAATTTATCTTTAAAATGTACAACATTTTCTCCCGGGGGGGCATGCCCCCGGACCCCCCTAGTGTTACAGTTTTACCACCTCAGCCTCATTTTGAGCCAGGAAAAACCCTGTGTATAGCCACTTATCAAGCATTCTCATAGCTTAACCGTTCCATTCTGTACCAATCTGACCCAACCGGTACAAATATGGTTTCATTTTCCACTTTGGAGCTGATAACAGCCGCTCTTTGGAATGTAATACAAATGTGTCAGTCATTGCCTTGGTAACGCAAGACTTTACAGACGTATGAGGCGTAAATAGCGGCCGCCTTATGGAGGACGATCAGGTATTTCTTCTAAGTTTATTATTAAGTTTACTTACAAAGCACTAAATGGTTTAGCTCCCAGTACTTGAGCGAGCTCTTAACGCATTATAGTCCTTCACGTCTACTGCAATCTCAAAATTCTGGCCAGTTGATAATACCTAGAATATCTAAATCGACTGCTGGCAGTAGATCATTTTCCTATTTAGCACCTAAACTTTGGAACAATCTTCCTTACATTGTCTGGGAAGCAGACACACTCTGTCAGTTTATATCTAGATTAAAAACGCATCTATTTTACCAGGCATTCATATTTAACTGATTTGAACAATACAAATGTATAATGTTCTATGATTATTAGGCTGGTTTACTGAAGTCAGTCGGACTCGGGCCGTATCCAGATCAGATGGTGGACCTGCGCCTGGACCCATCCACAACGCATCCCTGAAGTGCCAGCCTCATCAGCCCTGTGATGGCCTCATCAAAACGACAGCCATCGGCACTGATCCTCAACAAACTTGTCGCCGTCATATGACTCGACTTAATGACTGGATGAGTATTCTGAATGTTCTGATCCAATCTGACTTCTGACCTGTAATGCTGCCTGAATAATATGCATACACTGTTCGTTCGTTGGCCAGAGGAGAACTGGCCCCCCGACTGAGCCTGGTTTCTCCCAAGGTTTTTTTCTCCATTCTGTCACTGATGGAGTTTTGGTTTCTTGCCACTGTCGCCTTCACTTTTGGCTTGCTTAGTTGGGGACATTTAATATTCAACAATATTATTGATCTGCCTTACTTAAAGGTGCTCTATGTAACTTTTAGCGGCCTCTAGTGGTGATGTTTCAGATTGCGACCAATTTTACAAGAGCGCTCGTGCTCGAACTCATAGACAATACCGTCTATTACGGAAATATCTCGGCGAATACTAGACGGATTCGGCGAGCACCGAGCTCGTTGGGACCATCTAGTCGAGCTGAAAAGAACCATATAAGTTCCATAGTTTTTGGTGGTGATTTTGCGGAGATATTAGCAGAAAACCATCGGGCGCGCTGCAAAATTGCGGACGCTGGTGACGTCAGGATCTCTGGAACGCAAAGACCCAGAGAGCTCAAATTCGGTGGAGGAGGTCCCAGGGGGACCCTTGCCCGAACGCTAGAGTGGCGGGCCTCGGGGATGCCCCCTACCGGATCGCCGTTCGCTGGGACCCCCGATTTCGAACGGCTATAACTCGGGGAGCCGGGCGAGTTGGACCTCGGGGGGTGGGCTCGTTCGAAAGGCCCCGTCCAGCACTATGAACGGTTAGAGTCTTGGGAATATTGATCAAAGATTGACCGAGATATAAGCCGAAAAACGTGCGCCTTTAACCGGACATAACTCCCTGACCGTCTACAATAGACTGTATATAAGGAGAGAGGCTCGGGAGCGTGCATGCACGTCACATCCGATGGATTTCGCGGTAAATCCGACCCGGAGACTTCACATATAAATATGAATATTGGCCTTCAGAGGTAATAGCAAAACCCGACAAGTGGATCATTGTAATGTGTGATTACAACCCCTTAACACACGGGCAATAAAAAAAGGATTCATTTTAGAAGAAAAGTTACATTTAGCACCTTTAAGGTGGCCAATGGCGCAAAAAAAACTTTGTTGTATTATTTTCATCTTATCACTGTGAGGCTTCTTTGATGCAATCTGTATTGTAAAAAGCGCTATATAAATAAAGGTGATTTGAATTGACTTGACTATTAACTTAAATTTATTTTATGATTGTTTACTTTGATCTAATAGTGCGCTTGGCCAGCTACAGAGAAACTGTTAGCCAGGCAACAGACAAGATTCTACCAGTACATTTCAACAGTTAGACAAACCAAACCAAGCCGAACCATGCGAAAAAGGGGCTTAATGTGTGCTAATTGACCTTTAACTGATACAAGAACACTGAACTAACCGTTTTTATAACATAGCATATGTACACTACCATTCAAAAGTTTAGGTTTCTGACCAAAGCTGTTGAAAGTGGATCGGCCCGAGCATCACAACACACTTGTAGCCAATCAGTAGTACACTCATGATGGGAGATGAGAGAGAGTGAGCATGAGAAAATTTAAGAAAGTGAGATGGCTGAGAGACATTACAAAAGAGAAAAGGTCAGAGGAATAATCACTGGAAAAAGAAGGGTTATGATCAGGCAATGCTTTAGGACCCCTGTTGAGTAACATTGGTTTTGCCATGTTTTACAGAACAAAGATATGCTGTTGTTGAAGTAATGTAACAGGACAGTTTTGAGTGTCATTGTTTTCTGGAGCTGGTGTGCTGCTGGTGTCTAACAATGAACTCTTGCTTGTATATATTTTTGTACAGCTCAGAAATAGCTTACTGTACCTTTAAATTGATAAAGTAGTAATATAAGTTCATATAAAAGTGACAGTAAAGACATGTTACAAAATATTTCATTTCAAAATGCTGTTTTGAACTCTATATTCATCAAAGAATCCTAAAAATACACTATTACATTATCCCAGACTTCATAAAAAATTATTAATTGACCTTTGCCATCACGATAATTTTTTTTTTTCAGTTATATTTTAATTGTATATAAAAAATTTTACAAAACGTTACTGTATTTATCGATAAAATTCATGCATGCCTTAAATATAACATGCATACCCATAGCAACTAACAAGGTGGCAGCAATTTTTTCACAAGCAAACAGCAATTATATATCTTCAAAAACAAGTTTAATAGTTACAGGAAAAACTTTGTGCTTCAAGTTTGTTTTTGTTGTAACAAAAATGTCTTTCACTTCAACACTTTTCTTCCTCCTGAACCAGACTGAAAGAGAAACACTTCTCCTTTGATTGATAATTCAATGGTGAGCAAAAAGCTTGAAGATGCTGGAATGTGTTTATTTATTGATCACAGAGGAAGTTGTAGCCTACACATTCTGATCTTCTGACTTTTAAGACAAGGTTAGTCATCCAATATAAAGTACTTTTATAAAGATTACACGTTAGATTGGTTTGTCAATGTTATATTTTTAAAGTTAGCAGAAAATGGCACAACCACCATGCAAGTCCTAGAAAATTATATTTAAAGAGTATGAGGTGCTTTACAACATTCTCTTCAATATCTTCTTCAAACCCGCAGTCACATTCTCAAGCAATGTGTTATTTAATACAGCCAATTACATCTTTTTCACTTCCCCAATTGTCGTTTTGCACTTCCTCTGCCCTTACCATGTGACTCTCAATCTAATTCTAGAAAACTTTATTTTAAACAGTGGTAAAGTTGCACGTACACAGACTACACACACAAGTTGCTCATCCAGTTACATACACATTTTCATGGTCATCGAGCAACATGTGACTGCATTGTCATTGCTGATCAGACCGCCCCGGGAGTCGTGATTTTGGAATCTATTTTGAGGGGATTTAATTCAAGGCAAAGGTTTCTGACACACTTACCTAGTAGAGCGTATACATGTACACCCACACGCACACTCACACAAAAACAAATACACAGCAACTTTAGATGAGAAAGCAAGCTGCTGGGTGTTAATCTGCGATTAGTGAGGGTCATGGTTTTGAAGTTAATACCCTGGTTTTCAAAGGATTTCTCTAGCTCATGCGTGCCAGAGTCTCCAGAGAGTATCCTAAACAGCCTCTACTCTACAGCTAGACAAACATCCCATGCACCTGGCATCACCACAGGCACCTAAAATTAAAACTGAAGAATAAAAGTCAATTAAAGATACTGTATTTTACACGGTTGCATGTAATGTTTTTCCCTGAAGGCCATTTATAATGTTACTCAAAGTCTCTAGCACCAAAACATTAAAAATTAAACTCTCTCGCTAACCCTTAAGGTCCGTTCTCACAAAGAATATTAACTGTAAATGAGAAATGATGAAAGTATATTAAGAGTCCGTTAAAAGCATGCACTGCTGTTTTGTCATCCGCCTCTTTAAATGCTCAAGCTTTTTAAAGTCTGGTGGATTCTGATTGGCTTTATTGTTCATCAGCTGGAAAAAAAATCATTCTGAAAGTGACGATATTGATTCTCTGTGCCATTATCGTTATAGTTGTGGTGTGGACTCTGTGATACTCTTTTATATTTAAAACGATTTTTAGAACTATATCTTAACTTCTTGTTTTATTACAAGCTCTGTTGCGTTCTCTTTTAGCCAGCAGACTCTCTCCTCTGTTCAGACTTTTTATTTAAATGGATAATTCCATGGAGGTTCGAGACTTAGCTGCTCCATGTCAAGCTTTCTTGCTCATTGTGACAACCTCTGCCACTTCCACACCATACACATCATAGCAGCCAGAGCAACTTTTTTATATTTACTGATATGATGAGACACGCACGGGCTAATGACGATGTATGTAATTTCCCGCAAAAAAACATAAATTCAGGTCTAAAATATAAGACAAAAACACATTGTGGAGGAAGAATTGATGATTGACATTTAAATTTTGTTAATTTGGAGAAAAACAATTACAGTGTAACTTTAATATTTTAAAATGTAAATTATTCCTGAGGTGGCAAAGCTAAATATTTCAAATGAAAATCTTTTGCAACATTATAAATGTCTTTAGTCATTTTAGATCAATTTCATGTTTCATGTCTTACTGACCCAAGCGTTTGAACGTTAATGTGTATATATATTTTTTAAATGATAAATTGTTTAATAAAATGATAAATTGATAAATAAATTAAATTGTTTAATTCATGTGTCTGCCTATATACTATATCAATATTTAAACAAGCAATGAAAATCCTGTTTACAAACACATATTTCATTTATAGAAACATATATTATTAATGGAAAAATCTGTGGCATTGAAAATGTTGCTTCGCAATAGCACAGCCGATGAGAAATATGGGAAAACTAATGAGCAAAGTGACCAGAGCACAGGAAAAAAAGGAGGCCAACTGCTTTAATAATTGAACTCTTCATTAACAAAGCAATTATATTTTTCTTTCAGGCCAATTTGGAAGTGATCTGACATCATTGGCACTGAAATAGCTGTTCTCTTACCGGGTGGGAGTCTGTGGAGTTGGGATCGGCTCCAGGAATTGTCAGATGGAGACTCTGGAGATAATATGTGGTCTGCATCTGCAAGAGAAAACAGAAGCACACATAAAAATGCTGGCTGTACTTACATCTCATTCAGCGCTACAGAGCAGCCTACAGTACTGTGATCAATTTACTGTAGCACTTGAGGAGACACCGTTTCTGAATATTGCTATTGATTTAAACTTGAAATAGGGCAGAGGAAGAAAAGAGCAAGTGGCAATATTTCAGCCCTTAAAAGTAGTTTGGTGCTTCATGGGAACGTTCTGCAATATCGGTTCATGCAGAAAGTCATTAAGCAATTTTTTCTAAAAGTTAGAGACGTTGTCCTTTACCAAACCTTAATTTAAGGCCCAGAGGACTAACAATACCGGGTAACCTTTCTAACAGTTGGCAAGCGTCTCAGCAGACAAAACATATGGGATGACAGGGCCTGAAAAGATGACCTTTAGCCATAATTGGAGGAAGAGAATCTTGTTTTAACGTGAGATGGTCTACGACACAATGATCCTTATCCTGACAGACCCACCGCAATTTAACATTACAACAATAGCTGCATTCACAGCAGGAAATGATCCAATGCATCCTAAGAATGGTAAATTTTACACTGTAAATACAAAGCAAAAGATTTTTTTTATGCCACCACCATCTGATCTTTCGAGATTACTATCTGGAAAAGGATTAGGGTGGCCAGACAGCCTGATAAAATTGGGACAGTATCAATTTTATGAGCCATGTCCCGACCCGCATAATTTAAGTTGGGATGCCACTTGTCCTGATAATTAGACTTAAAGGCACAATATGGAACTTTTCGGCTTTCAAAATAGCAAAAATAACTGTATCTATGTTATATATTTCTTTTAGTTGTGTACTAACATTATCCCAAAAGTTCCCACCAACTTTCAAATCCGTAGAAATTTATATTTTAATTTGAAGACACGGGCCGTGTCTTTATTTCCGTTTCGTCGCCCGTCTATGACGTCATATAACCTTTGACTCTAGTTTCTCTAACTTCGTGCGGATCCCGGCGAAAAACCGCCAAACGCAAATGTAAACACCGGACGCACGTCACTAAAATAAAAGAAGACGATAAAGAATCTATAGTTGGATATCAATAATGGACCATGATTACGCTTTGCCTGCACGTTCTGCTGCTGGAGGCAGATCCGTGAAGCGGAAACGCACGGGTGACAGAAATGACTCGAGAAGGGTTTGGGACAGGAGAAGAGACATGACTCGCGTTAACATTGGAGTTGCATTTCCACGAGCTTCGTGACAACTGGAACTACAGAGAGATGCCGATCTCGCTTGCATTCTAATAAACAAGTAAGCACCCATTCAGCTAACTATATCTATCCGTAACTTATGTTGTGAAACGATGATGGCATGTGTAAAACGCAGACGGACTAGCTCTCATGTAGCTACAGTATAATGTAAATTCACATTTGTTGTAGATATAGCTGCAGAAAGTAGTTTCATATGCAGTTCACCATCTTTTTCAATATCATAGTATAAACGTAATTATAATTATTAACGAAAGTTGACCGTGTTTTTTAACATCTATTAATACTAGCGTGATGGAATATTGATTTAATAGCCCTGATAATTCATATATCTCTCCGTTTGAAAAGACGTGATTTTAAAAACACTAAGTTAGAATGAGTGAGGAATGTGGGGAGCGACAGAGCGCGCGTGTTCATTACAATGGCATTACATAAAGTTAATAGCCGTAACTAAACGTAACAAGAATAGAGATATAATATAAATAACAACACATTACCTCGTCAGTGAACATGTTATCTGCTGGAGATGCTAGATGGCTGGGGAATGACAGATCGCACGTGTCCCAATGAACATCGTATAGCTGGTTCGCGCGCGCACTCCCTCTCTCTCTCTCTCGACAACGACAACAACTCCCATGAGCACACGCTCTTTCACGACGTCATCAGAATACGTCTTTTGCTATTATTTTGATTGAGTGACCCCTGGTGGCCAAAAGTTACATACTGTACGTTTAATTGATTAATTCGTAAGAAACCAGCAAAATCATGTGTAACCATCAGTAACAAGAGTGAATGGCTTATGTAGTGAAGCCAAATAAAAGTAAATAAAAAAAAAAGTAAAATAAAATTGGTGAAAGAAAATTCAATTTTTGGGTGATCTAACCTTTTAATGTCCATGAGATCAGACCTTCCGATAATCCAAATGTGCTCTGTGGCTGGAAATTTCACTAAGGCATGGTTGTAAAATGCAGAAATGAAAAAGACAGACCTTGCAAATATTTAAACATGTTGACAATGTTGACAAACTGATTTTAAACATCATCAAAAACACTTTATGAGATGTTTGACACATAACCTCTGTTTGTTTTTTTCTGTGGTAAGGTGACATTAATTCAGTAGTCACATGCCCCACACCAGCTGCTGAAGGGACGCTGCTTTTAGTAGAGATGTCCCGGTCTTTATTGCTTGTCCTTTCTGCATTACCTTGAGCAAGACGCATATAAAGTTCCTCAAGGAAGCCCCTGTCTGCTCAAGGGCTTTATGCCCACTCATCTCATAAAGGCTCCAAATGGCACAAACCCTTAATATATGTCAGAGACAAAATCTCTGCTTATGAACATCAATCAACTGTATTTGACACGCCAACAACACCCTTCATCTCCACTATGCATCTCTTTTCCCCTGAGACACCTTGAGACTTCAAGCAAATAAAATACCTGTGCAATTCCCTATTCATCCTCTGTCACATCTACAGTAAATTAAGGTTAAATATACATGGCCTGTATATTTCCCTCTTTTTTAAGGACCTATAACTGACAGACTGGGTTGAGAAACCCACTCAAAAAAACTTTACCTGAAAATAGACCATCCAGTACGGAATGAGGGCCAGGAAAACAGGAAGTATTTTGACCAGCGATTTCACTTCCTCCACCTTCTCCTCTGAAAATCGCCCACCGTATGTCACCTTGGCGCCATCCAGTAGAGTCGGCTTGGGCCTGGTGGAAGAACATGGTTTGTAGCAAAGAAAAAGCAATGATTTGCTCTTTTTTACCAACTTAAAAAAATAATGTCAGGGTTTTTTGAAAAGCGATTGTTCTTTGATTTAGAGAGAGGGCACAGCACTTGACAGTAACTTATGCCACAGAGACACGATGAAAAGCACCGCCACGTATGAGGCAGACAGGAGAGGTGGATCAAAGAGGAAGATGAGGGATAACATTACAGACTAATAGAGTCATCTAAACTGGAGTAGAGGTTCCCATGAAAAAAACAGCATAAATTTACAATCATTTACAACATTTTGAACAGTATGGACTGTGTAAAGACTAATAGGCACATTAATTTTTAAATGTAAGAATAAATATTTAAATTAAAAATATTTCTGAATATGCAACAACTGACAAATCCATCTTAATTCAACAAGAAATGGTGTATGCTACCCATTTTATCATTTCTGAAATCCTTGAAAACGGACATTGAACCAGAATAAAAAGTTGAGCAGGACTATCATTTATTAGGAATTGTTTGGTTAAGTCTATTGGTGCCTTTAAGTGATGCTGGAATGATGCAAATTTACAAAATTAGTGCATTTCTTTGAGCACTAACTGTGGATGAAAATGTATATCGGTTTAAAATGTGAAATGTTCACTGCACACTTCGTTTATTAATTTGGAGCGACAGGCTTAAATACATAGATAAAGCATTTGCAACTAATTTGCATTCTTTATACTCTACATTTGGCTCCACTAGTGGTAAAACAACTCTTTTCTTTATAAGGAGGTGAAAAGAAAATGAACGTTCACAATAAAACCAGTAGTTTGTATTAAGAAAGTTGATTTCATGTGAACTGCCCTATACACAAATAGGCCTCACCTGAGCAGACTGGGTTCCTTTGGCCCGCGTCCACAGAAGGCCGAGCCCAGGATCCGAAACATGTCGCTGAAGGCGCTGCCGTCTGCAGGCTTGTTTATGAAAACCGCTTTGCCCAGAACAAAGACGACGAGGGACACCCCGAGGCAGACGGCAGGGATGATGTAGCCAATAGAGAAGCTGATGTTCTGCTGAATATAGGCTATTCCACCCAGGGAGAAGATCGCTCCCAGATTAATGCACCAGTAGAACCAGTTAAAGAACCGCCGTGTTGCCTCCGGACCTCGATCCTTCACCTGTAATACATCAAAAATGCACATTCAATTCACTTTCATTCATTTTCATTTAACTCTTTTATCTATATTTAAGCTCAAAGGAAAATGTGAGAAACTGACAATAGAATCACTTTTAAACCCATAATAACTAATTCTAGGCCTATATCCAGTTCAGTGTTAAACAAGGGCAACAATAACATTAACAATGTCCAGCTGGAAAAACATTTCTTTTTTGACTTGCTTGTGGATACTAAAGTTGCACCGTCAATAACAATCAATTTGCATTCCTCATTTAGTTCAATACTTTTTTGCAGTTTACGAAATGCAATTACGAAATGAATTTTCTCCTTAAGTGCATGCAACGCTTTTCCGAAGAGATGTCTGTTCACAAAAAGCTCAAAATACATGAAGATGTAGCCATACAATCAGAGCCACAATCAATATAGTGTATGTCCCACTTCTTCAACGTTTAAATGAGATCTATAACCCAGTGACACCCAGATGGTACAGCCTGCAGTTAATCTCTTTATTGAATCTAAAAATCACATGTCGATCATATGACGAGAGTCAACAGACATCATCAACACTGGCCTAATCCAAGTCATCCCCATTTAAAGACTTGTATCACAAAATAAGCCTTGGATTTTTTTGATAACAACTTTGGTTAACAAAAAAGCTTTTCCAATAATCCAATACAAATGGTAACTGTATAAATAAATCTGTTACGCCGATAAACAAGGCAACGAAGACAGATGTCAGTTTTACTTCCCAATTCTTTTGTTTCATTTTGCGTGTAATGTCTAGTTTGATAGGAAGAGTCTACTCACTACATATAGTTTCTAATGAATCATTTAGTCACTTAGCAGATGATTTCCTTAAAGTTCACTTATGTCAGGGACATCCCCGTCCCCACTATACTGGGCTACTGTACAGTTTGATGTCACTGAGAGGTCATAGATACGGTGAAAGGGGTGCTAATGCATCACAAGCTTTAGTAACATGGAAACATGGATAAAGCATGGAAGGATTCTTTTATTGAACAAATGGTTATTGCATTGTAAAAAATGTGTGTACTTGGTGTGAAACAATCTACATTATACCACTAAAAAAATTCAGCTCTTTCTCATCACTATAATAAATTAAGCTTTCATAGTTTTAAACGAATCTGAGAAACATACCTTGGTAGTAACCATAGAAGCCACTTCAACAAAAGGCATAATTTCGATCTTGTGGGCTGCAAAATGGCTTGTGTCACAAGGCAAAATCAGACTCAAAGTACCTCAGAAATGTGTGGTATTTGCCTTGTCATTTTTAATAAGTGAAGTGAAAGTGTCCAAAGGTGCGTCCAACCTTAAGGAAGTCTTAAGGCCAAAAAAAGTACATTGACAAGTGAAAAACAGAAACATTGTAAACAGTTGTTATAAGTAATGAAGCAACGGATTATGTTGAAATCCGAAATTTCCCACTTTGCTACTTTTTGGAAATTTTGAATTTGTTTTAGGCAAAATCCACAGTCTAATAAATGTAGTATATTAAATCTAGAAGGTTATCGAGGGTTTACATCACAAAATGTTAATCAGAAAACTTTGTTTCAAGAAAAACCTCACATCAATGTTATTGTCAATTTATTGTCCTTTTATGACTGTCAGATGAGTGGTGTCAATGGTTAAACACACAACTTAATGTCCCAGCATTACTGACCCATATTTTGTTCAAGCACCTACAGAGTTCTTGCACTTATAGACACGACAATGGTGAGTAAAATTAAGCTTGAAAAATAAACCCAAAATTAAAAAAATCTGTCATTTATTCACCCTTATTTCAATCAAAGCCTGTATGGCTTTCTACTGTGGAACATAAAATGTGAATTTTATCTTGAAAGTAAATGAAGACTAGGACTGTGGAGCTCCAAAAAGCACATTAAATGTGTCAAAATATTATTTACACCTTAAATGAGTCAAATATTATAATGCGTGTCCATATGGCTTGTGCACCATATTCTGCCTTAGTGAGAACAAATCGTTCATTTGATCTTTTCAGTAATTCACTGATCCCATTCACAGTAACTTTTGAATTAAATCAAATGGACCCATCCATTTCAACTTTACAGCCTCCACTTGCAAAGGAGATTATACGATTATAAGTATTTTTTGTTGCACAAAGCTAGCATGACCTCGTAAGACTTGGAATATGGTGTACGAGTTATATGGATGATGTTATTATATTTTTGCATCCCTTTTAAAGTTTAAAATGACCAATCTCCAACTTAAATGGACAAGAGCAACCAGCACATTATGCAAAACGTCTCCTTTTGTGCTCCAAATACAAAAAAAAGCAAGATAAACGATTCAAAACAAACTCTACACTAGTAGTGAGTTATTTTATCTACAGACAGAACCAGCCAGGGTTAACTTGAAGCATCTGAAAGAATGTTATTGAACTAACACCAGGAACCATGTCAAAGGTCTTAATATCATTCAGAGTTTCATAAAAGCCAGACACATCAGAAAATATTACTGTGAGAATCAATCCGAGGTTGCGCCCCTGAGATTTGAACCTACTCAAAGTTAGACAACTCTCCAGTTGTAGTGAAGTCTGTTCATTACCTCAAGAGTTTTCAATCTTTCAGATGCCACAGACCCAAAAAAATATGATCATTCTGTGCCCAGATTTTAAGCTATATATTATTTGTTATAAAGACCAAATTTATACTGTGGAAAATGTATATTATAAATACATGTAAAATATTACTATGAAAATATTTGTTCTATTATGTTAAATTATTACTTTTTTTTTCTAATCACTATGTATTTAAATCATTTAAAATGTATTGTGTTTGGTTTACTTTATTATCTTTTTATTTTATTCAAATTATTTATTTAGTTAGTTAAATCAAAGTATTTATTATTATTTTAACACTGTTTTCCTCTAAACTTTTCCACTTTTCCAACTCACTTGCACCCACTGGGTGTTCCCAGAACCCATTCTGAAAACACTTGCATTACCTGATCTGCCCCGAATGGAGTGATGTTTGACTTCACAGCTCCCACCCCAATGGCCACCAGTACCAGCCCACTGAAGATCGCAGGCCCGCAGTACGACGACCGATTGACGCAGGTCACATTGGCAGGCACGGTCCCATTTTCAGGAAAACATTCTGTAGGCTGCACTGGGAACGCCATCTCTTCTCCACACAGATAATTCCTGGTGTTGTCGCTGGCCACAAAGGGGAAAAGCAGCATCCCTAACAAATACAGGATTAAACTTAAGGCTATGGTTAAGAACTTGCCAAGGTACGCATCCGCCAGCCAGCCACCAAAGGGCGATATCAAATAAGTGACTCCCATGAAGATCAAGGGGGCCTGGCTGGCCAAAGTGCCCTCCCAATAGAAGGGGCTGCTGTTTAGGAAGAGCACCATGTTTGAGGTGATGCCATAGAAAGCCATTCTCTCTAAAGACTCTGCCAGCAGTATGGCAGCACATGCCAGTCTCCTGCCATTGAACACTGACTCTGATCTGGCTGAAGCCACAGGGCTGTCCAAAAGAGGAGTGCTCTCGTTTACATCTCTGCCAGCCATGGCCTGATATGAGTGTTTCTCAAGAGGCGGTCAGCTGACCAAAATCCAAACCTAAAGGACACAAACAACAACAAAACGATAATCATTATTTGAACAGCACGTGATACCAAAAAAAAAAAAGTCACATAACGCAATAATGGAAATGGAATATGTTGGAAATGGAAATAAATCACAACAGGGTCCTTGTTAAATATTAACTCTTGCACTTATTGACTTAATTTAATATTTCAACCCAACATTAAACAACAATAAAAAGCCGCCGACATGCTGTCAACTTCTATATTTTACTCAGTACGTTAAACACAGGCTAACATATTTGCTAAAACATACCGTTCTTGTACACTTAGCACTGCTCCACATTTAGCTGTTCAGCCCGAGACGTGTTTACCAATGTCCTCGAAATACATTTTAATTACAATATTATGTTAAAATTCCTTCAAGTCTGTCGATATGAAGTTTAGCTATCGGCTCTGAGAGTAAACAGACAGTCACAATACTACCGCGTGACACCCGGTTAACTCATAAACGTCAAAGTGACGCACCCACAGCGCATATATCAGATCTTCATATCATCTGAATGTGCTTATCCGTTTGTCCTGTGAGGAGTATCAGGTTGATCGGTTTGTATACAACGCATACTAGTCAAGCGTCACTAACTAGCAAGACAACCAACGACCATTGCTGATTGGATAAAGGGAAAAGAAAGCCTTTTTTCTATTGGCTAGTATTGCAGCCAATCAATTTTGCACATAATCTTCCTGGCTAGTGCCTTGCTTATCATGCACATTTTTATATACGGTTTGTTTATGGTGATTTACAGCCTTGTGTGTGTTTTTGTTTAAATAGTTTGTGCATACACCACTGAGAAAAAAAAACATATTGACCCCATTAGTATGAATTTTTATTAAAAACACTTTGCTTATTATTCTGGAATGTTTTATAACTTATACATGATTTTATACATATTTGTACACTATATAGGCTACATACTTGTATTTACTCCTGAGTCATGGCAATGTGAACATTTAAATTAGATTAGATTATTTATTTATTTATTATAAATGCTGTGTTTATTGATTTCAACACCCTTTTGTTATTTGTGTTTTTTTTGGGGGGGGCATCAATATGTATTATGAATCTACACCCTCCAATTATTAGTACAGTAGTTTCTTACATTGTCTGTTACTGTCATAATACTTCTAAAAAATAATAATATGCATCTGAAATGTTCTGTGGTTTCTTAGTAAATGTTAACTTTGTTAGTCATTAAGGTTATGATGTCCTTGCTCATTTTGTATTATTCTCATGAATAGTGAACTGCTGAACTCATAAATTAACTTGATCAAAAGTAAAAAAGTGTTTGAGTGCCAATCATGTAGACTGACAGATCACACGGACACCATCCCTCAGAACAGAACTAGAACTGCTCGGCTTCATGTAGCTGACAGACTTTTAAGGATCAAGAGGTGAATAAAACTTTCCCAACTTTAGCCTTCTTTCCTCATTCAGACCCATTAAAATGTATGAAATTCATGAACTCAATTTCAAACGGTCTATACTATAAGGACGTGCCAGTGGCAATTTGCTGTGGCATGATAACACTATATGAAAGTCAGCATGTCCCTCAGTCACAGCTCTTCTCTCATGAGAACTGACTACAAGACTATAAAACATACCAGTTGTGTGTTTGTTGTTGATTACTAAGCACTCTCTCTCTCTCTCTCTCCTCTCTCCTCTTCTCTCTCTCTCTCTCTCTCTCTCTCTCTCTCTCTCTCTCTCTCTCTCTCTTCTCTTCTCTCTCTTTTAAAAGAGAGAATTTTAAAATATTAGAATGATTTCTGAAGATCATGTGTGCAACGTTCTATAGGTCCAACTAAGCTGGGGTGTGTTTCCCGAAAGCATCGTTAGCCAACTATGGTCGCAAGTTCCGTCGTTACCAATAGAGTTCAATGGAAATTGCGACCATCTTGCGACCATAGTTGGCTAACGATGCTTTCGGGAAACCACCCCTGATCAAGATGCAAAAAGGTTAAAAAACAAAAGTAGGCTATTTATTAAGTAAAAAAAACTCCAATCCACAGGAAAGAAGGCAAAGTAATAGAGTGTAACATATGACAATACCAGACAAAGAAACAGAAGGAAATGAGGAACTTAAATACACAATGAGTGTCCAATGGCAACTAATACTGGGGAACGAAAAGTCCAGGAAACAAGTGACGTAAAAACGTGACAGACCTTCCCTTTCGGAAGGCGACTCCTGGCGCAATAAATGATACATTTTCATATGGTTCAGGAGAGTGGAGGAACAGAAGATATGGTGGACCAGAAGACCAAAGCAGAGCAGATGAGACTGAAGTTCCTCACGATAGAACTGATGGTGGGAGGAGCCAGGCAGAATTAGCAGTCCGAAAGCTAATGGTGGAGACCGGAGATCTGGAGACCCAGGCGTAGCCTAGGAGATGGTGGACCAGACGACACTGTAGGTTCAAGAGGCCAGGGCAGAACCGCGGTGACGAGCAGCTGAGGTGGAGGGTACCGGTGGACTGGGGTGGAGCTGTTGCGATCAAGCTGGTCGGATCCGCAGCTGATGTCCCAGAAGTCCGTGACGCAGGCAGAGTGATGTTGCTGACAAGGGCCGAAGGATGAGGGACTCTGGCGGAGCTGTGAGGACGACAGTCCTTAGTGGAGCTGAGGGGGGTGAGAAGCCAAGGAGGAGCTGACTGGTCGATGGAAAGCCAGGGAATCCACTCGGCAAGGCAGTGCTGGTGACCAGAAGATCTGTGGCGGAAGGAGACGAGACTGGAGGGAGCCAGCTGGAGGTGGGACCAAAGGGACTGACTAGTTTTGGCAGAAGTGGAGAGGGAGGCTGGGTGCATGGCCACAACATCAACAGCGATGCAGCTCGGACTGCCTGGGATCAGTGGAGGCATCCTCTACTTCTAACTCCACTAAAATTCCTACTTGTTCGGAAGTTACAACCGGCTCATATACCTGGTTAAACTGGATAGCTTCCATTCCAGAATGGACGGGGCTGGCGTGGGCTTTGTGTCTGCAGTGGCCGTGAGTGATGTCATTAGCTGGAAGACACCTGAGGATGACTTCTCTCCAGGTTATTCTGGTCATGTTGGGTAGGTCAAGTGGGCTATGAAGGTTCGCTATCCATATAGTGATTTTAAAGTTTCATTGTCAAAGGTAGTACGTGCGTTTGGCGAACTGGCAGAAATTAAGTGAATAGTCCAATATTGAGAGCCCCTCACGGGCTAGTGAGGTTGAAGATATGTTGGTATTCCAACTAATTTGATGCTGACAGACTGACAGAATAGACACAAGCTATTTATTAAACAGAGAGAGCGAGAACACTACACATATACCTAACTTTAAAGGAAGACCATAAACTTAGAAAAATTAAGGGCTTAAATTCACAGAGGAAACTTCATTAACGAAACAGTCAACTGGTGAGGACTAATCCCATGACAATTAACTAGAAAGCTAACATGCAGTGACAAAAATACATAGAACAAGACAATGAAACTAATAACTGTGACAATTAATGTTTTTTTTCCTGTATGTTTGATCAAATAAACGCAGCCTTTTTGAGCATGAGACTTAATAAAAAATTTATAATTATACTATATTCTCAATTGACTCATAATATACTCAATGATCCTAATTGTCAGTTTATACTATATCAGGAAAGGAATTTTACAGAAATCACAAAAGGTGATTGTGGTCATTTAATAATTAACATTAGCCTACCATATGGTACCATATGGCACAATTACCTTTTTTTTAGGGACATGTCATATGATACAAGAATAGACTATAATTGTATCGCTAACATTAAGGCTTGTTCCACAATCCAGATGGAATACACTCGAAATTATTATAATATTCATATATTTGTATATATGATTTTGTGCCACATTTAATATTTTTTAACGTTGCGCCCACTATAGTTCCGTGTTTCCGGAGGGTCTTCATTTGAAACGGACCCGTCCCGTTCTAAAATAAACTCCACACGCGCGGCGCGTCGGTTAGGTAGGCTGGTCTCTGACGTGACAGCATGAGATTAACAGAGTCAGGTCAAGAGAGTAAACCATTGTCCGTCTGCTGGCAGGCGGTCTCGCTTTGTTTATTGGCGTCAGCATTTTATCGCCATACGCTGAAATGCGCGTGCTCTTCCTAGCCTGCTTAAGTCCTAAAACAGGGAACTGTACCACTGCCGAAAGAATAAGGTACAGTAACATGTTTGGTTAGCGAAACCAGGAAGTAGCACAACCCTCCATTGATCATCACCTCTCACAGCACAGTTTATTCGAGTAGTATTAATCCTGTAAGGCGATACTTTTTCAAGTGAAGCGATTGTTCAACCTGCAATGTATATCACAATGTCACGTATTGCACTGCATGATAATGCACACAACGTTACACCATTGTGAAGCTATAATCTGTTGGCGCTGTTCAAATAAATACCATGTTTTGGGGGTATGTACTGTACGATGGTAATATCATGGTATTATTTGAAATACCAGGCAATATATAAGCCGTGTATATAGGCTATAAAAGTACCATACCATCAATGTACCATGATACCAAGAACAGCTCAGAGCCGCTTTATTACAGAGAATGAGATACTGATATAGTGTGATATCAGTATATCACACTATATCAGTATCTCATTCTGATATAGTGTGATATATAGTGTATAAGTTTGTGTTTTTGGGTTGCAGGAATCACATCGTGGCTGCAGGACACACTTGTGTACTGTGTGATACAAGAGAGTTTAGTTCTGCCTCTGATGTATCATCCCTGATGACGCAAGAGCCACGGATCGAGGCTGCTCTGGCCATTCATCTTTTCAAAGGAGGCAGGCTTCTTTTAGGTGGCAAGTCCCTCTTGGCCTCTTAAAATATGCATATACACATGTCGGTTTCACTATGTTAGTGAGAACAGCTCATATAGATGCAATTGATTTTATGCGGAGTTTGTGTACCACATAGTTTAAGCTGTCCACACACATCTGTCTTGTCTCATTAGTGGTACTATCCACATCTATCACACAATTTATTATACATTATGTTTTAGAGTAGTATGATGCACATTATATTAATACCAGAGATATAATATTAGGGATTATGGGATTAACTAATATTAGATCATATTTAATTGCCAATTTATGCCACTATATATAATTAGTATCGGCTATATACACTAGTATGTGTAACATGGTATTACTATCTGATACCATCACCACAGTCACAGAGTTTTTATGGGGAGTTGGATGGCACTCATATTATCTGCTTCCATGATCAATTTATGGCATCAATTTAAAAAAAAAAAAAACTGTAAAATGTTGACTGATATATTGATATTGTGCATCTTTACTCACATAATGCCATAATGTTCAGATTGAAGGCTACTTCTCCCTCACCTCTCTAAGATATTAGTTTTTTTAGTCATTGCCCAGTCAAGTGTCCACTCTGTGGACGACGACTCTCCCCTCTGGCAAGATAAACACACTGTTTCATGCCTCAAAGACTTTGCTCACTCTAAGGATTTAAAAGTTGAACGAACTTCAGAGGAGGTGAATAAGTAAAATAAGGGATTTACGTCTTTGTTGTGAATTTCCATTTCTCTGCAGATGCTGGAGTGCCATTTGGAGTGGTCTTCGGAGGGACTGATGTCAACGAGGACGTAAAGGATGAGCACAAGCGAGCTGTGATGGAAGAAGTTTTGCGCAAGGCCAGGTCAAATTCTCTCAGTTCCTGATGAAAGCTGCCGCTTATCCTGCTTCCCGGCACTAGTCAGCTATAGTTAATAGAATAGTTTGAGCAAAACATGTAATTCCGTCAATCATTTATGACCCATTCTAAACCTGTACGACTCTGTGGAACTCAAAGAACAGATTTTAAAGAATGTACTGGCTGATATTTTCCATGGAATAAATATATATATATATATAATATATATATATATAAATATATATAAATATATACGTATATGTTTGTTTCTCACATAAAAATTCACATGGCTTCAGGAGACCATAATGCAGAAGTCATATGGCTCAATTACAGTATTTAATTGAGATTTTAAATTACCATTTAAAATCACTTTAATTGTGATTTTGCTTTTTTTTTTTTTACAAGACTTTTAGACTTGAAATCTCCAGTACATTCTTAAAAAATGTTTCATCAACAACATTAAGAAGGTCATACAGGTTTGGAGCAAGGGGTGATTAAATGATTTTTAATTGTAGGTGAACTTTATAAAAAGAGGATTATAAAAGATTTCTAGTGTATTGTTAATCTCTGCATCTGAGATTAGTTTTAGTCTTCTAATCTGCAACAGATAAGGTGGTCTTTTACATTTTGGAGACAATCATCCATGAGATTACAGAAGTATGATCTAAACTAGGTTGTTTAGGTTTTGGTCCTAATTGACCATTCGTATATATGTGCGTGTATACTGTATATGTATATGTTATATTGATTGTATAATATATATATAAGCCTAAAAATAACTTTTTTTGCCACACCTGCCAATGGCCTTTGACTTAAGAAAATGTACCGGCCGGCCATAAATATGTTTTACCGGCCAAGAAACAGTTTTTGCAAAAACAGGCAGTATTGGCAACACATTTGTATATACCAGTCAGTGAAAAATCACAATTCTCTTTTCCAATACCACTGATATAACTACTAACCTAACTAATATTTAAAACATTATTAAAGACAAGTTAACAGGCAGTAATAAAATAAGAACAAATAATCAAATTACAAGCAAAAAATACAATACAACAATGATACAAATTAAATAAGCAGGCAGTGCTTTTCAGGTAGGTCTGTCAGCAGTTTTCTGGTATATTAATTTAAGAAATGTAAAATAAATAAATAATATATATATATATATATATATATATATATATATATATATATATATATATATAAAATATATATATATATATATATATATATATATATATATGACAACGACGACGACTCCATTAGCTGTGTTTTTTTGTGTGTGTAAAGAATAGATCAAGGCTCTTCAAGAGGGGGATTGCAAATTAGCATTTAGTCTCAAACAATTATTTTTGTCAAAAAGCACACTGTTGTTCAAAAGTTTGGGGTCTGTAAGATTGTTTTTAATATTTCTGAAAGAAATTTTTATGTTCACCATAAAAATGGTAATATTGAAACATTTTCCGTTTCAATATATCTTCAAATTAAATTTATTTCTGTTTTCAAAGCTGAATTTTCAGTATCATTACCCCCGTATTCAGTGTCACATCATGAATGTTTAGAAATCATTATAATATGCTGATTTGATTCTCAAGAAAAAAAATTCTTGTTTATAAATGTTGAAAACCGTTGTACTGCTTAATGTGTTTTTTTTTTCAAAAACATAATTGAAAAAAATCCTCCAGGATTCTTTGATTATAGAAAGTTCAAACAACAGCATTTATTTTACATTACTATTTTGTGACATTATACAGATTATTGTCTTTTCTGTCACTTCTGATCAATTGATTGCATCCTTGCTGAAATGTTAATTTCTTAAAAAAAAAAAAAAAACTACTGACATTAAACTTTTGAGTGGTAGTATCCACCTTATTCCTGACGAGCTTACTGCGTTTTGAATTATGGGCGGCACTTCCGGTTTGGGAATCTTCCATTCAAAAAGACTGAAACGAATAATTTCAAATCATTAGATTTAGGGATGCACCGATACCACTTTTTCCAGACCGAGTCCGATACCGATACTTTCATATTTGGTACTCGCCGATACCGATACCGTAACCGATACCTGTATTATTAATTTTCAATTAATTTTCAATTCATGCATTTGTAATTTTTAAATGTATTGGTAGAGAAACCAAAATAATATAAATCATATTAGTTGTTTATTAAATTTAAACTTAATTAGCTCAACAAATATATATTTCATGCACTGCATATTCATTACTGTATAAACTAAATATATATGGATCTTTTTGTAAAGTTGATAGAGGTAGCTTATTTAGCCAAGAGCAGAGAGTAATTTATTTGTCCTTTGTTTGATTAACATTAAAAACAGCAGCAGATTTATTAAAGTGCCGCCCCTTTAAGCCCGAACGCACAAACGCACTGACACATTTGAATTATACTACTGTCTATGTTCACTTGAGATATATAACAGACTTTTACTAGGATACTCGCCAAGACAGGTGTTTTTACATAGTTTTGTGTGAATTCGTCCGTACAAGCGCAATGCGTGAAAGACTTCCATTCAGTATTCGCGCGCTGTCTGGTGGTTTTCGGGGCGCGCGCTGTGGATGTTTGAAGTTCATGGAAATTCTTGACCCCTGTAATAATGTAGGCAACCACTCGTTAAACATAAGTAAGGTAACAGTTCATGTTTTACTTACATATACGATTTAGTTTTAATCCAAATAACACGTGCTGAGTGAACGATCCGCAATCAACAGCATTCAACAGAAGTGCGCTCTCTCTCTCTCTCTCTCTCGCTCTCTCTCTCTCTCTCATCAGTTAACGTTATTAATAAGCTACATGCCTCGTTTTACTTGATTTGCCATTGACATCCGACTGAACTACAAACTTTCCAATGACGTCTGAGAAAAAACGATGCGCTCGACCAGCTCACGTGTCTGTGTCGTAGCGCGCTCAATCCTCTGCGTGTTTTTCTCTTAATCAGCTTGCGCACCATATAGTTATATAGGCGTCGCGTTAATATATTCTGTTTAATATTCCACTGATAAGATACATTTATTTCATATACAGCCTTCTTTTTTTATCCCCATTATAATTTCTGACACTGTACACATGTTGCCTGGTATCGGTTGTTGGTATCGGGGCATTTTTACGAGTACGAGTACAAGTACATGAGCTCAGTATCGGGCCCGATACCGATACTGGTATCGGTATCGGTGCATCCCTAATTAGATTGCCTTACAAATAAAGCTGACCTGTCAGTTTGACTGAATGAGCTGTTAATTTTCCTTCATGATTTATTTTCAGACATCATGAGAATAACGTAACACTTGGTATTTTTAACGTGACGTTATAACAAGAATATATACACTGTAAAAAGTGAACAGTTGGATCAACTTAAAAAAATTACTTCAATTGGTAACACCTAAAAAAATTTAGTTTTCTCAACTTAAATTATCACGTTAAAACGTGATAATTTAAGTTGAGAAAACTTAATTTTTTTAGGTGCTACCAATTGAAGTAATTTTTTTAGGTTGATCCAACTATTCACTTTTTACAGTGTATGGCAAAGCTCGTTTCAGTTGCTGCTTTCGTTTCCTCGTGATACTTTTATTTTTTCCCTTTTCATTTCGCTGTAATATTATGAAAAAATTACAACATATAGCCTAGGTACTGCACATGTGTGGTCTGTTCTCCCGATTTAGTTTACGATATATCCCATTATTCACTGGAATGCACGAAGAATCTCTCATTTTTCTCCTCAATCCTAACGTCTCTTCTTTCCAGGTTTGTTTTCACGCAATGGTAATAAATAGTATCACGCAATGCTGAAGAAATGAGCATTTTTTATTAAGGCAACATGTTACATAACATGTATTGCTGATATTTAACCCGTCTGTTATTACCGTGGAAAGAATCTCGCTTTTGGGGTTATTTATGGTCTCTTGTTAAAAGTACCTTGTTGATGCTTTTACACTTTTAAATATGCTTTTAATGTTCGATGGTTGAAGGGTGAGTTGAATAATACCATCTCATTGTACCCGCAGCGTACAGAAAAAAACATTAAAAAAAGAAAAACGTATAATTGCGTTCATAAAGCGAGCCTTTCACTGATTGTTTACAGCTTAACGGAAGTTACACCCATAATTCGCGCAAAGCGTCATGGGGCGTAGGAATAAGGTGGATAGTCTCTCTCCTTTTCATGCTCTCTCTTTTTATCCTCCATTGGGCCTTTGGCCTAAAAAGTTAATAGGATCAGGTATCATTATATGGCATTTCTTCTCCTTTTTGATCAATAATACATCTGTACCAAAAGCCTGCCAGCTATGGTTTCAATTCATTAGCCAGGTGTTAAAGATTCTTGTGGTCTGTTTGATTAGTACAGACAGATTCACACCCTTTTGACAGACTTAAGGGAATAATTGTCACTATGGAGAATAAGAGCCTTTCCACTTCAAACACATCTGTCAGAGAAGACCCCCTGCTGCCACCATTACAGCCTAACCTTCACATCTCCTGAAAGAGAGAGATGAGGGACAAGAGATGATGAAGAGGAGATGTAGGGAAACCCATGGGCTTTAGTTGCAGTCATTTGAAAAAATAACAACACAATGTCTGCTTTTTCTTTATTCCCCCCACAAGTATCAAAAGAGGACTTGTGTCTTATGCATGTGTGTGTGTTTTCGTTTGTCTTGAGTTTGAATTAACAAGCTTTAGGATGAGGCTTGACAGTCAAGACAGGCACAGTGCAAACTTTGACTTTTTTTCTTTCTTAAAAAATACAAATACAGAGAGCTTCAAAAGACCCCATTGAAAATCTGGGATATAAAATGTAATTTTAAATGGGAAACCATGGGAAACATAAAGTTATGAAATTTTGAGAAATGTAAAATAAAATGTAATACATTTGTCACTTTTAAAATACATTTTCTGAAATTCAGATCTTTTTTTTTTTTATAATTTTACGCTAAAATATAATTTGTTATGATAAAAAATAGTTAAAAGTTATTATGATTAAAACTTTTCAATTTAAAATCGTCTTCATCCCCTGACTTTAAGCGCTACTCAGGGATTGCATTGCTGTACTTTTATTTGCGTGGCTTGACTGATTTGATTTACAGATTTTTGGCGAGCGCTGACAGCTTTGATGTGAGGGAAAGTGTGGAATTGCGGCGAAATGAAAGCGGTTGAGTGCAGTCGCTGGGCTGTACCTCACTATCACAACCCTGTGCAGACTTTTCATGTTTCTTTACACGTTAAACATGTCAACTCACTTGCTTCATCTCTCTCTCTCTCTCACATGCAGGTTTGCTGTGGCGTTCACTGATGCATTGAAGGAACAGGCTCAGGTGCTCCTGGTAAGAAATGTTGAGTTTACAGCTCCAGGTTCATAAGACTGCTGTTAGCATGCCAAAACAAACTCTTTGCAAGTGTCAGGAACCCTTTCCTTTCACTTAATGTATATGAACTGCAGCGCTGAGTGTAGTGAACAACGCTTGAACACTTGCTTAAGGTTAATGTGAAATCATAATTGATATTATTTCCTTTTTAATGCACAATATGGAATGTCCTGGGGCCAGATTTACTAAACCTGGTAAATTAGCATGAGCACAATTCCAAAAAAATTGACTAACGACACAAATTAAAGAGCACAGACGCAGCCGGATGACTTCCATAATGACCAACGCAATCTACCAAGAGCAGCGCAAATTAGCATCTGGTTTAAGATATGCTTTTTTGGGCGGTAAATAATGGTGCAAAAAAAAACCCAGTAAATTGATTAGCGCAAACCTTAGTAAATCATCTTGCATGATTCATTGAAATGCCATACACTCTCCTCCCATACATTTTGCATCTGGAAGGGAAACTCCTACAAATGTATTTTCTTTGTAAATCTAGCCCCTGGTCTTATTGTGCGCAAGGTATGGTGAGGTACTTTTTGGTATTTTTTTTGTAATTGTACTGTTAAAAATAAGATTTTAAGAAGTTTTTTTTTTTTAAGAAAATAATTTTAATCAGCAAGTATGCATTATATCTATCAAAAATGAATGTAAAGACATTTATAATGTAACACAAGTTTTATATTTAAAATAAATGCTGTTCTTTTGAAGTTTTTATTTATCAAATAATCTTGAAAAAATGTCAGTTTCTATAAAAATATTAAAGTAACGCCAAGTAACTTTTCCTCTTCGGTCGCCCTACTGGTTGGAAACGAAATTGTCCATTGCCGCTGTTGTAAATAATTTAGCCTAACGCCGCACGCACACTCGCTGTTCATCCAGCACCGGCTTTAGAATGAACGATGTCCACAGACAAGGTAGAGTATGTTACATGATTTCATGTTCCTACCCGAACCCCGAAGTTACATAGTGCCAGTAAAAGCGACACAGACCCCGTCAGGCTATGGCAGACGTGTCATTTAACTTATTTTAAGTCGATGTACCATCACAAGGGTCTTGGAAATACATTATGAAGGTTAAAAAACTACATAGTGTTACTTTAAGCAATCACTTGTTCCCTTTCAGTCGGTCACGTTCGACGTTACGTTGATGTGCCGACGTAATTGGGATATGCTTGAGAGTAGACATGTGCCGGTATTCGGTAATGCGATAAATCGCGGTAATGAATATGCACGATATTGTTATCGCGGGCACTTCAAAATACCGTGAAAAATAATAGATCCGAATTTAGATTTATAGAATGCTTATTTTCCATCAACCGTTAAAAAAAACAACTGCGTATATGCTGCGCAAAACACGTGCGCACACGTGCGATGTAAACAATCTCCACATAAGCACGTGTTCATGCGGCGCACTGCGCACTCTAGTCTGATGTAAACAATTCGCTGCATGGAGAAGCAGCATGGCGGAAAGAGGAACGCTGCCGACGATTTATCTCCTTTCTAAAAGCAGGGCTGCCAACTATGAAGGTAAAAGAGTAGCTAAACTCGAGAACACGTAGATGTGAAGTTGAGAACTGCATAGCATTCAGCTTGAGACTCACGCAAATCAACACACGCCACGCATCCATTTTCTCACGCAGAGAAAAGTCGCGGAGCAAAGAGGACACAGACACCGACTAGAGAGAGGAAGTTAATTTTTATATGAAAAAAATTCTCAGCTCTCAGGTTCTGTCCATTTTATTATGAAATGCAGACAATAAATACCGTTTTGGCGCTTGTAAATGTGATGTGACAGATCACTGTAGCACCTTAGTTCAAGTTAACTGATCATCTGTTACTTTTTATTTAAAGATATAGTACAACTTCCCGAAAGGTAGGCTATTATGCCTCATACATTAATTAATAGATCAATCCGTGTTTTTTAATCACGGAAAGAGGTCAATAAAACTGCAGGAGAACAATCGTCACAGAACGTTACATTTACCTCAGGAAAGTTTTACCTCAGAATTTTTCGCTAAATATGTGCACTATATTACATATTTATTATATTTTTTACTTATGTCATTAGGCTACATAATTGTTATAATGAAAACCACATTATATTTAATTTGTTAATTTTAACCTTTAATAATACCAGTTGATAGGGCTTTCTGTACGTTTACAGAATTATGTGAGATATATTTTTTCTTGAGAAAAATGTACATGTAGGCTATCTATCTACTGTAGCCTACCTAATATTTATCCAAATGAGTTAAGATTGAATCAAGATTGAAATCAAATCAAGAATTTAACTGAAATCGTGAAAATTGTGTTAAGCAATAATACAAACAGTAGCCTACCAGTCACTGTACCATGTAAACATTGCAACATGTTGTCACTAAACTTAATAAAATTCTGTTTAGTTACCAAATGTTTTGACACTCACAATTACACCGTGATGCAAGTTGTTTTTTAGACCCCCCCCCCCCCCCCCCCAATCCATCTGTTTCTCTTATGGAAATAAAATATCGTGATAATACCGTATACCGTGATAAAAGCTCAATCAATTAATCGCAGCATGAAAATTTGATACCGGCACATGCCTACTTGAGAGACCAATCTACTTGTATTAAAATGAGCCAATGCACATTGGCATACGATAATTGCTGCTCTGCTTGCAGCGCGAGCATAAACAAGCAGCAGGTGCGTCGCTTATTTGCTTTTAGCTTCAGAGCCGAGTGGTTCTACTGTTCCTGCTCTACAATATTCTGACAGTGTTAAACTTCAAAAGAAGAAAATAAGTCTGCTTCTTCAGGAGAACGCCTCTTCAAAGCTGGTGTTGGCATTACAGTGCTGGCCACGATCTCACTGAGAGCAAAACTGTTTTCACAGCTCAGAATGTTGCTCCTTCAATGAGAATTTGAGTCCTCACATCAGGCTTGCACTATCGTCCTGTTTGTGTAGCCACGGCCATCCCTGGGTGCTTCAGCAAGAACAAGAGCAGTTTTTCCTGAAAGGGCATACACGGTTTGACACTGCGTCTTTTTTAAGGTTGTTTCCTATCCTCATGTGACTGCCACGATCACTGTTTCACATGCCTGGGCTTAAGCGTGCTGAAACTGTGCTCGTGGGTGGTTTATGTTCTCTCTTGAGAGCATGACCACATCGGCACATTGTTCGTCTTGCCTTTCTCATTAAGGTTTAAGCGATCAGCGTTAGGGATGGGAATCGAGAACCGGTGCCCAGTGAACCAATTCCTTGGAACCGTTAGCATACCCGCTTAACGATTCCGGACGAGCTCTCATGGCAGCAGGTGCTCCCGGGAGGGTGGAGACTCCATCCCCAGGTGGTCCAGCTGAATTGGCGTTTCAGGGCCGCACAGGTAGATATTTTGCCGCACCAGACACATCGCACTGCAAGTTGTTTTACTCCCTGACCGAGGGCTCCCTCCGGCACGGATGCACTGGCACGTCTGGCCCCCAATGAGACTTCTTGCACAGACTCTGTGCAATGTCAGGGAGGACGAGGAGCAGGGCTTGTTAGTTGCATCTTACTGGCCCAACCGGACCTGGTTCCCTGAACTGGTGCTCCTCGCGACAGTCCCTCCCTGGCCCATTCCTCTGAGGAAGGAGCTTTCTCAGAGACCTGGGGCCTCATTTATAAAACTTTGCGTAGGATTTGCGTCAGAAGTGGCGTACGGATGAAACATAGGACGTTAATATTCATCGATTGCGAAATCATGGCAAATACAGAGAGGAAAAAACAAGGAACGTAACTTCACTCAATGTCAAGTAGAAATTATCGTTATCGAGGTGGAAAAGAGGAGTAAAATGTTGTTTGGAGGGCACAGTGTGGGCATTACTAATGCCAAAAAGGTACTTGTGTGGCAAAAGGTTGCAGACGCCGTTAATGCTGCAGTCTCACAACCTCGGACCGTGGCCGAAATAAAAAAGAAATGGTCGGACATCAAAGTCGATGCAAAAAAGCGTCTAGCGCTCCATTATTGTGATGGCATCATGGCATTTTATTACCATCCATTTGATTGCATCTGACAAGCTACAGATGTGTTATGAGGATGAATTGCATAACATGCCAATATTAGGCTATTGCAGAACATATTTCACTTTTCTTTTTGCAAATAGCCTATGTGTTAATTTGCATTTCTGTTGTAATCTTCGTTTGATTTTGTTTGTTTTACACTGCAGATCGATCAAACGGGTGTTCGTGTAGGCTGTTAATTGTAATAGGCTACTTGCTTTGTGAAGTCTTCATTTTATTTATGAGAGACAGTATTGCCATTTCTTTTACACAACGGTCTACACTTTCATACACTTTCACGTGTTTCTTCCATCTGCCGACGGTGTCGCCATTTCTCATTTCACCCGTTTTTGTGCGTACGCCTGGGTCAGAGCTTGCGTGAAGGACCGCAAATTTTCCTGTCAAGTTTGCTTTTTATAAATACCAATTATTGTGTAGAGAGCGGCGTACGCCTTCTTTTGTGCGTACGCAACGTTTATAAATGAGGCCCCTGGGCACCCTATGGCACCCGCGTCCACTCCAGACCTGGAAAATCCATGTCTTAAACGGGAACAAGGGTTACATACGTAACTTAGAGGTTTTCATTATTGATAATAAATGATTCTTGAGCATCAAATCAGATATTAGAATGTTTTCTGAAGGATCATGTGACACTGAAAACTGGAGTTGTGATGCAAAAAATTCAGCTTTGACATCACAGGAATAAATTACATTTTAAAATGTATTAAATAGAAAAGAGTTATTTTAAATTGTAATAATATTTCACAATATTACTCGTTTTGCTGTATTTTTGATCAAATAAATGCAGACTTGGTGAGCATAAGAGACTTCTTTCAAAAACTTTAAAACATTTTACTGACGCCAAGCATCTGAACGTTAGTTTGTATTAAAAAAATGTTAAATTAATCCTCAAAAAGTCCTAATTAAGTTTTCATATTGAAAGAATATTGAGATAATGTGGAAATAAATATGCTAGTGTTCATTTCTAATGGGCTTCTAGAGGAGGGGAAAAAATAGGAGAGACACACACTGCTCTAACTGATGCTATAAATACAGCGGGAGGATTTAACGGCTACAAATGCAATATCCTGCCTTGCATCCTATAATAGCACAGCATTAAAATCACTATTTCCATCATGTTTTATCCTCAAATGAAACCCCAGACACACATTTTGAAGTCAAGGCAAACAGGATGTCTGTGTCACACACACATACACACACACCAGGGTCTCCCTCTCCCAGGACTGATAACATCCAGCCAATTTCCCCTCCGTCTGTGAAAAATTATCCACTTTATCTCAACCAGCCATTTACATATTATTATTTTATTACCTTCCTGCTGCTATATTGTTTTTCCCCCTCATCTGGTATTGATTTAGGCAAATCATGGATTCGCCACACTGCACAGAGATTTTTCCAGCAGATATTTTCTTCTGTTACATTAGCCAAGGACATGATTTGGGCATGAACTTTGAACATGGATAGCTGTATTATCGTAAAAATTGTTGTAATTAGTAATATTTATAAATGTAATTTTTTTTCTTCTCGTTATGCTTATCTCTAAATCTTTATACTTGATAGAGATTTTATTGAGAATTATTTTATAAAACAGTGGATAAGTCAGAAATAAACGTGTCAAAAGGTTACACTAAAAGTAATGTCCATTAGGCTAACATTCCTGTCTTGACCTTTTTCCAGGTATGTGAGAACAAGAAGATCTGTGTGCAGCCTCAAGGTAGAGTTTATTAATACTGAATGTTTTATGATGGCATTACATTGATGCTTTGGGCCAAAATACATTTTTAAATGCCTCTGAATATTTTTGAAATGTACATCATTTTTAAACCGTCTGCATATGTTTCCAGGGATCGAGACCAAAGTGGCATTAAATTTCTGCTGGATCGACTTCTTACACAGCACAGGTGCAACACCTTCACAATTCTCCTCTCCACTTAATAGCCTACATCATTAATTATACGATAGACGTATAGATAGAACAGCATTAGATGAATTTTCAGACCCTGTTGGAGTAATACCATGACATGTGCATTCATCATCATCCCTCTCAAACACTCTGTGATAATTTTGATAAGAAACAGACGTTGCCGCATTAAATATACATGTGGTGTTCAGGCCTCAACACTCTTAAACTCAAATAGGCTCAAGAGCACTAGACATTGATTAGAGACAACCTGAGTGCCTGCCAGGAGCGGAGAGGTTGTGCGTGTCAGTGAGTCTATACATGTATAACATGCATATTCAGTTGAAGATGAGGCAACAGAGTAAAGGAAAGAAAGACAACTTTAGAAAGAGCAGAGGTGTATTTGTACTTTTCATATACTTACATCTTTTGACTGGTTTGGGGATTTTTTTTTTCTTTTCTTGAAAAAACAAAACAAAGTTGGAAATACCTTTACAGTGATATACCGTTTACAAACACCCCGAAACTGCCCACACTGCTGACAGCGGCGTTTAGATGAATATGTAAATATGTGCTGCACACTTTCCTCTCAATAACATAATGAACACTACAGAAATGACAGCGGTTAGAAAGCATCTGATCATAGCAATGTGGATATGCTTGCATCAGCTTTGCAATTCACTGTCATCATGACTACAGATGTGGTTATTAAAATTACGCTATTATATAATATAAGTGTACAGGCGTTCATAGGAAACCTAGGAAGTCTGGGAAGGGCATTACAATCTGTTCACACATTGGCAATAAAAAATAATACATGAAAAGTCATACATACAGCTCCTTAAAGCTTTTAATTAATGATTTCCCTATGATTTAAAGCAGAAACGTGTTTTTAGTCACTTTCTTCACATTTCTTTTGATGATAGTTGTTTTTTTTATAGAAATTTACATATGTCTTAAAAGGGATAGGACACCCAAAACTGAAAATTCTCCATCTCTTCAGAAGACTTGGATTAAGTTTTCCGAAGATAAACGAATGTCTTATGGATTTGGAACAACATGAGAGTGAGTAACTGATGACAGAATTTTCATTTTTGGGTGAACTAACCCTTTAAAGGGCCTATATGCGTTTTTCTGAAATTTAAACTCGCAACTGACACCTGTGGCCAAAAAACAGAACTGCTCTTCCTTTCTGCTCGCTCTCGCAGGCAGGGTTGCCAGGTCTGCACAACAAAACCAGCCCAATAGCTCATCAAAACTAACACAATCACGGCCAAAAATAGTCAAATAGCGTTCCCGGGTGTTTCCCCGATAACAATCATGTTCCAGTGAGTAAAACAATCGCGTCAACCCGTGCACTACTCAAACAACCCGCGGAAACAGTGCAGGCATACGGACCTGCCAACACTGCTCGCAGCGCTCGTACGTGCGTGCACACTTCACAAGTCATCTGCTGCCTGCAAGGAGGTCAACATTGTTTACAGAGGTAAGAACAGTCAAAAACATATATTGTTTGAGATAAGTTTGCGAGTGTAGGCTACTTGCTGACTAGCGGTGGTGGCAGAGTGATCTGAAACGTTTAACATGTACGCGCTTGACGTCACATCCGCAGACAGCGCGGGAAAAATCCGACCCGACAGAAAATAGGAAAAATAGGATACAGACTTATATGTGCACCCACTGTGAGCGGACAAGGTGTCAGTATGCTCAACAGGAGATGTTTGAGTCATAAATGGTAAAATAAAAAGGCTATTGTTACGTTTATTTTGGGGAAAAGTTGCATATAGTCCCTAAAGGATTAGTACTCTTCAGAATTAAAATTGCCTGATAATAAAAAAAAAAAACATTTATATACTTTTGAACCACAAATGCTCGTCTTGCACTAGCTCTTCGATGCGTCACTCCATCTCATTTTCTCCTCCAACTTCAAAATCATCCGATACTGTTTTACCTTTTATTTATATTTTTTTGTAAAGGGCGTTTGACTTGAGTCTTTGTATGTTCACTTTGTAAACTTTAGGTTTGTACTTCTGCCTATGTAACTCGTGACCTTTCTACGTGATTACGTAATACGTGGTGCATCGCATAGTTAGTGCAAGATGAGCATTGTGGTTAAAAAGTATATAAATGTTGTTTTTTGTTTGTTTTTTAAATGGCTGATCGTTTCGCTATATAAGACACTTTTTCCTCGGCTGGGATCAATTAGACCCCTTTGAAGCTGCATTGAAACTTCAATTTGGACCTTCAACCCGTTGGTCCCCAATGAGAAAAATCCTGGAATGTTTTCCTCAAAAACCTTAATTTTTTTTCCATTGAAGAAAGAAAGACGTAAACATTTTGGATGTCATGGGGGTGAGTAAATTATCAGGAATTTTATTCTGAAGTGAACTAATCCTTTAAGTGGCAAATCACAATTTTGTAGATTATTCTTGCAGACTGTTCAAAAGTTTGGGGTTGGTAAGATTATTATTATTTTTTTTCTTTTGAAAGAAGTCTCTTATTTTCACTGAGGCTGCATTCATTTGATAGCCTGGCTGCCAGCCCGAACCCGCCCCACAACAATTTTTGGTCGGTAAGTTCGGTCTGGACTCAATCCGTTGAGGAGCTATTATGCCCGATCAAAAATTGTTCGGACCAATCAAATTGTCAGGGCGGGCTTTATACGATGATGGACAGATGAGCAACCATAGACATCATATCTATATGAGCAACGGTAATGTAACCATCCACGTCATCAGAGTGCTTGGGTTGAATTCATGGCTGCCGCTGGAGAATTGAGTTGTGTATATTCCACTATCGCGTGTGTTATAGAAGATCTAGAAAGCGCATTAATTTTAGAAGAGGAACAGAGAACCGCGATCAAGGCATTTGTCGATGGAAAAAATGTTTTTGCCGTCCTTCCTACGGGATTCGGAAAAAGTTTAATCTGTCAACTTTAAAGGAGCTGTATGTAAGAATTGTATTTCAATGAATCATAAAATGGCCCTGATATGTCACTAGACATTAAGAAATCATGTTAATTTCAAATACTTATATCACTGACAACAGTAATCCGGCCAGGATATTGTCATTTAAAAAGTGAAGTTGCAGCCCTCAAATGATGTTGATGTTGTCATGTTGTGTTTTGATCTGATGCTCCACCCTCCACCTATCTACCAATCACGAAGTCAGTAGTGTTGCGGCATCCGGGTTGCCAGCTCTGCTCTAGTTACCACAGCTGCAGCTACACACGTTCCTGCTGGATCCTGCAGCCTATCTGGCAACCTCGAGTCAGGGGAGGGGGAGTGAGTGGATGGATTGCAGTTAATTTGAAGATTGCGTCCATTGCACAATCTTACATACAGCTCCTTTAATCTATCTCTCAAAATACGTCACTTACTCCATTGCTCTGATTGGTTGTAGGTCTATCCAATTGAGTGCAGAGGCCTTTTATTTCCTGGTTCGGTTGACGCACGCCCCATAATCACAGCCCAATGGAGCAGTATCAGACTCACATTCTTTCTAGAATATGAGTATGACGAAGTCAGGCTATTAATTTGATAAAATATAGTAAAAACAGTAGTATTGTAAAATATCAATATTATTTATAACGTTAGTAATTTAAATTGTTTCCTGTGATTGTTATTCCTGTGATGTCAAAGCTGAATTTTCAGCATCATTTAGTGTCACATGATTCTTCAAAAATCATTGTTATGTTGATTTGCTGCTCAAGAAACATTTTTTTCTTATTATCATGTTGAAAACAGTTGTGCTGCTTAATATATTGTGGAAACCGGGATTTTTTTAAACAGGATTCATGAATAGAAAGTTCAAAAGAACTGCATTGATTTGAAATATATTTTTGTAATATTATAAATATATTTACTGTCACCTTTGATCAATTTATTGCATCCTTGCTGAATAAAAGTGTTCATTTCTTTTTTTTTAAAAGCACTGACCTCAAACTTTTGAACGGGAGTGTCTATAACATTATATAACAAAATCAAACCAAATGGCATTGTGTTTATTTAATAGACAGTAGAATAAAAAAAACGGCTTTTCAAGCAAAATATTTCATAAAAAGTAAGTGGTTGTCAAAAGTTCGTTCTCAGAAAAGATGCAGCATCATTTGTTCGCATGCCACTTGATTTAACATTTTGTATGTAATGCAATGACATTCAGATTTATAAGTGTCCAAATACTTTTGAGGCTGCTGTATATCAGCCCATCAGTAATGAAAGACCCAAATGAATATGCTGCTTTACTCTATAAAAAGCTTAATTCAAGGCCCAGAATATCTAATCCATTCTCTGGAGCTCATGCGCTGGCGTGTTGGAGTAATCTGCTCCAGTGCTCCTGCTGCTCCGCATTGAAGATTGATCTCTACATAAGCCCATGCTTGTTTGTGGAGACCCCTGGGGCTGGTGCCACCGCTCTGAGATCAGTCGACACAAGCCTCGGCAGCTCCATCAAAGCAGGTGCTCTGACCTCCTACCACGTTGAGTGGATGCTGAAGTGGATGATGGGATTGCGGAGATGTCATCTCTGGATCACACCTAGGTTGGAGGTCTATAGTTGTGAAGGAGTTTTTTAGGTGGAGCAGGTTTTCACATGACAGAGAAGATCTGGGTGGTCCACTGGGATTGTGCAGTATAGACCCCCTCATAGCACTGGGTGATGATGAGAGTCACGCCTGCAGGGGCTCATGGGAAATGAGGTCCTGATGCAGGGATGATTTAGTGCTCTCAGAGATGTGAGTGGCAAGAGTGAAGTTCTGTTTCTTTTATTCTTCTCTGAGGCTTTGAGCTGTCTGGAGGTGTAAGTATTGCTGGAGAGGTTGACAGTCGAGGGACAACTTTTGACTAGGTCACTGAGCTCCTCATGAGTCTCTGTGTTTTCTGTCATAATAGGCAGCAAAGCACATTTTTTTCTGTGACAATTATTTTGAAATAGTTTAAGTTCCCCTGTTATGCTATTTTAAAGGTTCCTAATTTAGTTTTTGGAGATCTCCTACAGTAGATTTACATGCATCCAAGAAAAAATAAAAAGACTTTTAATTTTCTCATAATATGCGTTACACATCACCTCTTATCTCACACTGTCTGAAACGGTTTGATAAAGGATTCAGTCTCTCTAAACCCCTCTTCTCTGATTGGTCAGATTGCCCAGTCTGTTGTGATTGGTTGACCGTTTACAGTGTGTGTCGGAAATGAAACGCAGGTTACCAGATCTGAATTTTAGCTCAACAGGCTTCCTTAGCACTTGTATACACAGTGAAACGAACTGCAACCATGGCATCAGTTTTACCTTATCAGTTTGAGCCCGCGTTCTCATCATTTGGAAGCGCATGTAAAGTGGATTTGCATTCATTCACAGCACAGAAAACCACGTCATCTTGACATGTCGACAACTCGAACCAAACTCTTCCAGGCCTTAGAACTACAGTGTTTGAGGGGGCGGGTCAAAGTAGAGGTTGTTTGTGAGCAGCCAATGAAGCCCATAGGCTAGCTTTGCTAGCTTAGAACCTTTTTGAATCGAGCTAAGGCAAGCAGATAGTTTTGAACACTGGCTGGTTATGTACTTGTACTTGCTCAAACATTTATTTTGGATAATTTTTATCCCAAAAAAGTTATGGACTGCAGCTTTAAAAACCCAAGGCTTTTTGATGAGACTGACCAAATGTGATGTTGATCTGATCAAAACTCTAGGAGTCGTTTGTTGAAGTACTGGACAAAAATTGCAAAGGAAATTAAAAATGGCTGACTTTCTGTTGAGTTTGGGGTTTGACTATAAGAGATTTTTATTTTTAGTTGGTATTGGGATGGTAAATGTGCCTTTGAATTGTCATAGACGTATGAAACAGCGTGAGGGGCACTTTGTTAAAATTTTGTAGGTGGTACCATTTTGCCACACTTAATTCTGATACTCATAACGGATGTACTATACATTTTTGCCAGTTCTGACAGGTGTGCAAGTTTCATGAGTTTTCCAGTATGTTTAGCCCCTCAAATATGCGATTCATTTCGGAGAAGAAGAAATAAAGAAATTCCAATAGGGCCTGTTACGTCCCTTTTTAATGTTGTCTAGAGAATAAGGGAATAACACTTTTAAAAATGGTGTGTGTGTACCTCAAAGTGCAGGACAGAGCAAGAAAAGAAAACCGTACTCTTCAAATTCAGCTCAAAGGGATTTATTAATCCTCAAGGCCATAATAAATGATTGAAGAAAATTATATTTACAATATGTACAAACAATAAATGACAACAACAAACAAAATAAACATATTAAACACAAACAAAACCCAAGGTGGGAAGGCGAGCATTACTACATAAACATTACTATTTTATAATCATGTAGATGTAGTATATAATCATGTAGATATATAATAAAAATGTTGTCCAAATTTTGCAGCCCTGAAAACAAGCACAGCAAACCTTATTCGGCCACTTAAAAGAATAAGAATAATCATTTGCATATTTGGCTTAATTATTTTTCCATACTGCATGTAAAAACAAAATTAACTTTGATTAGTTGGTTTAATTTTTTTTAAGTTTTTCTTTTGGATTGGAAAAAAGTGGATTGTTCTTGGCCAGAACAAGCTGCAACGTGAACTACTTTAACCATAAAGTTAGACTGTTGCTACATACTGCTTTGAAAACTCCTTCTGAATCCATTCTCAAATCAGTTTAGAATAGCTCACGTCTTCAACTAGAGATTGTGCGTCTCACAAGTGTCTTATATTTATAAACTGGGTTATGCACAACTGCACACTTGTGATTTTGAAATGCCGCTAGCACTGCTTTTAACTCTAGGTTATGAAGCCGCTTTCCAACACTGCTTTTGGGAGATGAACTGTAAATTGTGATGCAAAGTGTTACGGCAGATTGTTTAGCAATAGACAACCAATTGTAAACTGCCTAGATGCTCACCTCATTAAATATGCATGTGCTTTAGACATTCATGTTGTGCTTTGTTTCCATATCTAAAGGAAACTTGGTGACATTTCCACAGATTTACAATCAGGGCTGGACTGGGGCTAAAATTCGGCCCTGGACAAATCCAGCCCAACACAAAAGAAGATATAAAAAAATATGGTAACACTTTATTTTAAGGTGCTATTAATAAGCAGTAATTAACAGTTAATAATGGCGCTTTTCCACTGCATGGTACGGTACGGTTCGGTTCGGTTCGGTACGGCACGCTTTGGCGCTTTTCCACTGCATGGTACGGTACGGTTCGGTTCGGTACGGCTCACTTGTGGTGCTTTTCCACTGCATGGTACGGTACGGTGCGCTTCGGCGCGCTTTAAATGGTACCTGATCTGTTGAGGTTCCAAGCGTACCGTACCGGTACTAAAATGTGACGTGAAACACTGCAGATCACTGATTGGTCAGACAGACAGAATCGTCACTACCAGCGTCATTGGATTTGCGACACGAGACCGCTATACAGAGTCATATAACCAGTAGACAACAGCCAACACGGTAGCACCTGTGTTTTACTTACTTGAAAAAAAAGAAGAGATCAACACTTTAAAAAGGAAATGGCTGAATCGTGGTCGAGGTGCAGACAATCCTCTCGTTGGTTGCCTAGGAGCGGGTCCAGCGAGAGCTGGATGGGGCAAAACAGAATGAAAAAGTGTTCCAAGAAGTAGCAGCTAGCTCAGCTCTTAGCCGCACACGGCTATCACCGGACCTACAAACAGTGTAACGATCAGTCCCACCCACTTTGAATGGGTACTAACTGCAGTGGAAAAGCGAAGCCGAACCGAACCGTTCCGCGCCGAATCGAACCGTACCGAACCGAGCGTACCATGCAGTGGAAAAGCGCCATATGACACTTATAAGACCTTATAAGATGCATATAAGCATTAACTACTTCATATAAGGGTTAATTAAAGCACAAGACGAACCCGGAGAGGCAACTGAGCGGCCCCGGAGTGGTCATGACCCAGCTGGACCCCAGGGGATAGAGTCTACACTCACCCTGGCTGTAACTGTCGTGAGGCTCGTCGGCGGCACGATTGAGTAGAGCGGGAAAAGTGAAACAAAGCGTCCTCAGAAGTTATATGAAGTAGTTAATGCTTATATGCATCTTATATGCATCTTATAAGGTCTTATAAGTGTCTTATTAACTGTTAATTACTGCTTATTAATAGCACCTTAAAATAAAGTGTTATCAAAAATATATATAAAAAATGAAACAAATGGTTTCTCAAATGGTCTTTTATGTTCCACAGAAAGAAAGTCATACAAGTTAGGGTGAGTAAATGATGACATTTTGGGGTGAACTATCCTTTAACCACAATAACATTGCTAAAAAGATATCATCTAATTTATGGAAGACTGATATTTATAATTCATCAAGCTCTAATTAAATTAAAATTTTACTTCAATTAAAATGCATTAGAATGATTAAAAAATTCAACTATTTGTAAGATCATGGTAGTCACGGGTAAAACCATGCTCAAAATTATCATAGAAATGGTTTTCTAAAATAAATAATAATAAACTGGAATTTGTAATAAAAAACTTCAAAAGCAAACTCAATGAAAAGTATTTATATTCCCCACTATTTAATGTAAGTACTAACAGCAAATGTATTTTTAATAAATACATTTGTCAAAACACCATATTTCTACAGTGTTTGTAGGTAAATTATAATAAAGGTGCTGGATTGACATGCAGTTTACATGGTCGTGACTGTTTTCAGTAAGATTCACCACACAACTGTATAACACAAAAGTCTGAGTCAAATCTGATTTGATCAAGCGACTTTTTATAACTTGATAGAGTGGCAGAAGTGCAGTGCACGTTTAATTTGCTTTCGTACGCAGCTGGCGGATGCACTGTTTATTGGGGTTCGTCACACATTTGGAGTATTTGCTTTTTGCAGTTACCCATGCACTCTAATTTTAAAACAGTGCTTTATATAGGGGAGATCTCCTTTTACTTTGCCGATCGATCCACTACTCGACCAGCCCACCGGGATGGTCACAGTATTCCCTATGGCCATGCTTGTTTACAATCATTGTTATTAACCTCATACTTTAGACTGTTAACCCAGCCGTTCACAAATGCTTAAAATGTGTTGTACCATTTTAAGGCTGCTCATTTTTAACGATGGCTTTGTTTAGAGGGAGAAATCTTTGTTATAAATCCCCCACTAAAAACATTTCACACCAACATTCATGTTAAAGTCGCTCCTTATGATCAAAGGCAGGCTAGAAGAAAAAAAAAGAGTAAACCCAGGAAAGAAAGGTAAGGGCACGAGGAAGACAGGTACTGGGTAAAACATGTTGAGCACAACTATTGGTGTGTCCAAATCAGTTTCTGTGGAACGTGAAGATGATTTTTCTCCTCCCTCTGGAGAGATGTGCTGCTTTTGCCTTTATTTGCCTTTAGTTTTTCCCTCCGCCTTCAGTGACAGCCCTGTTTGTTTATATCCTCCTCTCTTTCTTTCATGTGAACGCTTAGATCTAAAGCTGTAGAAAAGACACTTGTCTACTACTGCACTCACACAAATGGGAAAGCCCACTAGGTTGTCTTTATTTTTTAAACCTTTTGAGGTGTAATTCATCCTACAGTAATTATATTTGCCTCTCAAGTTGTCAGAGCAGATCTTAACTGATCCTACGGAGAGACGGCAGAAAATTGGCAAGCTTGTCTACTATTCAGCCACTGCTTGAAGGCAGACGAATGATAAAAGAATAGATAGACAGACCTTCCATACATCAGTCCATCCATCCATCACGAGTCTAAAAAATTGGACAGGAGTGATATGGATGGCGGCTGTTTACAGTGAGGTGGAGGACAGATTCCCCCTGCTTTCTTGTTTAAGGTTGGCTGTAATCCGTCGTAAACCACTCTTGTGCACAAATCCTCTAACACTAGATTAGAGTGCACGATCAAAGGCATTCGTGGACTTACTTCAAAGTTAAAGTACTGTGGGAAAGAGTTTGCAAATTCACAGCATGCAAGGTGCCTGGAAATGTTTTAGACATCAGACATGTTTCTGTGCTGCATATAGTCAATAAAAAGGACAGATTTAATAAAATTGTAGCTGTCATATGCAGTGTCCAAAATTGTATATGGGTAGAAATTGATATAATGAATATATAATGTTTTATGACCACATATTGAGGGACACATGATATATTTGTACTTTAAAGATCCATATATATCATATATCTAATAACACGAGCTGCTGAGTGCGTAGCCATTTTCAAGAAACGCCTGCTTTCGGCAACACCTGATGCATTAATACGAACACTTTCTTTTCTTTTCTCTTCTATTCTATATCGTTTAAAAAAAGAAATTACACTGTGTCAGACTAAACTGGGAAGGATCATAGCACATAGCACATATTGTTGGCACATTGTTAGTTTGATTGCTTCTATTGCTCTCCTCATTTGCTTTGAATAAAAGCATCTGCTAAATGATTAAATGTAAGTCAGAGGAAATAATAAGCCTGACAGCCTTATATTTATGTCTTAATCAGTGAATCATTACTAGTTCATTTGAATTTGCCATCTACACCAATGCAAGTCCCATGAATATTTCATTTTCTTGTGTGTTCAGAGTTTCTAGAATGTAGTAAAGCCTATTTTCCCTGCAGCCACATGGTGGAGTGAAGTATTTGCAGTCTCTGGCAGCGAAGGCTAATCTCTGTGCTGAACTACTTTTAGCATGATTATTAGACTTGCTATTACTTTCTTTAGGTAAACATTTAGACTGCACCTCAGTAAAGCAGAGCCTTTGAAATCAGACATCACACTTTATCTTCAGCTGTATCTGTTTGATCATCGGTTCACATTCAAATACTGTTGCAGTGACACTACCCTGTTTCAGGTTGACATGCATACACTTTTAGATTCATAATGAAGCATGTCGGTGCCTCTTGCAGATAAATGAATGCACTTCAAAGAAGAAAACATTAATCGCAGAGTCCCCCCTAAAAAAATCTATTCTTCTCACTCATCTGCCCCTCATGTCTGATCAGAATTACAATACGAGTGAGCTGTGCCGTGCAGCCGCTTACATGACACTGGACGTTCATCCAAACTCTCAGATGACATGAGATTATGTGTTGTAATCAAGCACTATCCAACCTGAGAATAACTGCAGATTTGCTTCAGATAAACTTCATTTATGCTGTTGCATTTATAATGTAGCAGAATTCTCCTGTAGTTTTTTTTTTTACTCTTTTTTTGTGTATGTGTTTGTTTTGTTGAACCTTTGATGAACCCTCTTTCTTTCTTTTTTAATTTTTTTATAGTTTAGTTTTGGAATTAAATATTTGAAAATATTTTGCCCACGATTATTAACTGACCCTAATCTTTAGTATAGGTCCTCTGTTCATGATATACCCTTCAACAAGATGGGATATCAAGTTCACTTTCATGTTGGAAAACCTTAAGACTACTTTTGAAGTGTCTTTGTCTTGAGTAACTGCTCCAAGATTGATATTAAACCCACAGCTAAAAGCTCAAATATATTCAAGCATTGTGAAGTTTTTTCTCGCTGTCGTATTGTGCAGGTCTTTATGAATAAGAGATGTTTAATGGAACAGCTCTACAGAGCTACAAAGTGCTGCATTGCAGACAACCATTTTCCAAAAAATGTTCGTTCTAAATTAAGCTCATTGCTTCCTATTCAGAATTAGATAAATGTACCAACTTTTATACCATGTAATCAGGTATAAGAAGTATTGAGAATGAAGTAACGTGAGTTACGTGGGTACATAATTAGATTACTTTTTTCCAAGTGTTACTTAACGCATTACTTTTAAATCTATAACAAAATGTCTGAGTTACTCTTTCAAATAAGTAACGCAAGTTCCTTTGTTTTCCCATTCATTAACTGAAACCTCTCCTATCCCTGCGTTGAGAAAATTGTCACTGTGCATACAGAGGCGTTGTGTGCGCAGTGTAAACATACTGGTTATTTTAGACTAAATGTGAGCATACATTTACTCATCTCACTTGCACAAAAACAAATTTAAAATGAATAAAAACTAAATTATTCTCACTTTATTAAACAATGTCTTTGCTCCTGACCTTTGATGATCCAATTCAGCCATACCAATAAGCAATAATGGCTGAAATAATAGCATTGAACTTTCTGCTTCCTATTCTTCTGCGATCCTAAATGACAGCACAGCTGACATTTTAGGGTTAGGGGTTAGCCTCTAATGTACAGGCGTGCATTTGGATGTGCTTCAGACATAAACTTATTCATTTTACTTTAGGTGTGAAATGGCCAAACAAAATTTGTTGTTGGTTTTAAAAAACAAACCAGCAATCCCAACCCAGGTCAGAAAAAGTAACAACAAGGTAGTGTAGTGCATTACTTTCCAGAAAAAGTAACTAAGTAATGCTTAGTACTTTTTTTACACTGTAAAAAAAGTTAACTCATTATTTTGAGTTATCTTTTTGCATGGGTTTTTTTTTAGTTTAACTAACTTATTTCGATAAGTTGAGGACAAGAAAACTTAAAATTTCTTGTTGTCTGGACAATCTAGTTAAAAAAATAAGTTGAAATAACTAAATTGCTAAAATATTTTTTACAGTGTAGGGAGTAACGCAATATTGTAAGGCATTACTTTTAAAAGTAACTTTTCCCAAGGTTATAAGACACTGTAATACTGGCAAACAAGAAGGAAAGTTGATTTATTACAAAATAAGTGCAACCAAAATGCAAAATAGCTTTACAATACAAGATAGCCTGGAAAACAACTAAATAAAACAAATGAAACCAATGATACATCCAATGAAGGACGTGACCTGACCAAAAAAACTGAAAACACGTAAAACAATGACACAAAATACACAGAACCATAACACTAACAGTAGCAGCGTTTCCATTACCCTTCAAATTGCGCAAATTGAAATTGTGAATTGAAAATACACCCAATGTAAACAGCAATTTCGCCAAAAAAATGTACGCTCGCATGAGGTGGTATAGCAAAACTATTTTATATTTAGCAAAACTTCAATGGAAACAGTTTTGGCGCATTTACAGGTCACCTGACGTAGATGGTGCGGTATGTTTGGACAGAAGACGAGACGGAGTTCTTTATTAAGGCAAAAGCATTAGGGGAATGCTGGATTCTAAACCACTAAGAAATGCTACAATCAGGTCTTGTAAATCCAGTAAAGCAGATATGACGAAGACACTCCTCATTTGCAGCCGCTCCCAAGTATAAGGATCTTTCCTTGCCATTAATGCTTGGATAACATGCCTACGTCTCATTTGATTAAAAATAGTGGCTAGTGTGGTGGCTGGGACATACATAAACCTACCAACATTAGTTGCCATAATTGTTGGAATGATTTGTCGCGAGTGGAACAAATTAAAAAAGTAAGATTAAAGGATAATTCCGGTATTTAGCACTTTGAGTCTGTTTTCTAGTTTGTTTTGGATGAACTAGAGTGATGGACACAGAAATTTTGACGATGGGTCCCGTCTCGACTTTATGACTCTTTTAGAATCGCCTCTGACCGCTTCAGAGTGGCTGTCTATGGGCATGCACAAACATGTCCTTAAAACAACCCTTAACATTCGTTTTCAAAACTGTGAAACTCACCGAGTGGTTAGTGGTGTTCGTTGATATTCCAAAACAAGTAGCGTAGCGAAACACAGTTTATGTCTGGTTTTATTTGGCATTTTGTAAAATCGCATTGATGACTGTTGGAGGACTCATTGCTCATTGATATTACTGTGCTACCGGAAACGGAAAAGGGGTCTGTTTACATTTGGTTGTAGTCTTTTCGCCTGGTTCTCCGTCTCTCAGAAAGTCTATGCGCTAGACACCGTGTTCCGTACGGCGTCCTTGTACGGCAATGTGGTTGTCGCCATCAAGTGGTCGGGAGTGTGCTAACGCTTCAGACTCAAATATCGAGTGGAAGTTTATACGCGGTTGTGAGGTTTCTGAAAAAATAGTTCTACTATAGTAAATAACACGGATTGAAAGCATACATTGCGCCGATATATTTGTTTTTAATCATCAACGAACACCACTAACCACTCGGGTGAGTTTGACAGTTTTGAAAACGAACGTTAAGGGTTGTTTTAAGGTGCATGCCCATAGACAGCCACTCTGAAGCAGAGGCGATTCTAAAACAGTCAAAAAGTCGAGACAGGACCCATTGTCAAAATTTCTGTGTCCACCACTCTAGTTCATCCAAAACAAACTAGAAAATTGACTCAAAGTGCTAAATACCGGAATTAACCCTTTAAGTTTCAGCAAAAGTTTTGCGCAAACCTGTAATGGAAACGCAGCTAGTGAAAAATGTTTCATGAATTTCATTGTTTTTTTTATTTTTAAATCTACTTCCTTACATTTAAATTAGAATTGCAGTTCTGCCTCCCGTTTTCAAATTAAATAAAAAATAATAATAAATGGAAATAATAAGTCCCTAAATAAACATCTACTATAATATAATAAAATATTAAACATTTTATTTGGTGCTTGACAAAAATGTATTAAATTCAAAAAAGTATTTGGAATTGTATGCATACTAACATGAAGAGGGTTAAGTATCTGAAAGCTGAGCTTTTCAAAATAAAAAAAAGAGAAATTAGATAAACTATAGGTGTGAATGTTGACTCCTTTATATACAGTAGAGCTAATGTGAGTTAAGGTCCAGCAGCTTTCCCAGCTATGGGGTAAATGAGGTGAAACCATCAATGCCTTTCACTTTCCAGGTAAAAATTCTCTCAAAGCCCTTGTATGTGAGTTAAACCATTGTAAGCATGCACCCTTACATCAGTCATCTAATCCCAGAGCTTTACCTCACATCACGTACCTTTGTGACCTTCCCCTACTATGTCTAAGAGTAGAAGCTGTCCTCATACTGACATCTGACCAGCCTTAGCCTTGCCGAAACTAACATCATTCCAGAAACTGTTTCCAGATCAGGAATAGGGAGCAATTTCTCAACTTTAAGCAGCTTGTGTACGGGTTGTTTGTAGCCAAAAGAGTAGCACAGTTCATTTGATTTATCACTCTTGTCCTCAGGCGTATGGCACGGCGCTCTGGCTTTACCTGCCCAAAACAGGCAAAATAAAGCTCTGTGAATATAAAGATATTGTTTCTGAAATATAAGACAAGTAGTGCTAAACTTTATAGGTTTTTCAATTTTAATGCAAAGGAGCCTCAAATATGTTGATCCCCTTTTGAGGTAGTGGCTGCTTCAAATTTCAAAGCAACAATACACAGTATTTTCATCTATAGAAACCCATTTATACTGTGTATGAAAAATAGTATGTGTAATACTACTTTAGCCCTAAACGCCCTTTCACATGACTTGTGTCATCAATGCATTGACACAATCTGATGTAAGTTTGGGGCAGGACTTTCTGTTTGCTAAGGACAGTCGGGGGATTATTTGGGGGGAACCTATGGTTATTATTGAATTTTCGTTTGGTGACAGAAATTACCATTTGGTTCTGCTAAATTAAAGTATTTCTACATTGTTTGTATGTGTCCAGTAAAGACAGTTTATGATAAGAAATCTGACTCTGAGCAAACGTCACACATATGCACTCATTCGTACACTAACGCTCATATTTTTGTGGATAATCTGGAATAGGTGGGATTTAAATGAGGGATGATCTGGGGCAAAGCACAGATTTGGACAGAACATTCCCACATACCAACTACTGTCAAAACAGAGTGGACTGTGTCACATGGACATGGAGCGTCATCATGAACATATATGTGCCTATGTGTTTTTTCAAGACTCATAAAAAATAATCTGTTGCAATCCATATGCCTTTGAATTCAAATGCGTTTTTTGTGTGAATGGTACTTTGGTGAGGATAATTTTCTTTAATTGTTGGAAAATTCCTTAAGATTCCATTTACATACCAATCAGGGGAGTGCTATATAACTGAAATAAGTTAATGTGTCAAAGTGACAGCCTTAGTTTTTCCTAACCCTTATTAAAAAGTTGGTCGTTCAGTGATCCAGATGTTTGGCTTTAAACCAAAGAATATACATAAAGATGGTTGTTAGTCTTTGTGTATGCTGTGATCCATGCCATATATATACATGACATACTTACTATTTATGTATGCCATATTGATAAAGTACTCGTCATGCACGCTACTTTGAGCATGCAATCAGTTTTGCGCTCATTGCATTTCTGACATCTCTATGACCTTGTTTGATGGATTAGCCTCATTACAGATGGAGGTACAGCATGTATGCATTGATTTATGTCACATTACATTTCAGTGCTCAAACACTTAAACATCTGATTCAGGGTCAGCAGTTTCTCTCCACATTAGGTGCTTCTCAAAATATGAGCACTTTTAACACTGGACTAGCATTCAGTGATGGAAATGGCATTTTAGACATTTTTGGAATAAATTGGCAGACTCCTTTATTCAGCTATGGCTAGTTTCATAGTGTGTCATTTAATGTATCCTAAACGCACACAACTAAATTATATTTTCACACTTTTCAGCATAATTTGATGAAATATAACTTAAATGGATTTTTGTTTAGAAATCACACTAAACAAACCATTTCAATATTCATTGTATGTTATTTCACTCTGTTTTAAACTATCATAAACTGATATTTTTTATGATGGAATTTTATAGTTTAAAGGGGTCATGTCATGGATTTTTTATTTTATTTAAATATGTTCATTGAGGATAACATACTTACAAGTATAACATACTTATAATGTTAATAAAGTTTTTTTACACAAAAAAACAACAAATATATACGCGTGAAAAATATTTTAGACCCTCTGTCTAAAATGATCCGCTTTAAAGAGGTCATCGGATGCAAAATTCCCTTTTATGTGGTGTTTGCATATAAATGTGTCTTTGGCGTGTGTGGACACAACCACCATACAATGAAGAAAATCCATTCACTCCTTTTTTTTTTTTATCCTCAAAAAGTCTAAACACTGTCAGTAATCAAGCCGTTTTGATTTTCTGAGCAATATGATGTCATATTGCTCATGCTCTGCCCACAACCACTGACGGACTGTCCCGTATTAGCATATTTCCGCCCTCAGTCAGTTGTATACTGTCAGCCAGGGGTGCTTTTACCGTACAACAACTTAACTTGCATAGTACGATGCATCATTGGTGAAATCAACTAGCTAGTCACAACTGTTTCCCGAAACCATATTGTCGCAAACTGGTCGTTCAACCCCTTGGTTTATGATGTCACGCACGTGGTGTAGTAATAACTTATTTTAATGAAACTGTTTGAGATCGAATTAACCCTAGATGTTTTGATATAAATTACAGACATGGCTTTTCTCAGTTATTTTGCTTTATTTCCAGACTTAATCATAGGCTCGTTCTTACATAGTAGAGCATGTATACTCACATGCGCAGTCTTCAAAAACGGTGCTTTAAATCTCTTAACAAACTAAAAGACGTAAATTTGTATGTATTCTAAATAAAAGACACAGGTTGTACGGAATGTCAGCTTGCTTATTTTGCTCAAGATAAGGATTTATTAAGTCCACATGTAATGCAAACTATATGCTTCTAACCACAGGTCGAGAGCTGTCGTTCCAATCTCACAAGTTTGCAAAGCTGTTTGTGAATGTACGTTGGAACGATGGTTTTGGGAAACACCAAATCGTTGAACTACGCTGATAACGCCGACACTTGCAAACACAGTTGGCTAACGATGCTTTTGGGAAACGGGTCGTTGTGAACAGAGGTAAAAAGGGTGTTGTTTTCACATCCATTGAAGAATTTGAACCGAAGTATGTTACAAACTTTACATGAAGACCCTAAAGAATCATACCAACTTGTGGAAAATGGGCATCCAATGACCCCTTTAAGCGGCGGCTCCTTTGTGTTATCGGTAAACGGCCACAGTTATGATTGGCTAACATCATTGCATAGGAGCCATATCAACGCCCATTCGCTATTGCACGTAAAGAAGTGTTTTGAAAACATTATCAATATAAAACCGTCATTTACAGACAAAGCCTTATAAAATCTTTTATTTGTGGTTTGTGATGCAGCTGCTGTCAGATCCAATTGGGTTGGCTGCTTCAGCTTTCAACAAAAGTTTCTTTGCGAACTCTCCATTACACTGTGCCTCGTTTACAAAACAAAATGCTCTGAACAAACATATAATCCTCCGACTCGATCGAGAACGCCATTAAAATAAACCATCCTGGGATCCTTCTGAAGTCTGTACAGAGACGCAAACGGACACATCAAAGCGAAGATTTTTTTTGTCCTGTTGTCAGCAGACTCAAGTACTCTACTGTATCCAGTGTAGACAGTGTCAGTTATTATAATGGGTTTTATTTGCTTTTAATGCGACGCAACGCTCACATCTAGTGTAGGCAAATGTCAGCCAGTGGGCGGGGCCTATAATGGTGCGATGATGTAAAACTATTTCTCGATGTCTTGCTCTGGAGAGATATGCAAATATATTTCCCCGTGTGATGTCACAAATCCCTCAATATTAACTTCATGTCATGACCCCTTTAAGATTGAAAGTCATGTAAATCATGGGTAAAACTGTCAAATCTATACATAAAATGCATTTGAAAAGTACCAAAAACTAAATCATGATACAATGCATAAAGATTCCAAGACTGTCTTGATGTGACATTCTTTGTCTTGTGTTTTAGGTGTGCTTACCAAGCAAGTGGAAAATCTACATGTTTTTCTGCTGGTATGTGGACTCAGACGAGTTAAGGATCCTCTGTATCTTTTAGAAGCTTTTTCAGGTATTGCTGCTCTATAAAATCAGTTTAACATAATTCTTCATGGAACATAAACTGTATCATTGAAATATTTTATTGTTAATAGACATTATAATGTGTGTTCAATCAAATTTGTTGATTTTCTCTCTCACAGAATGGCACAGTCAGAACCCTCTAGTGGTCCTCATCATCATTGGCCCAGTGGTAAGAAAGAAAGTATGATTTTAGTAAGACATGCCTCGAGTTCAGGGTGACAACTAGTGGTCCCCAGGCCATATTCTGCTCGTCAATATATTTTTTATGACCCTTTGATTTTCTTAATTTCCTTGCTCTTTAGACACACATATTTGATTAAAATAAAAGCTGTTCTGTTGAACTTTTAAAACAGTTTCCACAATAATATTAAGCAACAGCTATTTTCAACATTGATAATATTAAGAAATGTTTGTTAAGCACCAAATCAACATATTAGAATGATATCTGAAAGATCATGTGACACTGAAGACTGGAGTAATGGCTGCTGGAAACTCAGCTTTACCATCACAGGAATAAATTACATTTTAAAGGGGGGGGTGAAACACTCAGTTTCACTCAATCTCATGTTAATCTTGAGTACCTATAGAGTAGTATTGCATCCTTCATATCTCCAAAAAGTCTTTAGTTTTATTATATTTATAAAAGAAAGATAGGCTGTACCGAGTCTTTCCGGAAAAAGCCGAGCAGGTGGAGGCGTGCCGTGTGGGCGGGAGCGCGCGAAGCTTTTGTGTGTGTTGTAAACAGACAGACTCGTGGTTTATGAGGACATGATTTATTTTTACAATAAACAAACTGACACCTACAGTGGCAGTGTGTACATTTAAACACACAAACACACACACACACACACACCATACATCGCATGCTCCATAGACATTAACTGTAAGTGATCATGTTGTTTACTTGCTGTGCTTACACGCCGATAGTTAACAACTCACAGACATTTGAAGCAGTTTTACTCACCGCCTGCAGTTCCAACGCACGACCGTGAACCTTTATCGTTGAGCAGTCCCAAGTTGGGACTGCTCCATCTTTAAGTATTAGGCGATCTGCAAATCCGGCGTCGAACTGGGCCTATGACTATAACCGTCGAAATGAAGGGAACAAACAAGAACACTTGCACAACTCCGTTGCTGCTCTGGAAAAACAAAATCCATCCACAGGTCCCTTAACGCTGGATTCTTTGGAAATTTGTGCAGTGTTGTCTTGCCCTGGCAACCAAAAACACACTTTTTTGTGCCATTTTTTTTATTGCAGCGCAGCCTAGCCCAGCGTTCTGATGGCATAGGCGTACTCTCGCACACACTAGGCTAGAGATGCGCGCCCTTCCGGGAGAAGTGCTCTTAAGACCCGTATAAGAAAATTCCGGCCATTCTGACGTCACACACGCCCGTATTCGAAAAAAACTTTCCGAAACTTGTGACAAACCGGAAGGAGAATTTTTGGAACAGAATTACTACATCAAACTTACAACTTCATTTTTGAAACTTTGTCCATGTTTAGCATGGGAATCCAACTCTTTAACAGTGTAAAAAACTCACTATGCATGAAACAGCATTTCACCCCCCCTTTAAGTTGTAAAAATATTTCACAATTTTGACGAGTTGGCTCTCGTTTCTGGGATAGGGACCAGCCAAAAGTGTAGGAGTCGGGTGGTGGAGGGGTGCAGTAAAATTGTTGAGGAAAACTCATGCTGATTGGATAGATCATTTGAATGTGTTCCTCCCGAACTTTGTTAATAAAACATAATTTACTGGTTTATTACATATTTTTTAATCAAATACAAAGTCTTCTTTCAAAAACATTACAAATCTTACCGACCCAAAACTTTTGGACAGAAATATAGTTATGTCTCATAATACAAATGACCTATTACAAAAAAGTTTATCCGATAATTTTATTATTTAAATCGTTTAAAGATTATTATGAGTACTGGATGTTTGATTATTGTGTTTGTTTGACTGTTTAGTGATGTGTAGAGCTACTCGATTTTAAAAAACGTTCCTACTTTTATCTTGCCCTCCACTAAAAAGTGTACATTGTTGTAAATTTGGATAATCTATTCCTCGAAAGAAAGTAGTTGATAAGCCCTGATCTAATTATTCCAGTTAACACCCATTCCTGCTGCCATCACCACAGGTAAAGCTGTGAAACACTTCCACACGTGCAGTATATCCTCTCGTGATTAGTTAACATCTTCAAAAGCCCATAGCACACCCTAACATCCTTTTCAAAGGAGTTGTGTCAGTGTTTGCGCATGTGAGCAACATGTTTCTGTAGATTCCAAGGTAGCGCTAATTGGATGTAGCAAAGATAACAACATTAGCATGCATTAAGCTGGACTTATCAGAGGCATTTAGAGGCTCACTCAAGCTAGAGCAGTGGAATCATGGAAAGGATTAGGCCTGCAGGGGACTAGCATAAGCTTTGGACTATTAGTAGGCCTGCAGTGCTATATGGTGCTAGGGGAGGCTTGTTAGCTGCTAGGAGCTAATGGCTAGTCCGTGGCAGGCCATCTGCCACTCCTGATTATGTGCCAAGTCTAGGTGCTGCCATTCTGCCAACCCCGTAGAGAGGTCACCCTCCCCCTCTGGGCAGTATCAAGACTAGTCACAAACATGGTCAAATATTTTTAGAAATAAAGAGATTTGAAAAGATTGAAAAAAGGGAGGAAACAAACAAGCCCAAGGCAAAAAAAAAAAGTTTGCTTCCCTAAGTGTGTCTGGGGAAAAGGATATAAGATAAACTGGAACAGAGAAAGTCAACACAAGACCTAATGCCCAAATTACTTCCTTTCTAATCCATGAAAGTTTTACTATAGAAGTCTGACTGCGTATGTTCTATTTGGGATCAAGCACCAACGGTATTTTTGTTCCACCATATTTGTATTTTTTTTCTGGACGAGTGTCTAAGGCAGCCCATGGCACCATATGGTAAAAGTTGTGAAATTTGGCACACTGATTGGACGTGGGTCTAATGGTGTGTTCAAGTTGTTCTGAGAAGTTTGTATTAACAAGTTGGGAAGTTGTGATTACGACGTCAGATGCATTCAGATCATTAGAATGTGAAATGAGTAGCATGTTGGAATTAATAGTATTCATAAAACTGTAGGCAAAAAGAAGCCTACCTGAATGACCTACTACTACTGCAGAGATTCTGAAGTGCTCATCCAATGGACACTTTACTATCCCATGAGGGCACGGAAGAGGATCCGTAAATCCAAATATAGTATTTAAATCATACTACACACATTCATACTTTATTGAACATACTTTTTAATGGTCACAAATGCTTGTCTTGTACAAAATGTATTGTCTTCTCAGACACTATGTGATTTCAGATGCAAACTACACATACTATTGTTGTCTGAAAGCCTCTAAACAGCCAAACTTTTTGCACAATATGAGCACAAAAAAAAAAAAAAAATCCTACGCTATTGGCTTACATTCTTCCTTCATGCATTTGAATCAGTCCCACCCAGTGCCTGCCGACAGATCCCGTCTACCAACCCGTGGTGGCTTCACTGTTCCTTCATTTCTTCCTGAACTTCAGTACCTCGAGTATTTCAGTGTGGCCTATTTCTGCAGCCACCCATCCTCAAGCCCCAGCGATTTCACCACAGCGACGTGATGCTTCCTTCTGCCACACTTTGACTTTTGTTTATATGCTGTGATGTTTCTTTTGAGATTCACACATCAGGTGGAGACACATTTTCCTTTTTCTTGTCTATTTGCGTCTCCAGTGATGTTCAAAGGCTTTCTTGTTTGAGTGTGGTTGGCTCCGGGCAAACCGATGACACTGCCAGTTGCTAACATGTTCTTGTAAGCCGTGGTGTGTTTTTGTTTGATAAGAATATCTGGAGAGTGGTAAGAACCATTGTTTCTTTGGGGAGGGGAGGGTTCATGTTGATGACATCAAATGGATCCCAGATGTCTTGTGTCTTTTCCGCCTCCTTTTGGTTTGATTTGTAAATATTATGTAAAGCTGCATTCCTAAAACATTCTGAAAATTACTGTACCTGTTTGTAGGCGTTTCTAATTCACAGCAACTTATACATTTATTTTAAATTGGGTTTTATTGGTTTCTCATTTCCAGTGAGTTTTCTTTTAAATGTGATTCACGATGTAAACTTGTTGAAAGGACACAAATATGCTAACTTTTTAATACATTTACACTCACAATACTGATTATTTTCTTATTTTTAAGTGTAAGATAACCAACATTGAGAACATTTTTCAATGTATTAATATACAGTTCTGCTCATAAGTTTACATACCCTTTGCAGAATATACAAAATGTTAATGGGGTGGGTACATTTTCCTTATTTTGTTTAAAGATATATATATATATATTTTTTTTTTCATTTAGCACTGCCCTTTAGAAGCTATATGAGATATTTACGTTTCCCTGAAGACAAAATATGTACAATTTACCCCGATCATCCAATTCAAAAAGTTTACACCCACTGGCTCTTAAAGGGTTAGTTCACCAAAAACTTAAAAACTTGTCATTCTTTACTCACCCTCATGTTGTTCCAAACCTGTAAGACTTTCGTTCAAAACACAAATGGAGATGTTTTAAATGAAATCTGAGATTTCCGTCCCTCCATTGACAGTCTATGCAACTACCGCGTTGAGGCTTCAAAAAGTTAATAAAAAGATTGCAAAACGAATGAATGTGAATCGAGTGGTTTAGTACCAATTTTCTGAAGAGACACGATCGCTTTATATGATGAACAGATTTAATTTAGGCTTTTATTCACATATAAACATTCATCAACTCACACATCAGTTATGGTAGAGTGTGTAAATGGAGGGACAGAAATCAATAAGATTTCATCAAAAAGATCTTAATTTGTGTTTCGAAGATAAATGAAAGTCTTACGGGTTTGGAACGACATTAAGGGTTTTTCTTCATATTTTTCAACTTATGATCAGAACTATATTAACACATTAATAAAAAAACAAAGTTTTGCTAACTTTTTATGCAAACATATTTTCATATATCTTTAAGGATCTTGGATTTTAGGGATTTGATCCATGTAATGTAAAACTGTATACACCCTTTGACCTATTTTCTTTTTTTTTTTTCATTTAAAATCTAATATGAAGATCGTTTAAAAGCTTTATTCTGTGCTAAATTGCTCTTGCATATAGTTCTTGACCTTATATACTGTGCTCCTTTGAGGCATGATTAAACAGCATATCCTGTGGGAAGGACAGATCACACGGTTTGCTCTTATCCAGTAGCTTTTTAAGCAATAATCTCTAATTTTGCTATCACTATTGGACTCAAATGTGCATCAAATATCACATTTCACTTAGAAAGAATGAATAGGCAGATAGTGGAATCAAAACAAACAGGATTTGTAGAGAGGCTATGCCACACTCACTCACACACTCATATCATCTTTGACCCAAATTGCATGTGCTGCAACCGCCCTGGCCAGCTAATACACGCAAAGCCTTCATCGTAATGAATCAGATTGAGCAACAACCCCGCCCTGACCCTAATCTCTGGAAATCTATGGGATTTTCAAAAGCTTTTTTTCCCCCCTTTTCCCTAGGACAACTGGCCATGTAGGAAATTATGATCAGTATGAAACGTTGTCTTGTCCACAGGCCATGATTTGGTATTATTGACAGGATTTTACAGGCAGGCAAAAAGAGCAAGAGGGAAAAATCAACAACATGGGATTTGTGCTCTTTATTGCTTATAAGCAAAGATAAGCCAAGAACCCCTGGATAATAACGAAAAGACATTCATCTAATTTCTCATCACAACGTGACCTTAAGTTACTTTTCATGTTGCTTCTACAGGACATGGCCTCTGAATCTTGTGTGGATATTAATGTGAATTAAACTAAAGTTTTAGGGTCGCTTCTGTTTGTATAACCAATAGGCTACTGATACAGATTATTTTGAAGTGTGTTTAAAGATTTTAATTATTAGCTTTAATAAAAATGAATAATAACAATGATGGTTGATTTTTGATGGTAAATGTTGGTTTGTATTTAGATACACTTTTTATATTATATTATAGTATAGTATATTATATTATATTATATATTTGAATGTTTTCTGAAGGATCATGTGACACTGAAGACTGGAGTAATGGCTGCTGAAAATTTGGCTTTGCCATGACAGGAATAAATATTACTGTTTTAACTGTATTTCGTATTTTTCTGTTTTAACTGTATTTTTATGGTTATTAGAGACTTCTTTAGAAAAAAAAACTTTTGACTGGTTGTGTGAAACTGATTATTTCTTGTCTATTTTTGCTCAAAAATTCAAGAACATAACTGTACAGATTTTGCGAAATATTGCTTGGTTTTGTATTTGGTTTTATTTAAAGTTGAATGACATTTCTAATAATTTATTTGTAAATTGTCTGCAGATCTTACCAAATAAAGCATATTTCTGCATTTGGGTGAATATTTTTCTTGGTAAATGTATTTTATTAAACCTGTGATATCTCATTTTAGATAGATCCAGTGTTTACCGCAGAGGTTGAGGAGAGTGTCAAGAGGTAAATATCATCTCACGTCTTTATCTTCCCTCCTTGATCTGCTCTTTTTTACTTTCATCTCCTTCCTTCGGTCTCAGGTACTTGATCTTCAAAGTCTCAGTTTCCTATTACTGCCACTAAAGACCCACACATACGCACAGAAACATTTATCTGCTTTTTTTCAATATTTCTGTATCGTTAATCTTTCCAGAATTTGTTTAATTTCCTTTTTAAAATAAGGGAATGCCCCCTTGTAAACTGTTCCTGGATGTTTTATAGCATATTCATGAGGTTGTGTGTGTGTAGGTCTGTTGGAGTGTTTCTGGCAGCTGATTTGAGTCAGGAGGATCTGCATTCTGCCATGCAGAAATCATTTGCCCTGGTCAACTCGTCTCTCTCAGAGGGAATGTCTGCTGCCATCTTAGAGGTTTGTCAGGAAGAACTCATTTAATAAAATCTGTTTTATAACAAATTCTGACCATTGGAGTAAAATGTCAGTATTAATTATATTGACTTTAAATTGATGTTGCTAATAATGTTACAGTTTTTTTTTACAGTCGCTAGGACACATTTCTCAATACTTTGGTCACTTTTTCAAAACACTTCACACAGTTCTCCAAACCTACATTCAGCTCGGCACAGCAGTTCATTTCACTTTCAAAATGCACTAAAACTACCAAATCACTTCATACATGTCTCAAATCAACACATTCTTCCATCACACTAGCAAAGGTTGACAGACAACAAACACACTTTGTCACCCACAAAACAATGACCTCTAAAACACTAACAACAGGTAGCATTATACAATTTTTTCTTGTGTAAAACAAGCACACCTCTCTACTGTTTAGAATTCACTGAAATATGTGTTACTGGAATGAATCTATTTAGTGTTTTTTTTTTTTTTTTTTGCACAGAGTAATTCCAAAATACAATAATTTATATACACACCATCCACCGATACAGAGGAATCAGCTGGGGTTGGTCCAATTGTTTTTACAGCATTTAATTGTTAGATTCGAAATATATTTAATTTCAATATTACTGTAGAAATTTAGCAAATTGCTGTCATATTCAGTTTTGTATTATGTTATTGTTTTGAACTTATGTTTACAAGTTTTGAAAACAGTATGTAAGCATGTGCAAATTGACCTGTAAGTAGACAGAGTGTTGGCGGTTGTTGTGTCGAAGTGAGAAAAGAATGAATATAATTTGAAAGATGTAGTCATTGAATGCATTTTGTGCCAAAGCAACGATAAATGATCCACAGTTTAGCCCACATATACTTCTGTTGTGCTCACTGTGTGAAGAGTTTAGAAAAAGTGACCTAAGTATTAAGAAATGTCTCCTAGCGAATGTAAAAAACTGTAATAGTAATATGAAGAAGGTATATTAAGTATAGAAGTGTTGCTCAAGATACTGTACATGTTGTACAGTATCTTGAGCAACACTGAGAGTGAATTGTACATACAGTAGCAGGCACACACCGGTAAAAACATAAGCCACTTTTCCACAATCTGGCCAAGCGATTCTAAGGATGTTAAGAAATGATTCAAGTTATGTTTTCACTTGAGCTTCGGCACTATTACAAACCGTTCTCGGCCTGGATTTCTCATGGATTTCTCTGCTAAACTGCGTGTAGTGACGTCGCCACTCAGGATTGGTCACTTGTCTGTTACCTGGATAAGTTTCTCTGTAGCTGGCCAAGCATGCTATTTAAGTATACAAGTAATACAATTTAAAAAATATCTGATCATCCTCCATAACACGGTCGCTATTTACATTTCATACCATCTGCAACTCTTGCATTACCAAGACAATGGCTGACGCATTTGTGTTAAATTCCAAAGAGCCCCACAGTGGCTACAAGAACAGTTTGGCCCGGCGGTGGAAAAGTGGCAATAGATATCTGGATACAATATGCGTCACATGACTAAATTTTCAAATGTAAGCACTTGGTAGAGCGTGTTTAAAATGCTGAGTTTTAGTCTCAGTGTGGGCAGAAGGCCAAAACACATAGAAAACGATGCATTTTCGGATGTATCCAGATTAGTGTAGATGTATCCCTAGTATTTGGTTTGTCCAAGAGAAACAATCATTATTTTTGCTATTGATTTTGATCTCAATACTAGTGCAGGAATCATTTTCCAGCAGCTTTGAATCTGTTTGTTTTGCCCGTTATTAGATAGGATATTATGACCACAATATCATTATCTGGATCTAGTTAATCTGTGTTCAAACTGACTAGATTAGTTCAACCCCCAGTGGGATTAATGTGCTAAGTAGCTGTTATCATATTTTCCTCAACAGTTCCACATCTTTTCATTATCCCACAAATGCGAACAAGCCTAGATTGAAATGGCCAATGTATCTACAGAGAATTGAAGTTAAAAAGGTTGTTGCAATATACAAGAATTTAAAAATAAAAAGGAAAGCTTTGTAAATGCAATCATGTAGCCCATAATGCTTGATTGCTATTTTACAGTGAATGACCCTGGAGTTGAAATGGCACTCACAATGTCACAGTAATGGATTGAATTTCCAGGGAGCACAAATACTGATAGAAAACCTTGAATGCTCTTAAGGCGCTTCAGATAAAAAGCACCTGGAAAATGAATAAATGTAAATGCATTGTGCACAAGGCCAAACAGAGTTAATGTATTGCAATCTGGTGTGTTTTTAGGCAATGGATTTAGGTTTGCCTGTTTTAGCGAGGGATGTTCCTGGAAATGCAGCAATAGTTGAGCATAAGGTCACAGGATTGCTGTACTCAAGCCCTCAGGTAAGATTTACAAAGGTTTGGATTATTACTCATGATTTCATTGTATTCAAATTAAACTCTATCACAGTGTTTTTGTCTGTTGCCTCTTTTCCATAGCATGTAAGTGCTTGTGATAAAAGTATACAAAAGTAAAATCTATATATTCCAAGGGCCAGATTTACTAAACAGGGGAACTTAGCACCGTTGGGAGTGGAAACACACAAATGAAAGAACACAGACGCAGCCAAAATATTTCCAGAATGACCAACGCAATCTACCAAGAGCACCGCAAATTCAGCGTCTGGTTTAAGAGATGCTTTTTGGGGCGGTAATAACGGCGCAAATACCAGTAAATTGACTAGCGCAAACCTTAGTAAATCACTTTGCATGATTAATTTAAATACTCTCCTCTCATAAAATTTGCATCTGAAAGGGAAACTCCTACAAATGCATATGCAATAAGGTCAGCCGCAGAAATAACCCTGTCCACGTCTGTTCAGCGCAAATTTTTCACTGTGTGTCTTTAGTAAATCCTGACAGTAGTTTTTTAACACCAAAAGAGGGATTGTGTTTGCTAGCCTGGCAAGCCAGACCTACATCAAGATGTTAGGTCTGGGAACTCACAATTGGCATGTCTCAATCCGACGGGCGGGATAAACGGTTGTCTTTCAAATACCCCTCGGCATGCAATAGGATTGCGCTACAACCAACCAGAGCAACGAACGGCTGTGGCTGAGTGAGTCCCATGCGTTTACCCACCAGTGGAGCTAGTTGATATATATATATATATATATATATATATATATATATATAATATATATATATATATATATATATATATATATATATATATATATATATATATCAAACTTTTGCTGTATCCGGTCGTCAAAACTCCGAACACATCTTCCTTTTTTAAGAATGACTTAAATTACATTCTCTTAATTGACCCTTTGCAAAGACCCGCCCTCTTTAGTTACTGTCGCTATGTTCCGACAAGCTACGCCGCTCTCACGCTCTCACCATGTTTTCACACAGTGAAAAATACATCGCGGAGCAGAGAGGAGACTGACAACACGCGGACAGACAGGACAGACCAGGTTACTTTTCGGTTACTTTTGATATTAAACATATTAAACAAAGTCTCACCTTTCAAATATGGTCATTTTTTGAAAGAAGTTTAAACAATAAATACCGTTTTGTGGCTCTTTAATGTGCCGTGACAGATCGCTGTAGAGCATCAGTTAAAGCTGCTCGTGATCCGATCATCTCTTCCTTCTAGTTCATTTATAGCATCAAATAAACATGAATTAACATAAGAAGGAATGTTGTTTTAACCGCGGAAATGCGCCAGTATATTCAGTTTTTCAAGTTCAAATCCTCCCATGTTAATCTAATATCTCTCCTGACTGCTTTGTCCGACAAAATGGCGGATGGCGAAGTATGATTGGTCAGAACACCTGTCAATCAAGCTCCACGCGAAGGGTCAATTCCAAGTCCTCCAGAGTCGCGGCCAAAGACGATTTGAAAGACCGCTGTTCGCCAGCAACATCTTCTTTGTTTTCAAGTAGCAGGGAAATCCCCAATGGAAATCACGCGGAACCGCCACAACTCTGCCGTCATTATGATCTATAATCTATAATGATTATAATCTATAAACCCGCCCACCACTCTATACACGATGTGATTGGCCTGACCAGAGTTAGGTTCTTCCAGCTCGAAAAGCCAATGGAGAGTTGCTAGACCACACTGGCTGCGAAATAATTTTTGCTGCCGCTTATTTCTTATTTCTAGGCTATGTGTTTGCGCAAACTGTTAGTAAATAAGGCCCCAAGTCTTCGGAAGACATATGATTGGTCAATGTGAAATACACACTGAAATTCAGTTTGACTATGCGCAGATGCATATTTGCCACGTTCTGATTGGTCACGAGATGCACAAAAACCAAAGATGTTTGGCATAATTGATGTCAAACCTGATTTTCAAAGCATTACATTTCAATATATGCAAACGTGAATGAGACGAAAGGAAAGATTATCGGTGAAAAACAAGCCTGTTAGTCACACACTATCATGTGACTTTAGAAGACTTGGAATATATGAGACGAAAGACACACAGGTTTGTAATGCTTTGATTTGAACCACCTTATTCTGTTTCTTTTATATATATTAATACTTCAAACTTTATTCTAAAAATCTTTTCTGGCACTAAAACGCTGCTGTAAAAGAGAGTAGTACCGATCTCAAATCTACCTTTTATAGGCAAGATCATTGAAAAAGTTGTCTTCAATCAGCTGAACAAATTCTTAAGCCTGAATGGTTACTTTGACAATTTTCAATCTGGTTTCCGATCGCATCACAGCACAGAGACAGCACTCATAAAGATAATAAACGATATTCGCTTAAATACTGATACAGGCAAAATATCAGTGCTGGTACTACTCGACCTCAGTGCTGCATTTGACACTGACGATCACAACATACTTTTTGACAGGCTGGAAAACTGGGTGGGGCTTTCTGGGATAGTCCTAAAATGGTTCAGGTCTTACTTAGAAGGGAGAGGTTATAATAGCCAGTCTAATACTGTGCTAAAGTTGTTGTCCCGTAGCCACTTGTTATGACACGCCAGGCGGCTAATATTAAACCTGTTGTTACGTGTAGCTAAGTTAGATCCAGACGCATCGTCTTCGTTGCAATATTACCATTTTTATTGTCCTCCACACAGATGCACAATACATAAATCCACAAGCAGGAGAACTCCAAGAACTTAGCACGACAACAGCATTCGTAAAACTCCGCCGTAGCGGTCAAAAACTTGTTTGCCCTTCCGGGTTCAACACCTAACTACCTGTTGATCCCACACATACATATACACATGAACCTACAGCACCATCTAGTGGCCAAAATAAAAGATACACACATTTGGCTCCTATACACCGGCCCCTAATTGGCGTGATAAACAAACATGACAATTAATAATAACCATAAAGGAGACTAAATGAGTTCCTCATATGTGTCTTATACACAGTAATTAGACTCCATACACCATGCAAAGCTTAGAAATTGGTCTCTCAATAATATTGGATTTAGTTTTCAACTTCACAGATCTCACAAGGCCGTGACTATCGGGAAAAACTTCCAAAACTTTTCCAAGAGGCCAAGATCCTCGAGGGGCAGATGGATCCATAATGGCCACAACATCTCCAACAGCAAGATTTTTCCTCTTCTCGTTCCACTTCTGTCTTTCCTGAAGCAAGGGTAAGTATTCTCGAACCCATCTCTTCCAGAACAGATCAGCCAGGTATTGTACCTGTTTCCATCGCCTCCTTCCATACTGATCCTCTGGCTTAAAAATCCCAGGAGGAAATGATGGCTTTCCTCTAAGCAGGAGCAGATGGTTTGGTGTTAAAGGCTCCAAGTCATTTGGATCGTCTGAGAGCTTTGTAATGGGGCGATCGTTCAAAATGGCTTCAGCTTCACACAACACTGTATTTAACCCATCATCATCCAGTGTTTGTTGACGCAGCACTGAGTTCAGCACCCTTCTCACCAGGCGGATCATTCTCTCCCAAACACCACCAAAATGGGAGGCAGCAGGTGTGTTAAAAGTCCAATTAATTTCTACCTGCGCCAAGAACGAATTTATTGTGTCCTGGTCCAGTTTGACAAGAGCTTCTTTCAGTTCTCTCTCAGCTCCAACAAAGTTTGTTCCATTGTCAGACCACAGATGTTTCACCTGTCCTCTTCGGCTGATAAATCGTCTTAGCGCATTTATGCATGAATCTGTGTCAAGAGTAGCTGCTACCTCCAAATGAATGGCTCGACTTGCCAGGCAGGTAAATATAACACCATATCTTCTGCAGCATGTTCTTCCTCTTTTAATTTCAATTGGTCCAAAGTAATCAACCCCTGTGTTGGTAAAGGGGGGATGGTCTGGGAGAATCCTTGCAGCAGGCAAGTCAGCCATTTTTTGCATTAATAGACGTCCATTGTATCGCCTGCAGATACTGCATTGTCCAATAATCCTTCTCACAGCAGAATTTCCCTTTGTAATCCAAAACTTTCTTCTTACAGCCGACAGAGTGTGAGCTCGTCCGGAATGTCCAAGAGTTTGATGAAAGCATCTAAGGATTAATTCAGAGATGTGTTGTTCTTTGGCCAGGATTATTGGATGTTTAGATTCCTCTGGCATTGCACTTCTGTGAAGTCTGCCTCCAACTCTCAAAAGCCCATCCTCCAAAACAGGATCCAACACATAGATGGAACTCTGACGGCTCACTCTGATGTTCTGCGATAGAGCTTCAATCTCAAACTTGAACCTTTGTTGCTGGCAATACAAAATGATGAAGAACTCTGCACTCTGTAACTCTGCCGTGGACAGACTGCAGCTCTTTGAGTCAGTAGTCGTCCTCTGGCGACCTCTTGTATTCATTTTGTGCACAACTGGATTCTTTCTCACTGGAATGTCCAGCTGTTTTCTACATTTACATTTCTCTTTCAACACACTCTTCAACCTCAAGTACCAAGCCACTGCCCTTTTAAGTCTCCTCCAGTCTGAAAAGTGTGCAATAAGCTGGTCTGTGGGAGTAGGAGTGTTAATGCTGATTGCATAAGCTGCAGCCTCCTTCCTAACCTCCTTGTCTCCAACATCCAAGGCCACATCCAACACAAATTCAGGCCACTTTTCCTCTTCTTTCCGCAAAAATGTTGGTCCTTCCAACCACGCACTGGTTTTCAGGAAGTCTGAGACCTTCAATCCTCTAGACACATAATCAGCTGGGTTTTCCTTTGTGCTGATATGTTTCCATTGAGTGGGCTCAGACAACTCTCTGATGGTTGCAACTCTGTTAGCCACAAATGTGTGAAAGCGCCTGTCCTCATTATTAATGTACTTCAACACAGATGTGCTATCAGTCCAAAACACAGAATTTTCTAGTCGGATGTTCAGCTCTGCCTTGACCATAGCATCGATTTTTACAGCTAGAACGGCTGCAGACAGCTCAAGCCGTGGAATGGTTATGGTCTTCAAAGGTGTTACTCTGGCCTTGCCAAGGATAAAGGCAACATGGATGATGTCTTCCTGGTTTGTCATACGAATGTACGTAGCAGTCCCATAGCCTGCTTCACTGGCGTCTGAAAAATTGTGTAATTGTGCATGCTTTATGGCTCCAAACCCGACAGGTTTTATACACCGGTCCACACTAAATGCAGCCAGCAGGGTCAGCCCCTCCAGCCACCTTTTCCATTGGTGTAAAATGTCCTGAGGCAATGCCTCATCCCAGCTGTAGCCTCTTTTACACAGTTCCTGCTGCATAATCTTTGCCTGCAATGTCACTGGCGCCAGGAACCCCAACGGGTCAAAAACAGAACTGTTGACGGATAGCATTCCACGCCTGGTCAGGGCCTGATGTTTCAGATCCATCTTAAACTTGAAAGCATCACTTTCCACACACCACTGGAGACCCAGAGCTCTTTCCATTGGAAGCTTATCAATATCTAGATCTAACATCTTTAAGTCCTTAGCTCTTTGCTCTTCTGAGATGGCTTGCAGAACAACGCGACTGTTGCTTATCCATTTTTCCAACGTGAAGCCTCCCATTTCACACAGAGCAACAAGATCATTTATCATCTTGATTGCCTCCTTGTCTGTAGCTGAACTCTTTAGGCAATCATCAACATAAAAGTTGTGTCTAACCGTTTCTGTGACCTCTGCTGGAAATTCATTCTGATTGTCTTTGGCAGTTCTCTTTAAGGCATAGGCTGCACAGCTTGGAGATGACACTGCTCCAAACAAATGTACCATCATCCTGTAAGGCACTGGTTCTTGTGTAGTGTCTCCTTCTGGCCACCAGAGAAAGCGGAGGAAGTCTCGGTCATCTTCAGGCACACGCACCTGATAAAACATGGCTTTAATATCTCCCATGATGGCTATTGGTTCCTGCCTGAACCTCATGAGGACGCCCAGAAGTGTGCTTGTGAGATTGGGCCCTGGCAATAGCTCGCTGTTCAGAGACACTCCCTTAAATGTTGCAGCACAATCAAACACCACACGTAGTGCTCCTTTTCTAGGGTGATGGACTCCATGGTGAGGGATATACCAAATTCTTCCCTCGTTACCATGTAACAGATGTTGAGGTACCCGCTCTGCATAGCAGCATGAGATGACGTTGTTCATGTACTCTACGTACTCCTGGTGAAAGTGCTGGTTAAATTTAAATCGCTTTCTAAGGCTTTGTATTCTTTGTTTGGCCACAACAAGATTATTTGGTAAACCGACATCCATCCTTTTAAAAGGTAGGTTCAGACAGTACTTTCCTTCTTGCATTACTGCAGATGTGTCCATAATGCTGAGAAACTTTAGATCTTCTCTAGACATTTCCTGTTTGTTGGTTGGGTTCTCACAGAAATCATGGTTATAATGGTTCTTGAGCAGTTCCTCCAGCTTGGTCGCTGATATTCTATTCACCGTTACAGATGAGACTTCCTGCTCATCATTGTCATCTAATTGACCATTAACCACCCAGCCGAGAACAGTTCTGACAGCGTATGGACCATTTCCTTGGCTGTTGATGACCTCCCAGGGTTCCAGTAACTTAGGGGCATTAACACCAATCAACAGGTCAATCCCAGACTGAATGGATGGCATGTAAACCTCTGCTAAATACGGCCACTTTATTAGGTCTTCAGATGTTATCATGTCATCCCTAGTGACAGGCATTTGTTTCTGTGTGATGACTTCTGGCAGAGGATAGAATGTATTACTCTCCAGCCCGGCCACCTCAAGATTAAACAGTGAAAATGCTGAACTCATTTTAGAATGACCCATTGTTCGAAGCAGGACTTGTGTTCGTTTTCCAGTGAGGTTCATTTCGTGCATCAGCCGTTCAGAACAAAACGTACCGGTGCTGCCTGGATCCAAGAAAGCATATGTTTGCATGATACGATGACCTTTCACTGCCTTGATTTTTACAGGGAGCACTGACAGCATGCCACGATCCTTTCCGGCCCCTGTTTGACCACATATTGTGGGTGAAACTGGCAGGGGTTCTGGTGTTTCTGCTCCATGCTCAGAGGGAACCATTTGTCGTTTTATGTGCAACACTGTTGGATGGTATTTATTGCAAATTTCACATATTAATCGTTCCACACAATTTCTGCTGATGTGGCCCTGTTGCAGACAGCCAAAACACACTCCTCTTCTCTTTAACAGAAACATTTTGTCTTTGTGCAGTTTTCTTTCAAATTGTTTGCAATCCCCTAATGTGTGAATTTGTGAGCAACAAACACAAGGCTCATCTTCATTTCCTTCTTTTGCAGCATATGTCTGTTTGGATTCTTCTGGAGCACTCACAGATGTTACAGTGCTGGCCACAACATTTCTTTTAATCTTGGTACCCACTTGTGGCCTTTGCTGATGCTGATTAAGAAGTGTTGCACTTAAACTATAGTCTTGTAAGTCACCGAAAAAAGGGTCTAACAAGATCTTGACATGACGCTCGATAAATGCAACCATATCACTGAATCCAGCCCTTTTTCCAGTTATCTCCATAATATCATGGGCTTTACTTCTCCAGTGCTCTCGTAGTTTATATGGAAGTTTTGCAAGGATTGCCCTCATGTTCACAGGCATGTCGAGTTCTTGCACATATTCCAGCTCGTTCATCACATTGCAACAACCACGCAGAAATAGGGAATAACTCTGCAGTGCACTTGTGTCCTCAGTTCTTATCGTTGGCCAAGAAAGGGCCTTGTTAATATATGCAGTTGCAGCTTTGTACGGATTTCCAAAATGTTCCTGTAGCAAAGTCTTTGCTACTGTGTAGCCATGATCTGGGTCCATATGTTGGCAACTGCGCACCAGCTCACGAGGTTGGCCTCTAGTGAACTGTTCCAGGTAATACAAACTGTCAGCTTGAGTTGCTTTCATTTCTACTCCTTGTTCAAATGATTTAATAAAAGCTCTGTATTGCAGAGGATCGCCATCAAATACCGGAATATCACGTGATGGTAACGTCATTGACTGCTGCTGCTTTACTAAGGCTGCTGTGATTTCAGTTTGTCTATTCATGATGGTAAGAAATTCTCCAGGTAACTGTAGACTGGTTGTTGACTGAATTACGTTCTCACTGCGTGTATGATGCTCCCTTTGTAGTTTGGTTCCACTGGGTTTACATTGTTCAACCACAAGGGGTGTTGTTGTCACAGTTTTCTTTGGTCTGACATCCACAGGTCTGGTTTCCATTAATGCCACCTTTGGTTCATTCCATTGCTGCGATTGAATTTTATTGTCATTTTCAGGTATAAACTCTTTGACCATGGGATTCAGTTCTTTTACCAATCCTTCCTCCTTTGGTCTCCCTTTACATGAGCTCGTTCCAGTTAACTTTGTTTGTGAAGTAGACTCCAGCATAGAGTTATACATTTCCATCTGATAATCACATTCTGCCAACTCGGTCTTCAGTGCAAGCAGCTCCTTCCTTCTTCTCAACTTCTCCTCCTCCTCAACTTCTCCTCCTCTTCTTCTATAGCATGCCTTTCTTCCATGGCTCTCATATGTGCCAATACTGAGGCCCTTTTAGCTGCTGCTTTTAGCTTAACAGATGAAATGGTGCTGGATTTTTGTGACTGTCTACTGCCAACATTTGACACACTGTCGTGAGGACTTATATCATCATCAATACCATCATCATTTCTGTTTGTTTCAGTTTGAGAGAGCCACTTATTCACAATAACAATACACTCATCATTGGGAATCATTTTAGCTTTAAACCATATCTCATGCTTCTCTTTTTCATCACATGGCAAAAACTCCAACAAAGACTCATGCAAATTTTTGGCATCATCACAAACCCTTTTCAACTCATCAACAGTACTTAATACATTTGAATTATCACCTTTAGACATTAACCCATGAATCTCATGTCTTATTTTACCCATTTTATTTAATTTTAACTTTCGTTCGTTTTGCAGTTTATCAATTTTTTCAATCAAGGCCTTTTCTGTTAACTTAACAGTGCGTTTTTGAGTTTCCCCACCACACGCCATTTGTTCAGTCTCATTATTATTCTCCATTTCCACAGTGCGTGATTCCATTACGCATAGACAGTCAGTGCGTCGCAAAGAGAGTTCACTTGCGGTCAGCGCAACGCCAAGTAAAGTCACTTATGTGCCACAAACGAAAAAGGGCAACACTCAAATTTACCTTCAAAAATGCCGCAAACGCAAGTACCAATGCATTGGATTTAATGTGTGCACACAATTGGCCATCAAAAAGTGTAGCGCTACACATACCTCGTTGGGCGCCTTTACTGTAATTCACTGTCGTCCAACCTGACACGTGAAGAGTCTCCGTGGTGCTCCAGCTTGGCTTCTCCGGCTGCGGTGCTCCACCGCCCCCCGGTCGGCTCCTCGGCTGCCGCGGTCCACAGCCCTTGATACCCAGCTCAGTAGCGCTAGCCCAGCTAGCAGACACCTCCCATTGTGCCACACTGTCGTCCAACTATGTCTTCGCCGCTCCGTTCCCCAGGCATCAGAGTTCAAACAAAGTCCAAAAAGGCAAGTTTTTGACAGTATAATAGCCAGTCTAATACTGTGCTAAAGTTGTTGTCCCGTAGCCACTTGTTATGACACGCCAGGCGGCTAATATTAAACCTGTTGTTACGTGTAGCTAAGTTAGATCCAGACGCATCGTCTTCGTTGCAATATTACCATTTTTATTGTCCTCCACACAGATGCACAATACATAAATCCACAAGCAGGAGAACTCCAAGAACTTAGCACGACAACAGCATTCGTAAAACTCCGCCGTAGCGGTCGAAAACTTGTTTGCCCTTCCGGGTTCAACACCTAACTACCTGTTGATCCCACACATACATATACACATGAACCTACAGCACCATCTAGTGGCCAAAATAAAAGATACACACATTTGGCTCCTATAGAGGTTATTATGTGAGTATAGGAGACCATAAGTCTGAGTGGACATCCATGACATGCGGAGTCCCCCAGGGCTCAATTCTTGCACCACTCCTATTCAACCTGTATATGCTCCCAATGAGCCAAATAATGAGAAAGAACCGAATCTCTTACCACAGCTATGCAGACGACACACAGCTCTACTTAGCCCTATCGCCTAACGATTACAGCCCCATTGACTCCCTGTGCCAATGCATTGATGAAGTAAATGGTTGGATGTGCCAAAACTTTCTTCAGTTAAACAAAGACAAAACTGAAGTCATTGCGTTTGGAAACAAAGATGAAGTTCTCAAGGTGAAGGCATACCTTCACTCTAGGGGTCTAACAACTAAAAATCAAGTCAGGAATCTTGGTGTGTCTCTAGAGTCAGACCTTAGTTTCAGTAGTCATGTCAAAGCAATTACTAAATCAGCATACTATCATCTGAAAAATATTGCAAGAATTAGATGCTTTGTTTCCAGTCAAGACTTAGAGAAACTTGTGCATGCTTTCATCACCAGCAGGGTGGATTATTGTAATGGACTCCTCACTGGCCTTCCTAAAAAGACCATAAGACAGTTGCAGCTCATACAGAACGCTGCTGCCAGGATCCTGAGCAGAACCAGAAAATATGAACATATCACACCAGTCCTCAGGTCTTTACACTGGCTCCCAGTTACATTTAGGATTGATTTTAAAGTATTATTATTGGTATATAAATCATTCAATGGGCTAGGACCTCAATACATTGCAGATATGCTCACTGAATATAAACCCAACAGATCACTCAGGTCATTAGGATCACATCAGTTAGAAATACCAAGGGTTCACTCTAAGCAAGGAGAGTCTGCTTTTAGCTACTATGCCAGCCGCAGCTGGAACCAGCTTCCAGAAGAGATCAGATGTGCTCCTACAGTAGACACATTCAAATCCAGACTCAAAACACATCTGTTTAGTTATGCTTTTACTGAATGAGCACTGTGCCACTGTTCGTCCGACTGTTTTTACTGTACTTTATTTTATTTTTTATTCTAAACTGTTTTAATTATTCTTATTTGTTTTGATTATTTTATTTTCTCCTATGTAAAGCACTTTGAATTACCATTGTGTATGAAATGTGCTATATAAATAAACTTGCCTTGCCTTGCCTTGCCTAGTATTGTGTTTTGGCGCATCTCTATCTGCTGGTGACTAAGCTTTAACCTGTTTTGGGTCTTTAGGGGGAACAGACAGACTTAGCGTTTATTGTACCGCCGTGCTAAACGGCTGAGAGGAGTTCAAGGCAGCTTAAAAGGTCAAAGGGCAAAACTTCTATCCCTAAAGCAATCTGCTCCTCTGAGCAATCTCCAACCAACCATTTATCTTGCTTATCTCCGATGTATTAAACGTGAAAATCGCAAGTCTCTGGAGAAACACAGGAAATTGTAAATGAAAGCATTGATATTTGTTTGCAAGTCTGGGCGATTGTGAGCATGTGGAGGTACCATGTGCCCTTCTATATTTGTGACCTATGCTAAGCTTTGACCTCTAAATCAAAGAGCTGTTCCATGAGTACAAGCTTCTCTTCTTCTCGGTTGACTGTTGACTCTTGTGGTTTGCCTGGTGCTATTTGGAGGATTAAATGCATTACTGTAGTGGTGAAATGCACTTACTATTGTCCCATAGTGATTATTTTCACACAAATTATATAAAGATTAAAAAGTCAACAATACACTACCTTTCAAATGTTTGGAGTTGGTATGATTTTGTAATGTTTTTGAAAGAAGTCTTCACCAAGGCTTCATTCATTTGATCAATAATACAGTTAAAATACAAAGCAAAAAACAACAACAGTAATATTGTGAACTATGCAATTTAAACCAACTGTTTTTTTCTTTGTTAATGTCAAGTTGTCATAATCAAGACACTTTAAACAATGTCAACTTTGCATTAAAAGTGTCATAATTTACCGAATGACACTTAATGACAACAGTCATAAACATTCATAAAGACTCCTTCATGTTCATGACAGGTGTTATGTCATGTTTATGACAGTGTCATGTCAGTCTTATGCACACCCCTTCAAATAAAGTGTTACCCAAAATCCTTAACCAGTTTTTTAATAATATTTGGATAAAGGGTGAAGATGTTAATAATTTTCCTAGGCTGGTCAACACTTTTGGCCATTACTGTGTGGCAGTTCATTGACATCTGATCTTCAAACCATGCAGCAGAAGCAAGCCACTTTTACGAGTGCCACTTCAGTCAGCACATACTGTAAGAATCTTAGTCTTAGACTTTGCTGAAAGTTGCTTTTAGATTATTTATAAAAGGCTCCTACTCTTAGACAAGTCATACTTTTTACTGAGAATTTTTTGACACTTAAGTCAAAAGCTTTGACTATTCTTAAGAGGATTTCAGAGAAGTTTTATTCATTGCAAAATCTGCTGAAAATTCTTGTCATTTATTAAATTTGCCTAGCAGCATTTTTCCCCTGCTGTGTTTTTTTAGTGCCAAAGATTTGTTTAACCATGTGCAGCACAAGTCACATCTGTGCACTGTTCTAAGCCTTGACCTCTGTCTTAGTAAGTAGCTAAATGAGAGGTTTAAGACTGGACTATATATTGTGGAACAAAGAGTATCGTTGAGGCTTAAAAGATCTCTGATGATTAGTTATGCGCTTTACTACACAATGTCAGAAAATATCTAGTTACAAATAATTTCTATTTGAAATAAATGCTGTCCGTTTGAACTTTCTATTAATAAAATAATTCTCAAAAAAATTATTCCCACTAAAATATGATATATTAATATTAATTTTATCAACATAATTTTACTTGAACACCAAATCAGCATATTATGATTTCATATTTAGAATGAATGTGACACTGAAGACTGGAGTAATGATGCTGAAAATTTGCCTGCTATTTTGGATCCAATACAGCCTTAATACTGATATTTAATACTGAGCATAAAATACTGATAGTTAGTGTACATCACTCGAACTACACCCAAACTCAAGTTTCCCTCATAAACAGCCCAGGCATTTCCCACAGGCCACATCTCTGTCAAATCTACTCATTTACACTCTGGTTTCATCATGGTATTGTGTCATGGGCAGAGGCCTCGGCTCTTTCATATGACACACAAACTGTTTGCCTTTTCCACATGGCTTCTGTAACTCTGCTGAGCTGAAAGAGTGGTTTATAACCTGACTATCCTTTCAGAGTAAAGCCAACTTTAACACAAGTAGTCTCCCATGATACACGTGGTTAAGAGTAAATAGCAGGGGGTCACTGGAAGCTGAAGGTGTTTAAAGTCGGGTTGAAAGATGATAGGTGTGTGAGTGAATAAACTCTTTGAAAAAAGATCATTTTATGGAATTTCATGGATAACAAATGTTTTATATTCATATACAAATCAATTGCAGTTGCTTAAATCCAGTGTAAATTAAAAAGACTGCTGTGCCTGCCATCTGAAACCTTTTTCAAAGAATTTCAATGTTCTTGTTTCCACAGGAATTTGTAAGCATGTCCAGAAAACTTCTGGATGACTGTGAGCTCCAGGAAAGACTGGTGAGAAATGGAAAGAATTACATTACAACATGCCACAACCCAGTGAAGGAGAGAATAACCTATCAGAAACTGGTGGAGACTCTTCATTGACAGTATGATGGGATTAATATTTGTCTCAGGTCTTTAAGAACTTTTAAAAAGGGGAGGGCTTTGTGCTCTTTGTTTTAAGAGCATTGGAGTCTGTATTGCATATTTCAATTGGAAATGCAAGCCTCTCCCATGACTCTAAAGATAACGGTGGCCATTTGTTTATTTATATGTTGTATATTTATAGGAAATGTTGACTTTTACTAGGTATGAAAGGGACACACATTTTACTATACTGTACATATACTCGGTGCTTAAATTGCAATTTATAAGGGTCTTAGAACTAGGACTGGTGATGGATCTGGCAGTTTTTCTTTTTTGGAGAATTGTGCACTCTTGCTGTGGGTTTGCAAGGTGTTTGCTTTCTTCTGTTTTGTCGTGAAGATTGGGTATAAAAGTGCAGTGCCATTTGTTTCTACAGTAGTTGTTACTACAGTTTTCTGGGTTAAAGAATTGTTGACTTTTTTCTAGCAAGTAAGAGTCCTCCGCTCAGCTTGAATTAAACAGACAGCTTGCATTCATCTGTGCATATGTAATATGAAGGGACAGACTAGACGTATGACAAACTAAAAATGGCTAAAAATTACTAGATTTCTCTAAACAAATGTAAAGGGAACAGCATTTTCCGGAGGCTTGTGGGAGATCCACTAAAATAAATGGCGGATCCAGCTTCAGAGGTGCCACAGCCAGCTTGTTCTGGCACAAACTATGCCCTGCTTTTAACTGTAGTAAAAAATTAAAGCGTTAAACATTTTAAACTGTCAAGACCAAGATTTCCAGGCTAAATAAACTCCAGAGACCATTATCTGTCAGTCATAAGCTGATTAAGCTGCCAAACTCTCTAAAGCTCAAATGAACAATAGTGATGTTCTCCTTACAATAAATGAAACACAAGATGGTTCTGATGGGCACATTTTACTCTTGGTAGGATTTTTAATTTATTCATTAATGTATGTTTGTTCAGGGATTAAGGTTTGTGTTTGAAGGTTTTGCTAAACATAAAATATTTATTAAATAAGACTATGTCTCGTATCTTAAACCATCACTTTGCATGATTGTATCTTTGTTTAATTTCATATATGGCACAATAAAATTAAATATAAACATTTTATACAAACATCTGTTGATTTTCTGTTCAGCAATACGGATAACATGTATACATTAGTGGTGGACATTCTCATGGACATTTTTTGCATGTATGGGGTCTCAGCTAAATGTTTGCAGCATAATATCATCAAACCATGGTAAATTGTGGTAACATATGGCCAAATCAAACTTTGTGGTTGTGTGGGGTTTTTATTTTGGCCACCATTTTCATTTACCTCCACATTTGGATTTACCACAAATGTTTTTACCAGTATTAAAGCCTGCAAAGACTGCTTTACATTTAAGTATTGAAAAATCACGGATTACAAAAGATAAAAACTACCATTCATTTATAATGAAATGAAATGGTTTCTATTTCTTATCATCTTATCAGCACCAAGCACTGAACACATGGCTTTATCATGTGGCTTTTTAATGGAAAATGAAACAATTGACTGTACAAATGCAGGGTAGTAAAATATCTTCAAACAAAGTGAACTGTTATCTATACAACATATACATATCACATGCGCTTTTGTATAAAAAAAAATGGAAGGATGGAGAGTAACAAACAATCAAACAGAAGATAGTGACTCTGTGTTTGGCTCTAGAGAAAGATTGACAAATTATCTTAAATCTTTACATTTTCTCATGAAAACCCAAAGAAAACAAAAAATGACCTTGGCCAATTACCTCAAGGTAGTTGTTTGGGTACTTTTAATAATAATAATAGTAAGATTGTGTTCTATCCCTTTTACCATGATCCGTCATTGAGGCAGAATCAATTTAAGTATTTCAAGTCACACCTTGGCCATATGAAAGCCATGAAGTTGAGTTGTACTGATTATCTTGTACTGTCCATAATCCTGTGTAGCACGGGACAACAGAACAACTTTCCCAAAAAAAGAAGGCATTCGAGTGATGGTATAGAGCAGGGATGGGCATCTTAGGCCCTTGAGGTCCACTGTCCTGCAGAGTTTAGCTTAAACCCTAATCAAAAAACTTGAAAAGTCTAACCAAGGGCTTTAGGAAAACTTGAAAATTACAGACGGGGGTTTGATTAAGGTTAGGACAGTGGACATTGAGGGCCAGAGATGCCCACCCCTGGTATAGAGATATACTGTACACTATGGGTGCATAAATCAGGCTGCATGTGAGCCTACAATCACAGTTCTTGCAATGACTCGGCAGCTGACACCTCAGGTGTCATACAATTGTCCTCCTTTCCCACCCAGTTAATGCCATGTCCGTTCTCTTGTGGTAAAGTTTTGGGAGAAGTTTGTCGATCCAAGGATGTGAAGGTGGTGAACTGGACCCTTTTCCTCTTACTAGTGGGTGAGTGTAGGGACTCACTTCGGACTGGTCTTGCTGCAAGGGATCCTACACACCCAACACTAGAGTCATTTGTCACAGAAGACACCTGGCAAGAGGTCCTTCGAGTGAGAGTGCCACAGGGCTCTGTATTGGGTCCTATATCGATTACAGACGTGTTGTGAGCATCCTGCTGTAACGGATTTCCAGTGACGTTCATAACCAGCTCAGCATCTGTTCCCAGCCAAACCCAGTCATGGCGGTGACCAGTCTGCTCAGAAACTTGAGCAGGCGTCTGCTTGTGTCGAAATTTAACCAAGTATGATACACAGTTTACCATAAACACTATGATAGCCAAGCAGAAGACACCAAGTAAAGCATACATCCCGATCTCCAGGTCTGTAAGTGGACGGTTTGATATTGGACCCTCAATGTCATCATCATCATCATCATCTCCATAGTCATTTTTTGGCTCCTGATTGGTGGTTTCCACTTGGGGAGGGTAGTTATTGTAGTTCACTAAGTTCCCAGAAGCCTTCCCAGTGCTTAACATTGAACCCTCAGGAACTTCATTACTACTCCAGGAAATTCCTGGGCGATCATCGCTGCCAGCTTTTCCCGTACTAAAGAAATTTCCACTGTTTAATATATTCCCTGGTTTACTGACTCCAGCCGAGGCATCATTAGCCCGTCCCATTCCTAAATCATTTGCGATGCTACCAATGGTCGAATCTCGAGCTGTTGACTTGGCTGTGGTGGTGATCTTCATCAAGGCACTTTCCTCTCGCTCAGACTCTGAATTTCTGCTCGAAACCTGTTCAGGCTGCTGCAGCTTCTTCTCAGTTTCCACTTCTTTTCCGTCTTCACCTCGCTCACTGCTGTTATCTTTCCCAGTGACACCAGCAAATAGTCCTGTGCTGTTTCCTGTGTCATTATTATTGATACTGCTGTTTTCAGGACGCCTGCTGTTTGTCTTGAACTTTACAGTTAAGCTCCCACTGCCAACAGCTAAAGTGCTTTTACGCTTTGATTTCTGACAGACCTCACAAATGGTCATCTCAGCTCTCACCAGTGTTCCTTGGCCTTCACCTTCTGCCACAATAGTCATAGACGATTCCTGCACAGAGACCACGCCTCATCCAGCGATGTCACAGCCAGGCGATAGTGAGTAGGGTCATAGATGTCCAGAGGAGTGAGGGAGCCATCGCTAAATTGTAGCCAGGAGCTCACCACTGCCTCCTGCAATCAGAATAAAATTTTATTTTGCATACTAAGTAGTGGGTCAGTTTGATTCCCGATGATAGTAGCTGCTTTTAAGCCCATTCACTATTTGAATACAATTTATATGTTCCATGCTAAGTACACCAAATGTTCAGGATTGGCAACCATATAGTTAAATTAAATAGGTTAAAAAGTGCCAACAGCTTTTGATGTGGTGCCGAAATTGGTATAGAGAACTGTGACATATTACTGGTATTGGTACCAACTACTGAAACTTTGGTATTGTAACAACACTAATATTAATTTGGTTACACTTTAGATTAGGGTCCAATTGACCCTTCACCAAGACCCGCCCCCCTTAGTTACTGTCGCTATGTCCGACAAGCTACACCGCTCTCACCATGTTCTCACGCAGAGAAAAATACATCGCAGAGCAGAGAGGAAACTGACAACACGCGGACAGACTAGGATACTTTTCGGTTACTTTTGATATTAAACATATTAAACAAAGTCTCACCTTTCAAATATGGTAATTTTTTTAAAGAAATTTAAACAATAAATACCGTTTTGTGGCTCTTTAATGTGTCGTGATAGATCGCTGTAGAGCATCAGTTAAAGCTGCTCGTGAACCGATCATCTCTTCCTTCTAGTTCATTTATAGCATCAAATAAACATAAATGAACATAAGAAGGAGTGTTGTTTTATCCAAGGAAAGGCATCAGTATAGTCAGTTTTTCGAGTTAAAATCCTCCCATGTTAATCTACTAACTCTCCTGACTGCTTTGTCGGACAAAATGGCGGATGGCGAAGTATGATTGGTCAGAACACCTGTCAATCAAGCTCCACGCGAAGGGTCAATTCTCACTATTAACTAAGAATTTTGCCAAAATAAACTCCTTATTAAAGGGTACCTATTATGGCATTTAAAATGTTCCTAATATTGTTCTGGGAGTCCCCAACAACAGTTTTACAAGCATGCAATGACAAAAAACACTTTTGTTGTCTTATGCATTTATTTTTACCTGATTTGCTCACCGACTCCCATATGAATCGTTTAGCGAGTCATTTTTCCAAACCCCGCCTTTGCGTGACGCTAATCTGTGGTGATATGTTAGACACCCAGCCGACGGGGTGTCATTGGTTGTTGCGCTAGATCTTACCCAGATACAACAGTGCTATTTTCTGATTGGCTAACAACACCAGACGAACAACACCAGAGGAGACCAGGGTTGCCAGGTCTGCACAACAAAACCAGCCCAATTGCTCATCAAACTAACCCAATCACGGCCAAAAATATTCAAATAGCGTTCCCGGGTGTTTCCTCAATAACAATCATCTTCCAGTGGATAAAACAATCGCGTCAACCAGCGTGCACTACACAAACAACCCGCGGAAACAGTGCAGGCATACGGACCTGGCAACACTGGAGGAGACGCGCTTGAATCCTGCCGGTTCCACAGTGAGTGAGTTTTGGGCACTGCGGCATATTAAATATATTACAAATAGTTTATCAGCGTGAGAAATACAATGTGTGGCCGGAGAGCGTGACAAAAGACCGAAATGAGTGACTGTCACGCTCAATGCGTGATGCGTGACACTCGAGAGCCCTGTGACAACTCCATTAACAACGACAAACACTTCACATATTTCAATACAATTGACATTGAAGACCTAAGTTAGCTGCTAGAAGCTGCACTGTGCCTGTGCGTACACAACACACAAAATAATTATAGAACATGATACAAACATAAAAGCAACAGCCTACTCACAGATTGTGATTCGGAGAAGGAAGCTGATCCAAATAAACTCGGTACTGAACCTCCCTCCTTCAGTATCAGCCGGCTCGCAAATTCATACTTTATAGCATTTAGGTTTGTGAAGCAATCATCTTTAAAATGACGCGAACACAGAACGAGTTCGGGCTATAATACTTCTGTGGTATAGTTATGAACTGTAGCCACTGTCTTCAAATGCTCCTCACTGGGCAGATGAAAAAAGTTTGCTTTTGCGTCGCACTTCAAAACACAGCAGCGTCTCGTCGACATGATGTTAGTTTTCCCTGGTGTCTCCTAATGCAATGAGTGGGCGTATCTTATTCAAATAACTTGTACAAGTGACGTACGAAAGTTAGAGAAAATGCATCGTTTGTCTATCGATTCATATCAACGACTCAGAGTCGACTCTTACTTTTGAGAGATAATAACTTTGTATACGGTGAACTTTCATATTTAAAACTTTGCAGGATGTTTTCGTTCACTTAGATCTATGTTACACACTACATGAAAGGTAATTTTCAAAATTCCATGATAGGTACCCTTTAATGCTTATTAATAGTTTGTTAGGAAGAGTTTGAATAGTCTAAGTGGTTGTAAAAAAAATAGTCACACTCAGAACCTTCGGGACCATAGGAAATGAATTGGAAATTGGCAAAAATGTGACATTGTGACAAGAGTTTTTTTGTGCGTACAATCTACAAATCAGCCACAATCCAGAAAAAAAGCACACAACAGTGAAGGGGTGAATCTATAAAACATCAAGAGTGCAAAACAGACACACACACAAAATATGAAAAAATATTATAAAAAACAAGTTAAAAAAAATGATGATTTTTTTTTATATATATATATATTAATCTCACCCTCCCGGACCATTTGGTCCCCGAAGGTCCTGAGTGTGACGGTTAAATTAAGGACCCCAGAGTTAATATGTACTTTATAAGCACTAATAAACAGCCAATATGCTAGTAATATGCATGCTAATAAGCAACTAGTTAATAATTAAATTGGACCCTAAACTAAAGTGTAAGCATTAAGTAATGCAAAATATAAATGTGTTGTTTACAAAATAGCTAGCCCCAAAAGGGAAGGTACATTTTAGATAAAACTGCAATCATTTTAATTTTAACCAGTTACCAAATCTACTTCTAAGGTTCTACCAATTCTAGTGTAGTTTTTAAAACATAAATATAACAAATGTATCATTTTAAATTGTATTAAATATGTATTACTTGAAAGTTATAAAACCAGACAAATCTGTATTTTTTACTGCATTTACACATGCCACAAATTTTGCTTAAGGTTGCAAAAGAAAGTGATGTTGAATGACCTGTTTAGGATTGCTGAGCACTTCCTGTGTGGTTGCCGTGGCGCTGATGGCTCGGTTACTTCCTGTGCTGAGCTGCAGACTGAGTGTGAGACCACTGACCAACTGCAGCCCCAGTTCAGTGATGGTCACTCGATCATCCACAACCCTCACTGTCTTCTCCGCCAGGATAGAGTCTGACAGCGGGGAAAGCACCTGAACAAAGAGAGAAGTCATGTTAATAAGGCCTGCATGAGATCAATAATGATTTATCAGTAGCCTGGTCCATTACACTTGTCGAATGTAGATCCAATTGAATTTTACCTTTATAGATGTGGTGCCCACATCTTGTCCTGACAGCACCCTGCCTGCCTGCAGACGGGCAATATTAGGGTCCTCCACCTTCATGAAGTACCGTACCAGCCTGGTCACATCCACCTGCCAGTCAGAGCCCAGGAAGAAGGCTTGTGGCTCCCGGGGGTCTGATTGCTCTGCCACAAAGTGGGTGAGTACTCGAACCAAAGCATGCTGGAACTGCAGCATACAGCCCCGGCCCTTACGCTCTTCCTCACTGTTCCAGCCTGGTTTGCTGCCAGGGACATACAGACGTTACTGATAACCCACTTATTCATAGTCATGTAACTCCATCTGTCACCTTTCATTGTTTTCATAACAGCTTAGATAAGGCCTCATTTGGAAAATAAACCACATGCACACATTTATATAATTCAAATAATGTTCAAAATGCCTTCAGAGCAGTGCAAAGCAGTGGTGAGCACATATCAGACACTCACTTGATTGGATCAAACTGTGAATTAATGAGGGGATGTTTCTACCCAATGTAATCCATTATGCAATAGTATTTAACCCAATCATATAACCTTACACAATCTTACGCTCAAATATTTTCACAATTCATATTCCACTTGACCCTGTCTAAAAGTGGATTTACAATTTGAAAGCATTTTCTGGCAATAATGTTACAACACGAGATGATGACAATTGTTAGCCTAGAAATCTAGACGCACCCTAGCGGCAGCATAATTTATTTTGCAGCCAGTGTAGTCTAGCATCTCTCCATTGGCTTTCAAGCTGGAAAAAACAAACTTTAGTCAGGCCAATCACATCGTGTATATAGTTGGTGGGCGGGCTTATAATGACTGCAGAAATGTGAAGGTTCCGCGTGAATTCCCTGCTACTTGAAAACAAAGATGACCACTGCTGCTGGCGAACAGCGGTCTTTCGAATCTGCTTTGGCCGCGACTCTGGTGGACTTGGAGTTAAGCTTTTCTTTGAGAAAAGAACAAAGAACGGCACTTAAGTCATTCTTAAAAAAGGAAGATGTGTTTGGAGTTTTGCCGACCGGATACGGTAAAAGTTTCGACTAGCTCCGCTGGTGGGAAAACGCATGGGACTCACTCAGCCAAAACCGTTCGTTGCTCTGGTTGGTTGTAGCGCTATCCTATTGCGTGCAGAGGGAATTTGAAAGACAACCGTTTATCCCGCCCCTCGGATTGAGGCATGCCAATGGTGAGTTCCCTGGCCTAACATCTTGATGTGGGTCTGGCTTGCCAGGCACGACAATTGTAGCACCGTTTAACCGTTTCTACAGTTTAAATTGAGCAGTGCGTCAAAAAATGAGCGGTTCATACCACAAACGCTCATAGTACAGTGCTTTATCCACTAATATTTTTATCTAACGGTTCAAGCCATTTCTGCTCCTTGCACATTGTTTCTCTCTCCCGCTAAAGACGCCAAAGCGATACAAGAGTTGCAGATAACGTGGTTATTTTAACAGTAGCAGAAACACTGTGATCAATAAAATAGATTGATGTTTTCGCTGAAGAAAACGAGAATGTAGCAAATTAATATTATTTTTATCTGTCATACATATATATATGACTGTGACTGTTCAAACCAGGTTTGTGACAAGACATTTTTTCATCTACATTTAGCATTATTAATCAGCCTGCTAAGAGCATTTCATAATAAACAGTATTATAATTGGGAACATTTGTGAATGGCAAGGAAAGAGAACTTAAGTTTTCAAATAACTTTCCTGCCCATGATGAGAGAACTATTTTTCAGAATAAATTCTGTCACAATTCAAACATTAATTAGAATGCTGTCATTGTGTGTTTGTACCTCTTGGTGGACATGATAGGGATCCTCCAGCTCTTGATCTGACTCAGCTCTGGATCAGACACCTCTATATCCAATGGCAGACGAGGGAACCAAACCTTCATCTCCAGCTGAGCGCTCAGGTAACTGTAGGTGAAGTTCACCAGCATCCTCACTCGCCCCTGGGTTTCTTTTCCATTCACGTAGACAAAGTCGCATCTGTCAGACACCTGAGGGCATCCAAAATTGTTTTATGTTATTTATAACTCCTAGTGCTCAGGCTGTTCACACTGTAGTTTTCATGTTTTGCTGGATTTGAATGGACTTTTGCCTGTGTAAGAGGATTTGTTGGTGCTTAGCCCCAGTACAAATATGCTTTTTTAGGACCAAGTATAATTTAGGTTCAGATCAGCATTTAAAGTTTTATAACTACTTGAGATTAAATTGCTTTGAAAGAAAGAAGTAGTGGTTGATCTTTGCTAACTCCATGGCCCTTACACTGCATTTTTGATGTAACCTTTAAGTGTTTACTGTCACTTTTGAAATATAAAGCATGACATCTGGAGTCTCAAAGACACTTAACCATTCAGCATGGGCTTACCAAATGCATGCCGCCACATGATTAAATCAAGCGTATAATTTATGATGCAATTACATTTTAACAAGATTGAGGAAGGCATACAGGGGTGACTTTGACCAACATCCTGGTGTGGAAAAGCAAGTTAGCAGAGTAGAGTATGTACTGTATTTATGAGTTAATATGTATAGTGTTTGTGTCACTACGGCTTGTGTTGATAGGCAGTTTTACACATGCACAGCTATAAACACCATGATTACTTACATATACAGGGTTTAGATGGATTGCAAATGACGTTTATGGATGCATTTGAGGTTATAATCCATAATAGAGTATTTATGGTATTTATCCTATTAGTTGACTCACATTGCAATCCAATGCTGAAAATATCTACAGAATATGATTGTCCATGTCAAACATGTTCATTTTATTATTATTTTTTTTCTAATTTGATTGTACTATAAGTTTCAAACGAGAGTGTACTCGATTTAGCGCTGTATACAATATTTTTACAATAGTTTAGATTCATCCCACAAAATCCATCCCTCAAAACCAGTGTAGAAAATACCACAAATATGAGTGATTCCATCTGGGCCTAGTAGCAGTAGCAGTAGCAGCAACATGACCTTATCTAAGGCCCTGTTTACACCTGGTATTAAGATGTGTTTTAGTTTTGGTTGATTGGATCACAAATAGACGATTTACACGGTGGAAATTTAAATATAAACGCGAAGGGAGACGACGGAAATACAGAGAGCAGCAGCTTTCGTTTCTGCTCTGACAGCAACGCGTGTCAGAAATCAGGAATGGTGAGAGAACATTGTGCTTGGTACATTTTTCATCTTCAAACAAAACTTGGGTCTTCAGCCGTCAAAGTTTAAACCCCGTCTGGCTACTATGCTTCCCATAATGTTTCTGCATTGAGAGTAGGCGGTCTATTGTGTCTGTTTGAACACATGAGTGTTTACAATGCGGAATCAATCTGGTCGAATGCGTTTTCGACTACCTCTGGAAGTGGTCGAAAGTGGACAAGCTCAAAACATTTTAGACCCTGTTTACACCTGTATTTAGAATCGTCCACTTATGATCAGACTGACAAAAACGCTTAATTCTAGGTATAAACAGGGCAAGTTAGTAAACAAATGACCAGTAGTTCTAGCAATCACATTTGTGCCGAATGTCATACAAATACTAAATGTAATATACTGTACGGTAAGTATTGTTTATGTGTCATGTTTTCATGAAAGTATTTTGCTTTAAAAATAAAATGAACAGTTGGATGCTGTCTAGAATGTAAGTTTGTGCTAGACAGCAAGTGAAGCCTTTGTTTATGCTTGATACATTCACCTTGATGTGAAGCGCAGCACACACACCTCAGAGGCTCTATATATATACTAGCATTCCAAAATGACAGGCAGCAGGATAAAACAGCAGGGAGAGGAAGTGGAGAAATTTACATGTACCTACCCAGGTAAAATATTAATTGTTTACTGGTACAGAAGTTGCATAACCTGTGGAGACAGTGATGGATAGATGGCCTGGCAGATTTGAAGAAAATAGTAAACTATTTGGGATCACCATTATTTATTACGTCTCTTTTTTAGAATACTTAATTCTGATTGGTCAGCCATGTTATTCATTTTTTTTTTATTTTAAGTCAATGATTTTTTAAAAGTCCAAATGTAAGTGTTTTCTCTCACTCCACAATTGGTGCATTTCACAAATTATGTTGTTACCAACATACTTCAAATATTTGTGTTTCCCGAAACCATAGTTCTGATAACCATCCACACAAAAAGCATCACAAAGTTGTTTACTTAGAACTACAACTCTCGACCTGGTTAGAAGCATACAGTAGGTTTTTTTTAGTATGACATATGGACTATATAAATAGTTCATGGTTTTAAGTACAATAAGCACGCTAACATGCAGTACATTCTAAATCTTGTCATTCTTCCATATAGGCCTATATACAATTTTCATTCTGTGTCTTTTTATTTTGTCAAGAGAAAGAAAGAACTGTTTTTGAAGAGAGTGTTTGTGCGAGTGCTCCAGTACCCCAAGGGAGGCCTGGAATAAGATGTTACAGGGAGCCCGCAATGGGATCAAACATCTGTAAATAAAGCAATACAATGGAGAACAAAACTTGCGAAGCAGTCCTCAGATGTCATGTTTGTTATTGTTATTTACAACACTAATCTGACATTTATTCGATCTTGAACCAAATAATTAGCAGAAGCAATTACTCTGCTTGATGTAATTAATGACAGTTCTATGTTGTTGAACCAACGTGGTTCAAAAGAAGGATGTGTGACTTCTATGATATGATAGTTCAGCAGCAAGTTGTGCCTTTTGATTAAGTAATTACTTCACGATCGCAAAAATAGTACGTACAATATAGTATGAATGTGTGTAGTGATCTACCAGCGTCAATTTCGCTTCACTGCCATTCATAAATCCTCTCCCGTGGCCTCATGGGATAGTCATGTGTCCATCGTATGCACACTTCAGAATCTCGCCCGAAGTAGTAAGTCATCAGGGTAATTGGGACATACTTATTTTTCCACATACTGTTTTTTGCCTACTATATACAGTAGTAGAGAAGTATGTGATTTCAGATGCAGCCATTGAGTAAAAGAGGTCAGTCCGCTCCACTTGTATAAGCTTGTTTATCCAGAAAGATTTTTGTTTTCTGGTTTGTGTGCTGCTTGCAGAGTTTGATTTGGATTGGTGGAGAAGAAATATACTAACTAACCTGTCTTGATATAAATTAAATTACATTTTAAGCAATATTAAATGTTGTTCCAAACCATATGCTGTTATTGTTTTGCATGGAAATTCCCGAAAGTAGAAAAATACAAATACACAGAATTGAAGATTCTGCACACAGCTTTTTTTTACGTACAGCAATTTATACTGTCATTGCTTTGTGAAGAAAAAAATAAAATAAAACAAGTGACCCATACAATCTGTGAGACATAAAGTATTCTGAAGCCATATGATATATTTCAGCTTGTGTTCCTCTGTAAAAAAAAAAAAATAAACCCAGCACATTGGTTTGGAACAACATGAATTTTCATTTTTGGGAAACTATTCCAAACATGAGTCTCATCATGTTTGTAGCTCATGTATAATCTATTAATCTTGTTTTAAGTTTGGATATATTTTTTTACTGAGGACATCAGAGTAAATGCATTTCTGTGTAGTTCTAAGAAATCAGGCCAGAAAGCGATGTTGTCCTTGAATGAGACACGGCTGAAGTTCTTTTAAGTCTCTCATCTTGGCTGTAGTCACAGTATGGTGCTGAGCTGTCCTTTCAGATTAAGTCCTCAACAAAGAGGATACAGCCTTCCTGAGTGAGGTCAGAGCGTGGCTTAATGACTTTGAGAGGACTGTCACAAGAACACTCAGAGTGACAGAGGTTGCATACACAAGAGAAGACTTTGAGATGTTCTGTTGAGACCTTCTATCACCGCATGTCTGACAGTAGCCCCTTACACACATACAGTCTTAACTGGTAAAGTAGCCTACTAGGTGTGTGTGAACAGGTAATGGCAATTTTCTGGTATGAGATATTGTAATTTACCAGTAACTTACCACTACGATGCTATGTGCGATCAAAGCATGAGATTATCCAGTATGAGCATGTATGCATTTGGAATGCACTGACATGAGAACTTTTCTTTGGGCCAATAATACATCTCTATCAGAGGGCTTTATATTGATATGCTGCTGCTTTTCATTGTTTTTCTATGTAAACATGTACTAGACGTATTCGTAACGTTGTGATATCTGACTGCGCTCGAGACCCTGCCTTCTATTTTATTCATCATCTCTGCGGTTACTACTGCGTACTATAGTAACTTCAGCATTATAGCAACCATTAACTCTTCCTTTCCCTACTATTGTTTACTAAAATGCTAGCCAGCGTGGTCATTATAGGAGAGGTGCATTCATGTCATTATATGAATTACATTTTTAATGTCGTTTTGAATAAATTATTAGATCAGGTCAAAATAATTAACATCGCATGCACAAAGAGAATGAGAGTTTATAAGCGTGGTGTGACTTTCAGTAGACTTTACGCCTGGTGTATCTAAGCTGAGATAAAGAAAAAATAAAAGCTGAGTAAATACAGTATAATGAACTGTACCTTTAGAACATTTTCATCTGTGGAGCTGCAGTCAGCAAAGTCAGAGACATCCGTTACAGAACCGTCCTGTTCGACAGCAATGGTTCGCACAGCCACCGTAACCCTCTTACCAGTCAGCACGGCAGTGTTCAACAGCTCTGTGTCCTGCACAGGGGACAGAGATCAGAGTTAAATGTTGGATCGTGATACTGAGCTAAGCTTCAACTTTAGCAGTGGAGGTCAGAGATTTAACAACTACAAATGAAGGTCAGAGATTTGACAAGTTACGTTTACACCATGCAATCTAGTGATGCATATAATGGCATAATATCAGTGCCCTTTTCAACACATTTTACTGGTAAAATAATATGTTCAGGGACACAAAGGCGGATTTTAGGTTGGAAAGGCCTGTGTCAATCTATTTAGATAATCTGGGCCCAGAGATTCAGTACCTGGACTAATACAACTTTATGTAATCAAAGTAATTTTTTGATGAGAAGTGAAAAGCAAAAACGGATTATTTATTGGGTCACAACCCCATTTACAAATATTGTCTACAGTGAATGGGAAGCACCAGCTTAGAGAAGCAAACCTCTGAACTTTAAAGATCCTGACAGATGCAAAATGCCTGCTCAGCTCACATAAATGAAACAGGTTTTCAGGAAACAAAGGTCACTTCATTTAACTTTATGCATGCAATAAAAATAAACATATCAATGTTGTTTTACTAAAAATGAAAAAAAGAAGGGATTTGCCATTACACTTAGTTTGATCAAACAGCATTGTTTTTTTCATGAACTAAAATAGTTAGATTATTTTCTTATCCAATATAATACGCTTTAAAAATCCTCACCCACTAAAAAGCACCTAAAGCCGACTAGAAATAGCAAGGTGCAAATCATGGATTTCCTAGGCTGTGACATAAACATATCTATTGGATTTGTTTTTTTTGTTTTTTTTTAAAGTGTGGCCAATAAATATAAATTGTATTTGAATAAGCATTTCAAGAGTTCTTTAGTTGCAAGAGCCTTAAGGCCATTGCACACTGAGTCCGACATTTTCGTATGCGTTTTTTCGTATTCGTAATTCAGTGGCTCTGAACTGTCAAAACACCATTCATACTGCTTGCTACGGATGCGAAAAACGCAGAAAATCGAACCCGATACGATTTTTTTTATGACTGACAAAAGTTTCGGAGGAAGTGTGCGAAAATTTCGGATGCAAATTTCGGACTCAGTGTGCAATGGCCTTTAGTGAGAGTGTCCTTTTAGCAGCTCCACGTGCTATTGCTCAAATGTCCAAAAACAAGAAAGAAACAAGAAAGTACATAATACTTCAAAGTTCTTACTAAGCCAACTTAAGTAAAGTTCAAGAAAGTATAATGTATATAGTATACTAATATCACTGTAGTAGTAGTATACTTGTAAGTTTACCATTTCAGTACTTCTTGGACAAAATTCAATTGGCTCATAGTTTATAAAAATATAAATGTAAAGACCCTCTGTGGTGAAAATCAAGTTTTTGATGTCGTTTATATGTCAATGTGGTGTTTTAATGTGCTTTAAGACAAATCATGTGCAAATTCATGTCAACACCATTGCTGAGTATTTTTACCTTAAAACTGCAGTGAAAAAAAGACAGTCTCAAAACCGCGGTTTGAAATCACTGGTGGTCACAAACTACCTTGTAACCAATCAGGTCAACATGCGGGAAGGTTTAGCATATCATTAACCGTCTCCAGAGAAGCCAGGCTATCCTGGTATATTTGTTTATATGAAAAATCAGGTACATTTAGCAATATATTGGGTGAATTATGTATATGATGTATATGACGTTACGATGTTATAATGAATTATATTTCTCCACTAATGTTCTAAGTTGTTCAAAACATTTCTGCGGATGCTGATTTTTTGATGGCAGCTGTCTGACTCTGAGATGGTGAACGGGAACATGGTTTGTATGATGAGCAACACATTATTACTGTGTCTGTTTGATAATGTAGTCAAGTCAAAGGCTAATCATATTAATTACTTTGTGTCCGACGTTGTAGAGAGCGATACATAAAACACATTACCATTGATACGTCGACTTGTAGACAAGCTTGTGTGAGTGAGTGGAGGCGGGGCTCATTTGCATATCCATGGCTCCGCATATATTAAATGAAGCAAGGGTGTAAAGTTACATTCAAGCTATTTTAAGGCATGAACACGTTTTTTTCCACAGGAAAAAAACTTTTAAATATGTAATTTTGGTGATCAAAGATGAGTTTTAATAAGTACTGAAAGAAAGACTTAAAGACTGAATGTATATTTTTTTAAAGTATACAGTACTAATAGCACACTTTTTTTCGTAAGAGATCTGGCAAACATATTTGGAGTTTTTGGCCATTCTCTGTCCTGTGATGTTTTCAGATTTCTGGGACGGTGTCCAGCTGTATATTAGAGCTGCTACAGAAAATCTGATTGATTATGCCTAAATCTGCTCATGTTTGGACACAATCCAAAGGTCAACATGATCTGTCTTGCAGATGAAGCTTGTCGCATTTACAAGCTCTGTCACAGTGCCGAGCCCCTGGTATCCTGCTGGATCAATTCTGTCTTTCAAATGCCAGTGAATAAGTCATGAAGATGCTTTACTGTCTCAGATAGAAACATCGGTTATGTTAAAAAGTTGTCTGCCATGTCTTTTAAAACACAAAGTGGAAATTAAATCCAACACCACCCCAGATATTTAAACTTTTAACCATTTGGTAAGTAAACAGGTAAACTGGATGCTCTACATCTTGTAATGGTGTTGTGTTTTCTTGCAACGTATTATTAACAGGCCAATCAGATTATTTTAAAAAGTGAAAAAGAAAAAGAAATGTGGAATATGCACTTGTAGTGTACAAATCTTAAGGCCTATTAAGTGAACTTAAAGAGAATACACTTTTATAAAATGTTTTTTGACATACTTAAGTACACTTATAAAAAGGGCATTTTGTATTATTACATTTCAAATCACTGTTTTAAACAAGAAGACAATTACAAATACATATTAATAAATGACATACAAGTTTCAATAGAAATTACATTGAAGTATATTTTAGTTTACCATTGATGCTTGTCTGTACATTCGGCAGAACATAATAAACATAGGCCTGATTATAAAATGACATAAATATAAGTCTAACTTTAGTGTTTTTTACCCACTTAAGTTCTCTAAAGCTAATTGCATTCAATATAAATTTAATCTATAATACACTTTCATTTTCACAGAATTAATGATGCAAACTTCGTCAAATATGACAGAAGTAGCAAGATAATACTGTCATTATTTAGTTTGGTTCAGTGTTGATTCAGTTATGTTCAATAACTGTTTATCCATTATAAATAAGTTCAATTCAGCTATAAGCAGCTCTACTAGCTGTTATGTAGTTATGTAATCCGAAGGCAATAGTGGCAAGGAACCCAAACTCTATCGGGAGATCAATGAAGAAAAAGTGGAGCTAAAGTGTACTTTCTTTCTTTCTTTCTATCTTTGTTTCTTTACAAGGGATATATTAGTGAATACTTTTTTACTATCTTTAATGAATTACCTACCATAACTAGAGGAGCCAGGCCTACAAAGTCCCTCTGAGTGGTGTAGATCCTCATGGTGCCTTCAGATGCCCCCATCATTTTGACTTCATCAGGAAGAGTCAACTCCCACTTAATCACCTGAATCTCTGACTGGCTGCTGACATCCTCCACTTCAAAATCCATCTGAAGAACTGCTAGGAGCTTGCTTAATCTGAAAGAGAGCGAGCCATTAAACACCTCATGCCATATACCTTAAACCCTCTTAATCTTTTATGATCAAATTATCAAACAAACTGCATTTGCAAGTTGCTCTGTTTGATTCTAAATAACAGCTCAACTATTGTAAAAACTAAAGGTACCTTAAATATGAGGTTCTGGAGTCACCTTTTCATTACCATGAGACCTCGAAGTGCTTTGGGGAAAATTAGAGGAACTTGAATGCTATAAAAGGGTTATTGTAAGATCTTTGAACATTTAAGTGGATCCTGGAAGATCTCTTATGTTAAAGCCAGCATCTGGAGCAACCCAATGATTCTGTGAGGCCAGAAAAAGATTATTATCCTATTATTATTATTATACTTAAGTTTGAAGGAGAAATGTTTTATTCTGTCATGAAACTGCTGCTATTCCTCTGCTGTCATCGCTTCAGTGATCCTTGTGCAACAAAGCTCAGCTGATCATCATTGGATTTGAAAGTAACGGCTCCTTTCATCAAAGCTTCAGCTGTTTGTTCGGCTCTCCGTTACAAGGTTTGTAAATTCGCCAAATAAATATAAATACAGAGTCTACTCACTATATATTCAAACACATACATAAACTAAATGTATTATCCATTACTACGTCTTTACAGTGTTTACCACTCGTTTATTGCACAGTATGTGGTATGAAGGTTCTAGCCGCAATGCTAACTAATCTGATGAACAAATGGAAATCATTGACCTTTTTCTTATAATCATTTGCATATAAGGCATTTGAACTGAATTATAACTTCAAGTTTTTTTAAACAAAACATCTATATGGTTTCAGAAGACTTAGAACACAACTTATAAGTTGTGGACTCATTTTTTTCCCCAATAAAAATTTGAACAAGAATATTTTGAAAAGTTTGAACAAGAATAAAAATCCTCCTGTAGACCTGAAAATCATTGAAGTGCCTGGACCATCCACCCGAAAAGAGGAAAACCAACCGGAAAACAAAGCTGCTGCATCTTTTCACTTGTCTTACTCGTTAAGTACAGTAGCTCACATGTCCCTTGTGGATATTTTATTATTGATTGCATTTTATGTTGCAGCGAGTAACGGTGTGGTCACATTTGTGAATTTCGTGAAATTACCGACAAAAAAGTCCATTGACCATTGTCAGCAGTGTAGCGACGTACTATATATGAAGTACAGCTCACACAGGAGTCACTTTCAAGCAGCTTTCTGTTGGTCAAATCCAGCGAATTTCAGTGACCAACTTGGTCCCATGGTGGAATTTTTTACCACACACGAATTTGCAGATCGTGTGGATTCTAATTGAAATGACTGGAATTCACTAGTGAAAATTCACAGAACAACAGCTAATTTTACTGCACCTTAAACTCTGTTAAAATGGAAAATGTTTTCTGCTTGTTGTGACATAAGGAATACTGTTTCCGGGTCGAAACCTCTACTTCTACTTCCTCTATCTTGTTTCTAGTGAGAATACTCTATAACCATTTATGAGCACTGTTGATTCAATCACACATTTAAGCTTTTCAAAAGCCATAGTGTTACATTACAGTCTCCAGTCTCACCGACTTCAACATTTTATAATTCAAAATAGCTGAATAACTAACCATCTGAGATTTCGTTATAGAGATAAAGGGATCATAATTTTCAGGAATATTACAGCACAATGAGTGTATATTAGCACCGTTTGTTGTTTGTTTTTGGCATCTGATAGAACTTTTGGACAGTGAGGTCCGACTTAACAAGCGGACTGAAACACAAATGTTTTAAAGTTAAGTGAAGATGGACATTTTTAATTAATCAAAATTAAAAATGTTTTACATTGATTTAGTACATGGTGCCTAGAGAATCTACAGACGGTTCCGCCGGTGTGGCAAAGTGAAGAACCCCAAAAGGATCCTCCAGGCACCTTTTATTTTTACAGTGTACCGTCGTTGCCATTCACAACCCACTTGAATAATGTGACATTTACGAGTGAAACAGGATATTCAACATACAAAAAATAGGATAAGATGTGAATTTGTTCATAGAGAATTGACTGTGTGCTAAAAAGTAAATAGGGTCAATTTGATTTCATGTTGACTTTTAAAGATACATGGCTTGTTGTATCAACCTTTCAGCAATCAGCAAGCCATATCTTTTTAACCTCTTAGTAGTGCAATCCCATCAATGCCCTGCATAATGCTTTCAATGGGACATGGGATCACCCCTAATCTGACGCATCTGTTTCAAATCTTAGCTTTAAAATACACTGCTTTCAAGCTCTAGGAATGAACCAAAGAGTTCAGATGGCTTTTTTGTGTGAACAGCTTTTTTGTTTTAATGCATGGATCTCTTGTACAGCCAAAAAGGCAATTGTTTCAAAAACTGGGATTGACACAGAAATGACTTTTGAAGAAATCCCTGATAAAATAATCCAGTGATCTAGTGGCTAGTGGGACCTCCATGTGTTTCACAGCAGGACCATGATTTATAAAGTATAAAACAGAGTAAAACCAACAACAGGCACAATGGCTGCCTATGCCTATGCCTAATTAGTGAATTACAGCCAGCCAATATCATTCCACAAACTATTTAAATTCCATTTATTCTTAGACACAGAACTGTCGGTTATATTTGGATGTCCCCTTTAGACATTGTTCACTATAAGTGACATTGCACCAACATGTCAACTAACTCTCATTAGAGAATTAGTTGAGTATTAGACTGAGGTAGGGTTAATATAATATGTGTTTAAGGTTAGAATAAGTTGGCATACACTTGAAAAGTTACTTTAGTCAGTAGAATGTCTAAAGGGGACCATCAAAATAAAGTGTTACCGAATTATCTATTACTATTCTTTAGACTTATTACTTAGAGCACAGCATCTTTGGCATAGTCTCCCTTTACACATTAAATCCTGTGATTCCATTGAGTGTTTTAAATCTAGGTTGAAGACCCATCTATTCTCTGCTGCTTATAACTGTTCATGTGGTTTATTTAGTGTTTTGTGTATTTTATGGTGTCTATATATTTGTAAGGTTGGGTCTGTGTAAAGCACTTTGGTAAACTCGTGTTGTTTTTAAATGTGCTTTAGAAATAAAATTATTGATTGATTGATTGATTGAATATGTTTAAATCACTATTTAAGACAGGATATTGTAATATTAATCATTTGTTGCTGCTTGAATATGGATACCTACCACAGGGTTTTTGTTATGCACCAAGTACTGAATCCAAAATAAAAAAACAATGACGGATGCACCACTTTGCCTCAGCAGCAATATTGGAGAGAGATGCAATTCTTTATACAGAAATCACTTTCACCTCCTTTAACCCTTTAAAGGTGCTATGTGGAACTTTTCTACTAAAATGAATCCTTTTTTATTGCCTGTGTGTGAAGGGGTTGTAATCACACATTACAATTATCCACTTGTCGAGTTTTGCTATTACCTCTGAAGGCCAATATTCATATTTTTATGTGAAGTCTCCGGGTCGGATTTACCGCGAAATCCAACGGATGTGACGTGCATGCGCGCTCCCGACCGAGCCTCTCTCCTTATAGTCTATTGTAGACGGTCAGGGAGTTACGTCCGGTTAAAGGCGCATGTTTTTCGGCTTATATCTCGGTCAATCTTTGATCAATATTCCCAAGACTCTAATCGTTCGTAGTGCTGGACGGGGCCTTTCGAACGAGCCCACCCCCGAGGTCCAACTCGCCCGGCTCCCCGAGTTATAGCCGTTCGAAATCGGTGGTCCCAGCGAACGGCGATCCGGTAGGGGGCATCCCCGAGGCCCGCCACTCTAGTGTTCGTGCAATGGTCCCCCTGGGACCTCCTCCCCCGAATTTGAGCTCTCTGGGTCTTTGCATTCTAGAGATACGAGCGATTTCTTCTGAGATCGTGACGTCACCGGTGTCCGCAATTTTGCAGCGTGCCCGATGGTTTTCTGCTAATATCTCCGCGAAAACACCACCAAAAACTATGGAACTTATATGGTTCTTTTCAGCTCGACTAGATGGTCCCAACGAGCTCGGTGCTCGCCGAATCCGTCTAGTATTCACCGAGATATTTGCGTAATAGGCGGTATTGTCTATGAGTACGAGCACGAGCACTCTTATAAAAATTGGTTGCAATCTGAAACATCACCGCTAGAGGCCGCTAATTGTTACATAGAGCACCTTTAAACCCTTAAAGAGTTTCTGTATCTTGGGGGATACAGACATTTAACAGGCTGTAGGGGGAGGGGCTATGGGGGGAGGGGCATTATTTGGTTGCAGTTGATGAGAAACACTGATGGGGTGATGGGTCATGTAATCAGGTCATGTGACTTTATGCTAACATTCCAAAAATTTGTATCAAAATCCAAAATGGCAACATACGTGGACAAAGACACTGGCCATGAGATAAGCGTTTTTTTTATTTTCACGGTTATGATATTTTAGAGTGATTTTGTTTTAGAAAATAGTTTTTTAAGGATAGTTTTACATGTTCTTGTTGATATTTTCAAAATAATCTTCTCACAACTTTGATTATCAGGCATTTACGGAGCCCCTAAAGGGACGTGGTGGTGGAAAAAAATTAGGATGGGAGAATTTTTCTTTTGCGTTCCCTCGCAAAACTTTTGCGTTCCCCCGAGAAACTTTGCGTTCCCTCGCAAAACTTTTGCGTTCCCTCGCAAAGATATTTGCGTTCCCTCGCAAAGTTATTTGCGTTCCCACGCAAAAGTTTTGCGTTCCCTCGCAAAGATATTTGCGTTCCCACGCAAAACCTGTTATGAGCTCGGACAGACACTTCCTGTTTAATGTCCCGCTGGCAGTGCTTCAGAGCTCCTTACGTTAATGGAGCGTTTTATAGTGTTTGAACTTGGACTCAAATATAAAGAAATGCGGTCAAGGAGTTCAGTGAAGTTGGCAATATATTCAAATAGGCTATTCGAACTTCACGGATCAATATTCTTGAGCTAAACGTTGTTAAAACACAAACGACACCTATTTACAATCACAGTATCCTAGACAACGAGCTACAACCCAATTCTCCTCAAAACGAGCTTTATAATATAGGCTAGGCTAAATTGATCTTTTATGTGCAGGCGGTTGTGAGACAAGTCAAGGGTCCATCTGCAAAGTGCAATATAACCCAAAAAACGACTACAGCATCAACTCATATTCAAAAATACAAAAATAGTCATTAACTTTAATGTTACAAACTCTAGTGCCACCCAATTCAGCTTACACATCAATGGTGACCCACTGGTCATACTACACTGCTTTTGCAAATTTTATATTATGAAAAATATTCAATAACTTCACTGTAAACACACCAAATTTAGTTCACACATCACTGCTCTAATATTGGTTATACAATATTAGTTACATTTACAGTTATGCATTTGGAAGACGCTTTTATCCAAAGGTACACATTTACATTCTTATGAGTTCTTGCTTTTCCCTGGGAATCAAAGGTCATGGGACCTTGGCATTGCAAGCACCAACGCTCTGTTTGAGCTACAGGAAAGCTAGTATGGGAAGTAATTGCACATAAAAAATAAGTAGGCCTACTAGTATTTACACAAATTATATTGCTACTGTATGCAGCTAACATAATAGTGGCAATCATAGCTTATGCATTGCTTACTGAATTTCGATGGCATTACACTGTATAACAGTGTGAAGTTATTGATTTTATTTCATAATAAAAAATCATAACAATTATATGCATTTTTTTTATCAAACTAAGTATTCTAGTATAACCAGCTGGAGAGCGGTGATGTGTGTGAACTAAATTTGGCGACAGTAGCTACATTGTGTCATAGTGAAGCTATAGAATATGTTTAATTATATAAAATGTGCAGAAGGGTTTAGGGATTTGCACTTTGCATACGGCCCCTTATTTGGACTTGTCTCTCAATCGGCTGTTTAGAGATAAATTTATATTATAAAGCTCGTTTTGAGGAGAATTAGCTCGTTGTCTAGGATACTGTGATTGTAAATAGGTGTCGTTTGTGTTTTAACAACGTTTAGCTCAAGAATATTGATCCGTGAAGTTCGAATAGCCTATTTGAATATATTGCCAACTTCACTGAACTCCTTGACCGCATTTCTTTATATTTGAGTCCAAGTTCAAACACTATGAAACGCTCCATTAACATACGGAGCTCTGAAGCACTGCCAGCGGGACATTAAACAGGAAGTGTCTGTCCGAGCTCATAACAGGTTTTGCGTGGGAACGCAAATAACTTTGCGAGGGAACGCAAAACTTTTGCGTAGGAACGCAAATATCTTTGCGAGGGAACGCAAAACTTTTGCGTGGGAACGCAAATATCTTTGCGAGGGAACGCAAAAGTTTTGCGAGGGAACGCAAAGTTTCTCGGGGGAACGCAAAAGTTTTGCGAGGGAACGCAAAAGATAAAAAAAAAAAATTCTCCCATCCTAATTTTTTTTCCACCACCACGTCCCTTTAGGGGCTCCGTAGGCATTGAATGTCTGTATCCTGGGGGATACATTGCCCATATAAGGGTATTTATGTTATGTTCAGATATTCTTATGTTTTGAGGCCTGTTCTCTACAGATATTGAATAGGATAAAGGATTAACTCCTTGAATTTGGATGTGTCAGGATAGGCAGACATCCATCATGTGTCAGAAGTGCAAAGTGAGGCTTTGCCTTGTCACTGGACAAAATGCTCACAACTGTTTTCTCAGCTTGCATCGCCCATAGAATATATCTGGTGTGAGAAACCACAGGGAAGATGGTAGAATTAAAATAACAAAACAGGAAAAAGGTGTTTTAAAAATCGGCACATGAACTCTTTAAAAAATTATGAAATGTTATATGTATATCCTACGTAGGCAATGCATCTTGGGAGAAAAAGTTCAGTTTTTTCCAATTTTTCTAATGTTGTATGGATAACATGAAAAAAATAGCTAATTAATTGTTCATTAAATGTTTTAAAAGTTGTCATATGAACTATAATAAAAAAAAGAATACATTGCAAAATGTTACCCTAAATGGTTTATGTATCTCGGGAGATACAGAGTGTAACTTATAAAATAAAGGTCATATTTTGTAAAAAAAAACTGCATGAACTGTGCCATTTTAGTCTAGATACATACAAAAATAGCAATGAATCATTTTTCCATCAAATTTATTTATGCTTGCCCCTTTAAGGGTTAAGCCCTACATACATATTAGAGGGTTTTTTTCTGAGTTACATACACAAAAGTAAAGACTCCAAAACTATAGCAAGGGGAGTCAAAAGGTAGGCATTGTTTGATAGAAAACACAATTTTTTGAAAAAAAAAAAATCAAAAATCATTACATTTGGATAAAAGACAAAAAAGGGTGTATTCAAAGAAATATTACACATATTTCTTATTTGACATGCAATAACTCAGGATGGAAATAAGGTAGGAAGTTCCCCTACATGTGAGCTGTATCTGGATCAAATTTTGTGGAGATAGCATAAATTAATCAAAAGTTACAGTATTTGGAACTAAGGTAGCCTTTTTGTTTAGCAAAAACCAAAGCGTCCAAAAACCTCTCCAACCTTTCTTTAGATCTAAGTTAAGGATTATGGTGATTATGGTTTTGGGCTCTGTAAACAATGATGGTCCATTTTCCACGATCTATGCATGTTTCATGGAGTTACAAGTGAAAACGCCACATTAAAGCTACCTTTGTTTTTTTACTTAATGTGTGTCTTAACTCCATTTTAAACGTAACAATCTGCTTTAAATAATGATGTGCCATTTCTCACAATCAACTTTACGAAGTTACAAGCAAAAACGGGAAATAAATGCTGCATCCATATTATTTACATGTGGGTTTAGTCAAAAGTCCACGACAAGTTTAGTCAAAGCCCACAACATTTATGCTTGTTTTATACTCTGTGAGACCTTTCAAAGAATATATGACACATGACTATCTGAGCTGTATGATGTTTTGTACATAGTCCAAAAAATATTTCTTAAATTATAAAAATGTTTTTTTTTTTTTTTTTTTTTATCAGCAAATATAACTCAGCACTACTTAGAAGTTAATCAAATTGGCAGCTGTCTTCTCTGGCAAACATGAAGTCATCTAATGCTCAAATCAAAGGCTGAAATCCTAGAATTGTTCCTTCCATCAACCATAAATAGTGAGGAGACTTCAGGGCAGGCTTTTTACTAATAGGATTCTGACACACACCTCTGTACAACCCTGACCTTTGTGCTCCCATCTAATACATGCATAGTAAACCATACATGCAGTCCTCAGTGGCAAACATGCATGCATGTGTACATGTGTTAGCCATTCTTAGGTGTTTCTGTGGTTAATTCACTTTGAATTGAAAGCATAAATTCAGAGAAAGATATTTTATTACACAGATAAGGACTAATGAACCAATTACACGAATAATTACAGGAATCCACTTTGACCAATCTGCTTTAGCATGTAAACTCACTGTTTCCATGGACAATAGTTCCTGCCTGGCACCAGTAAGACTTAGTTAATCACCGTCTAATCATCTGATTAAAAGTAATTAATTAAATTTTCCTTAACAGACACACTTACCTTTTTACATTTGCAGTTGGCTTTCTCTGACAGATTACTCCAACACTTCCATCTGGGCCTGTGTCCAGGGTAATGTCCCATAGAAGTGTGTTGGTTGGCGTGGCAGTACGGAAGGACACGCCTTTTTTTACCATGGCTCTGTTAAGTGTAAAAAAAAAAAATGGAAGCGATTTCTTGAGTAGATTTACCCTAGTATCATTTTAAGCACTAATTAAGACTTACTAATTAAGTCTTTATTAGTAAGAAAAATAGTGGTTAAACTAGTAACACAACAGGTCATTAAGTTCATCTCATACACTGTTATGACAAATAAAGTTGAGTAAAAAAAGAAAGATTCAAACAATATACTGGTATACTGTGATAATGTGGTGTCCCCCAAGGCCTGATTCTGGGCCCTTTGTTTGTTTAACTTAGGTTCCCACTGGTGTAGTAATCAATGTCCTTTTTCTCACTTAGACTATATGCCCACAAATCAATTTACAAATTATTTGCCTATCCTCTTCTGCGTATGTGGATTTTGGCCTGGTTTTCTTTTTTCTTTGGCAGGCGGGGGGAGGGGGAGGGGGGGGGGGGGGGGGGTTGCAGTAAACTAAAGACTAAAAGGTATGCTATTTTGATCTTGTAACACTTGTGCAATTATAACCAAACATACTAGAAAAATTCTATATATATTTTATTTGATCTGGGGAAATTGTAGAACAATGAACAATGTGTGCAGTGTGGCCACTTCCATCAGGGAACACCATTGTTCCATGATTAACCATCAATAAAATATTTGTGACTTTTGCTACAGTAGACCTTCTGTTTGCTCGGAGTCGGACCACACGGGATTGCCTTCGTTGCCCTGGAACATTGATGAGCCTTGGGCACCCAACACCTGGTCTCCGGTTTGTATTTTGTCCATCCTCGGATCACTTTTGGTAAATTCTCACTACTGCTGACCGGGAGCAACCTACAAGCCTTGACGTTTCAGATATACAATGACCCAGTTGCTTTGCCATAGCAATTTGGGTTGTTAAAGTTGCTCATATTTTTATTCCTGCCCATTTCTCCAGCATCTAACATGTTGATTACAATAATTGATGTCTGCTTACCATCTAATCTACCCAGACCTTAATATGTGCCTTGTTATGAGATCAACAATATTCGCTTCACCTGTGACTGCTCATAATGTTTTGGCTCATCAGTGTATATTCCCAGGAAATCAAACCCATGACCTTAGTGTTGCAAGCACCATGATCTGTCGGTTAAGATACAGGAACATCGGTCAGACCGTTTACCTTTCAATCACCACAGATACAAGTGATATCTTACACAATTTGATGGATTTCCAAATTTAGTTTTGCATAGTATGGATGGTTAAAATGTTGTAGATAACGCTATTATTTTTTCATTACCGGTTCCATCCTTATTGGAAGCAATGCTCATGTTTCTATTCATAGCAGGTTTGCATGTGTGGGTGCACGTGTATGGCAGGGGGAGATAAGGCCAAGGATGGTTTGTTCAAGGAGTATAAAGCTGAGGCTGACAGTGTGGTTTCCTATACAGGGGCGAAGAAAAGGATGTTAGTCTCTGTTCCCTTACAGGGGACAGGAAATCAATGACATCCACATCAGACCCAGTTAGCCAAGCCTAAACAATCATGACAACCCCGACCTAACACACACACACACACACACACACACACACACACACACACACACACACACACACACACACACACACACACACACACACACACACACACACACACACACACACACACACACACACACACACACACATACATGTTGGTGCAACAGCATTATGAGGACTCTCCATAGGCGTAATGGTTTTTATACTGGACAAACTATATATTCTATTCCCCTACACTGCCCCTATCCCTAAACCTACCCATCACAGGAGACATGCTGCATTTTAAAATGTTTAATAAAACATTGTTTTTTATGTTTTTTAAGCCATTTGATTTATGAGGACTTTTGAAGTGTCCTCATAAACCACCCATAAGTTGTAGTACCAGTGTAATACACATGTCATTATACAAATTTGTGTCCTCATAAACCACATAAACCACACACACACACAAAACCCAAACAACCTTAATATCAAGCAACAATCATTGATTAGAAGTTCTGGCAAAGAAACAAACAACTGAAATTTCACACTTGGGCCATGTATTGCATGACACAGATGCTCCACTGGTCAAGTTTAGCTGTTCTTAGAAGTTCCTGTGAGGTCAAATGACTACAGCTAGAGTTCATGTTCCTCCCAAACCTTTACAAACTGTCACACTGACCCTATATCACACTATTATCAGAATAATGTATCAATATAATTGAACATTCAACTGCAACATTATGTACCCACAGGGGAGAGGACGTTCAGCAGCTCAATAGGTCAAAATCCTGTTCAGCCCAAGGGACCATTAGAGCTCTTGGAACAGAATCTAAAAGCTTCCCGAGTACCAATACAGCCTAACAAAGTGGCATAGAGGATATCAATATGAGCATAATTATAAAAGATTGTTAAAAACAAATGCACCTTCCAGATTCCAGCACCCTCTAAATCTTTTGTAATGTCGAAGCCATATTTGTGTTGCTGAAGGGTCTTTTTTCTCTCCATGAGTGTCTGTCAAATATATTGGGGTTATAAAACGCCATAGGGCATAATATTAGTCTCACAGGGGCTGTATGTAAGACCCTAGATGCCTGCCTGCTTAGTAATCTGACCAAATTTGTTACAAGGCAGTTGAACGTAGATTATCATGTTTGCAAACATATAAGAACAGGGAAGATTGCATTATGTTGATTTTATTAAGGAAAACAGTAAGATTTGTGTGTTTGTGCTTGTAATACATGGTTAAGGTTATGTGTGTGGTGTGTGTGTGTGTGTGTGTGTGTGTGTGTGTGTGTGTGTGTGTGTGTGTGTGTGTGTGTGTGTGTGTGTGTGTGTGTGTGTGTGTGTGTGTGTGTGTGTGTGTGTGACCATCTGTGCTCTCTGTTCTTGTAAGATGTAATCACTGTCTCGAGTGAGGGCTCATGGGAGCACTAATCTTGGCATTGACAGAGAAGATTTTAGGACTGTTCAGACATGAGACCATAATCGGCCCTCCGTATCTTGACCGAAATGTTTAAATCTATCACAATATCTCTTTTTCTTTTGTCATTATTCCCCTGCAATTTATGACTGTGCGTTTACCAGTACCAGAGGCATCAATGAGGCAAGCAATTTTTGAATGCAATGTATTTCAGATTCAATTGGGATGGTATAGTTATAAACTATACTCTAATTCCAATTTTGAAACACTAGATGCTTACATTATATTTATGTGTTTGTGCATTAAAATGCCTTTGTATTTTCATGTTATTTATGCCATGTATGATGCAGATTATGTGGCCCCAGCCCTAAAAGTGAAACCTATGTTATCATATAATCATTTTTGACCACACTTAACACCAGTCCAGTCCAATACCGACATTTAATCTATTTGACCTATGGAGATCAAACAACTTGTGAAACATCCATGCCAAATAATCTTCTGTCTGTCATTGTTGAGAACCTCACAGCATTACGGTAGAGGGTATATCAGAGCGAGCTGATATCACAAGTCTAATTGTGAGCCCTTTTTCAATTATCCGTCAAACATCGCTGACATTTCACATAATTAATGTAGGCTTTGAAATGTCATGCACATACTCAACCACGTACAGAAAATGCCAAAGCACCATATTGAGAATATTAAATGACCAAGTAGTGGAGAAAACACACAGGGCCCATAATTAGCATGCACCAAGTGCCAAATGTAAGAAACATTGGGATAAACAAAATGCGATTGGCTTATTCTCAGAATTTGTAGTCCATTTGTACTTGATTTTCTTGTACCTCGTCCCCCTTTGGAAATAATGTTTTTATCTTTTGGCATCATAATTGAGGGAGTAGATATCTATGACAGTGTTAAAATATGCTTTAGGGTTGTAATATTGACTATTGACTAGTGACTACTCAATATGTAGCCTGGCAAACCAGACCTACATCAAGATGTTAGGTCTGGGAACTCACCATTGGCATGCCTCAATCCGAGGGACGGGATAAACGGTTGTCTTTCAAATTCCCTCTGCATGCAATAGGATAGCGCTACAACCAACCAGAGCAACGAATGATTGTGGCTGAGTGAGTCCCATGCGTTTTCCCACCAGCGGAGCTAGTTGATATATTAAACTTCTTTGTTCTTTTCTTAAAGAAAAGCTTAACTCCAAGTCCTCCAGAGTCGCGGCCAAAGCCAATTCGAAAGACCGCTGTTTGCCAGCAGCAGCGTTCATCTTCTTTGTTATCAAGTTGCAGGGAATTCAGGCGGAACCGTCACATCTCTGCCATCATTATGTTAAGCACACACACCAACTATATATACGATATGATTGGCCTGACTAGAGTTTGATTTTTCCAGCTCGAAAGTCAACGGAGAGTAGATAGACTACACTGGCTGCGAAATTAATTTTGCTGCCGCTTGGGTGCGTCTATATTTCTAGGCTACTCAATATGGGAATGATAGTGTGAATCAAAGATTCAAAAGGTCTACAAAAAAAAAAAAAGTTTTCTGAAAATGTTCTCGATTTATTGTGCACATGCTTAGAAGTTCACAAGGATCCAGGTTTGAGCCCAACCTAGATTATTTTTCTGCATTTTCTATCAACAAACTCTTCCTGAATACTTCAAAAGCCCTGCCACAGCATTTACTGAGACAATCAGATGAGAAACTCAAATGAAGATTCTCAAAGCATTTGAATTATGAAAATTCACTCATTTAATCAAAACAATCAATGAACAGCAGTTTATCTTTCCTGCCTCACGACCTCCTAATTTATGACCATCTGAAATGAAACTGTGACACGTGTCACTTTCTGTCTAATAAATTATGAGCGTGACTACAGGTGAAATTTATCATGGTGATTCCTAACGGGCCTCCTGACAGATTTATGTGTGACGAAATTCAGATGAGCAGGAGGAGCTATTTTTTACAAGGCTTGATTGGGAGAAGAGTTCACAATGATTGATCCCTGTGTGATTTAGAAACCAAAATACAGGCTTGAGAATGAGAAGTCAGGCTGCTGATTTCAGTAACATATCAAATACATCATCCATGGAAATTAAATTAAATTGATGGCTGTATACATCATTGTACACATCAAATAAGTGTACCATTGCGAAAAAGAAGAACTGGACATAAGTAGGACTACATCTTTATATGTATTTTCATAATTTGATTTGTTAATTTGTCCTTGAAATATGGTTGAAATGAAATACTGAATATATTGACAAGCATTTATGGTAATTAAATTATATTTTAATGCCATTTATATTAAAACTTGTATGTCATGTATTTAAATATATTTGTAATTACACATTTGTAATGATGAAGTTGCAATTTATACTACAGTATATTTACTGTAATATTGAATATTGCATAATTGCATTTAAAATTATATACTTTTAGTCAACACAAGTGTACTTTGGAGCACAACAAAACATTACAAAGTGCTGTTTGTACAAACAGTTATGGAAATGTATTCTCTTTAAATAAACTCAAGTTTTACTTCATTAATATTATATATATTAATTTTATCTGCAATTAGGTTTTTTTTAAATAATTGCACTACAAGAGTGCATTCAATACAATTAAAGGATTAGTTCACTTTTTAAAAAACTTTTGCTGATAATTTACTCACCCCCATGTCATCCAAGATGTCCATGTCTTTCTTTCTTCAGTCGAAAAGAGTCATTTTAAGTTGCACTGAAACTCATTTGGACCTTGAACCGTTTTGGCCACTATTGAAGTCCATTATATGGATAAAAATCCTGGAATGTTTTCATCGAAATCATTAATTTCTTTTCGACTGAAGAAAGAAAGACATGGACATCTTGGATGACATGGGGGTGAGTAAATTATCAGCAAAAGTTTTTTAAAAAGTGAACTAATCCTTTAAGCACACTTCCATTTTGCAAAGGTAATCTGCCACAAACATTCGGTCAATTAGAGCCATTTTAAGTATTTTTTTATACTTAATAATATACATTCGTAATACATAATACTAGTCGTCAAAACTGTAATATACATAATACTGTTTCTTATTTTATACTTTAAAATAAATACACCACTAATAACAGTAATAACTCACACTATACAAGACTAGATAACACAATCTGTATGCATGCATACATTTATGTTTTACGTGTCCACTCAATAAGAATGCTCTATAATGCTCAAACAATGCTCTACTGCTTTTGCACTAGTCAGTTACCGTAACTATTAAGTGGTCATGTCTATGACAACAACAACAACAACAACATTAAAACAAATCCATTAAACCCAATACTAATGGTATATTTTCCATTTCTGCCATGTTTTCATCACTATTTGTGATGCAACCAGTGTGATATCACAGCATGACATATCAAACCTCACATCTGTTAACATTTCAATGCGTCAAGGGCAACTGAGCAATTGTTCATAATTTGATAATAGTGTCAGTTAATGAAAAGTATCAATTGACCATCTAGAACCATTTTCAGATTGATTAATGGGTATCAAACAACTATAATCATGTTTGTGTGGATTTTAAATGTTAGGCTACATTTAGAAGAGAAGAGAAGGAGAGAAGAGAAGAGAAGAGAAGAGAAGAGAAGAGAGAGAGAAGAGAAGAGAAGAGAAGAGAAGAGAAGAGAAGAGAAGAGAAGAGAAGAGAAGAGAAGAGAAGAGAAGAGAAGAGAAGAGAAGAGAAGAGTCTCTTGGGACAGTTGTCGTCACTGGATGTACAGTGACTGATGTGAGCGGTATGGAAGAGAGCTGGCCGTGGACAGACTGAGATTTAAGGCGACAGTGATTAAGTGGCAAGAGCAACAGGGCTTAGAGAAAGACAGAGATGGGATATCAGCAGAAAAAGCTCACACGCAGGGATAGATGAAGAAATGTGCTTCAGAGAGGAACGAACTTCACCAGGAAAGCCTGAGACAACAGAGATGGATGTTAAGAATGAAGGGGATTTGGGGGAGGAGTAGGCAAGGATAACAGGTCCATCTATCCTAATAACACAACCTGGCATGTAAATATAAAATGGTACACAAATGAAAAAAGTGCACATATGTGATCATAAATCACAGAAGTAGAGCACCTTTACAGGTAGACTATGCTTTCAGAAGGCACAGGAAATAGGCGTTTTCTCCATCATGATGGACACACAACTGAAAGTCTATAAACTGGCATCTCAAATCTCCTTAGTCTTCCTAAACTTCTTAATTTAATTTTCTGAGATTTACCAAATTTCCCCAGTGATGAAATCCACTGGATCACAAGCTCTTCCAGGTCTCAAATGTATTTCTTTGAAGAGAATGAATTCATGTTTAGGCATCATCAGTGATGAGTGACATTCATTTTGTTAGTCTTTTTGTACTATTCTATCATGATTTTTGAATTTCTGAATTAAAATTAAACTTTAAAATAAGGCGTAAAGTCAGAATATCAACACTGCTTAGATAATCATTTTAAGGTTTTTTAAAGGTCATTAAAAAGTAAAGTCTTAAAAATACTATTATACACAGTTTTAAGATACTAATATTTGAGAGCGATCATATAAAGGTAATCAGATCAATAAGTTTTTTGAAAATATCAGATTATATGTGATTATTCTAAGATGGCAAGGACAGTTCAAATTGTCAAATGGTGCAATCATGGCGTAAAAAAACAAACAAACATTTTAACACTACAAAATCAACCACCTTGTTCTAAATAATTTTACTTTCACACCCAAAAAAAATTTGAGAAAAAGTTAACATAGCTAGACATGGCTAGACATGGCTTTAGCACCATTACATCTAAACATTTGTTGAAAATATGATTAAAAAAAATGCTAAAACAGTATAAAATACTCAGCATATACATTTTAAACAAGTCATTGCACCTTGAGTACAGGTTCTGGCTAAAACCTTTCTGACTCCTGATGCTTACCTTGTCTAACCAAGCAGAAGCTCTATATTTAGACACGCTTTTTAAAGAACAGCACAACAATGAATGAGCAGCCAAAGCATTCAGAGAGCGAGAGAAACACAATAATCTGAGAGATTAAACGTGCATGTCTGGGTTCAGCCATATAGCTAGATGCTCAAATCGGCACAATGAGCTTCTCAGACTATGTTCCCAGACTTTATGACCCCAGGGTTCTGCAGTCAGAATAACAGCTCAGAATATCATTGAGTGTATTTCTCCACTTAAGCCCCGTTCACACCGCCAGCGATTTTGTCGCTACATGTCACTAGTCTCTGTACTGTGAAGTCGCTTGTGGGCGTTCGTAGTGCTGAGGCTCTACTGTTATTGGTAGACTACACGTCTGGCCATATCTATACAAAATACCATCAGAAGAATATATATATAAAATATATATATATATATATATATATATATATATATATATATATATATATATATACAACTATATATTTTTATAATTTGACTAGGAATTAGGCTCAAAAGAAACAGTATGTTGTTGGGAGAGTGTTTTTATATTACCACAGCAGTGTTCAGTGGATTAAATCATTTACAAGATTAACGATCGATCAATCAACAAATTAAACATACTCATTCTGTCATATATTACTAAAACATCATTTTAATTTGACAAATAATCAATTTTCTTGTCCCTAATAGTCAACATAATGCAGGGGAAACTGTAAAATGAACTGCAGCAGTGCTAAACGTGCATCATAAAATTACAACACTCGAACTATAAATGTATGAATTAAACTCACTGAGACTGTCGACAGTTTCTTTTCCATGCCTCATTTTATTATATCCATGTATGTGGTTACAGTCAAATCAGATAAAACAGTGAAATCTCCGTCGAACTCCTCTGTCTTGCCTGAACTCGAGACGGTGACGTGAGCTCCACTGAAAGTCTACTTTCCTATTGGTTGTCGCTCGTGAAAATCGCTTCACATTTGCATAAAGTTGAAATTTCTCAACTTTTGTCGCTTGTCTCTTGTCGCTTGACACGCCCACATTCTGTCGCCAACGGTCACTGTCGCTCGTGTCGCCGGATGTCGCCAGCGCTCCATTGAAATGAATGGGATCATGTCGCTTTGTCGCTGCGTGTCGCTGGCGGTGTGAACGGGGCTTTAGTACTGATAATCTGCACTGCTTCCAAAAAAGGATGCTAAAATTACTGGAATTTTCAGGAAAAAGGCATAATCCATTAATAATCTTGTTCCCAATTTATTGGTATATTTTTCATAATGCATTAGGACTGTGGTAAGGCATTTCTGTTTAGTAGCTTAAAGGGTCATGAAACCCCCAAAAAATGTGAGATGTGAACAGTAAAGGCTGCACATCACTGAAAACACTAAAAGTTTTATCAATGAGTGGAAATGGGTTATTTTTGTTTTTCTGAGCAATTTCGTTCTTCCGGGTTGAAAAGCAAAGTTGACGCAACGTCAGGGAATGTGAGGTAGAAGCGTGCCTTCGGAGTGTGTGACTGGCTGCAGGCACGATTCCACGTCAGCTGGCCATCGAGCTATTCTCTGCATTTATTCATGAGAAAGAGTTCCTTCAAGCTAATCACAACGTTGTATTACACATGAGATTGCATTACAGCGGAGAATTCAAACAACATGCGCATGCGAGCGGTTCAGAACAACGACAAGTTTAACAACGCACGCAACGCGGACAGTTCATATAAGAACCGGAGTAAGCGCGTTTCAAGTTTTTATGGACATATTTCATAAACTTCTAATTCTCTAAAGTTTCATATACTCTAGTTCTCGCTCATGTCTTCTTCCAATTAAATATATGTGCAAATAAGTACACTAGCCAAGTTTCCATCCACTTGCCAATCGAATTATCTGAAGTTCTGTAAAAAAAAACTCGTGCGAATAAAGCTGGTGAAAGTGTTTTTCCATCCAACGGCTTCACGTCACATGCTGTTTTGCGATCAAATTGGTATATCGAATTGATTTGAGACATTTTAAGGTGCTTCCATTAATTTTCGCACTGAATTGCACAACATTCAAGCAAACATTTGCAAACATTTGCAAACAAAGTTGTTAACGTAAATAATGTTTCCATCAGCATTTATCGCATAAGCCGTATATCGATCAAGATAAAATCCAATGAGACCGAACGTATTTTATTTGAGTCGATATTCATGAAATTCAATCGAATTTGACTTTTTCCATAAGGCATTTTTCATTCGATATCACTTAATTTGGATAAAAACTTGTGGATGGAAACATAGCTACTGATGCAGCTGTACAGTACAGACAAAAAAGTAACTATGCCTTTATTCTTTCTGTTCAGAAGACTGTTTGTTTGTTCAGAGACTTGAAGTTTACTCGTGAATGTAATGAATATATTATTATTAGACCTTTTAAATGTTCTTCCGCATTTCTCCCTCGTTTTTGTGAGTGTGTTATAGGGTTATATTTTTTAAAATGCATGAAGGTGCCCTCAGATCTGTGGTCATATTTTAAAATTCATGTGTCTGTATAATGTGTTTCAGGTCTGTGTTTTATTGGTTGTTGTCTCACCTCTTCTCACCCTCTACACTCCCACTTTTCCATAGTTTACACACCCATTTCTTGAGACTTTTTTAGTTCTGAGGTGTGAACAACCAGGCTAAAACATTGTGTTTCATGGCACTTTAAAGAGCATGGCGTCAGCAACTGTGGTTTTGATTTCCAGGAAAAGCTACAAAGTGCAAAATTGTCTTTTTTAAGGACTTACCTGAGAGAGAAAGTGTCCAGGTTGGCTGAGCTCTTCACGTAGACATAAAAGGAAGCGATATCAGTCTTCTTAAGGGGTTTAGAGGAGGTCTGGATGACCACAGACTCTCTCAGTCTGAGTACGGACACTGGCATGGCCCCTTGTTTGACCTGCAGGAGCCGAACACTCCCGATTCTCTGCATGGGGGTCACGGGCATGTACTCAGCCTGAGGCTGCCCGGCATTCCCACTGCCCAAATCCCACCTCTTGCCCTCCTCCCCACTGGCTGTGCACGGGCCGTAAGCACTGGGACGGGCCTGGTAATAAAGCTCCACTGGGTTCCCCTGGGTTGGCCCTTGTCTTTCCCGACTGGAGCTGCCCTCAACCGGGCTGAACCAGCTTGCAGGAGGGTCAACCTCTGCCATACAGGTTCCATGCTCATTTCGGATGACACAGGAACCACGGACCTCCTGAGTCTGCCAGAAGGCATACACAGTCACGCACGGCAGCTCATCTTTCGTTCCTTTCTCCTTCTCTCCTCTGTCCCAGTCTCTCCCAGCCACGTAGAACAGGACTCGCACTTTGGGAGAAGACGAATGGACCCACCGGGTCAGGACGAAGGACTGGACTCTCCAATTGATGGTGAAAACTGGTGGTGAGGGCCGGAATAACTGCACTGACTGTACTAAGTTCAGGGGGATCTCCTGTTTGGTTGAGAGTGGGCCGTAGCTGGCATTGATAACTGGGAGACGTCCCGCTCGGAGCATGACGAATGGCTGCGTGTGGCTCTGCATGCTGGAATTGCGCATGATGTCCTGTCCTGCTTCTTTTAGTAGGAAGTATTCAGCATCCCATACCTGATAAGTTACGGGAAGGAACAACGGATATGGGGTGGAGGATTTGGTGGCATCAGAGATCTCCTGACTGTCCAGCTCTGCAGGAGAACAAAGAGACAATTGAATAAGGAAAGAAATTAGTTTAAGAGAGATGTGTAATGTTGTCTTCATGCCACATGTGTGCACCACCAAAATGTCTCTCAGTAGCTATATTAGATTTTTGGGTAACACTTTACCTGAAGGGGTGTGCATAAGACTGACATGACACCTTCATAACCATGACATGACACATGTTATGAATATGAAGTAGGGTTTATGCATGTTTATGACAACTGTCATTAAGTGTCTTTCGCTCAATAATTACACTTTGAATGTAAATATGACATTGTTTGAGATTTGTTATGACATCTTGACATAAACCATAAAATCATAACCTGTCAGTGTCTTTGTCATGACAACTTGACATTAAATTAAGTTAAACTGTCATTATAACTGTGTCATGAATATTTTTCGTGACCTCAACTACAGTGGTAAAAAATGAAATTTGTCATTAAAAAATTATAATGGCTTCATGACAGCCAATGTCAAAACCAACCACCTGACAGTTTAATGTAATGTTAACCAATAAAGCTAAGTGGTTTCTTAAGTTTGATAATTAATCTGCTATGTCATGTTTATGACAGGTTGTGTTGTCTTAGTAATGTCAAGTTGTCATGACAAAGACATTGACAGGTTATGATGTTTTGGTTTATGTCAAGGTGTCATAACAAGACATCTCAAACAGTGTCATATTTGCATTAAAAATGTCATAATTGAGCGAATGACACTTAATGACAGTCATGAACATGCATAAAAGCTCCTTCATATTCATAACATGTGTCATGTCATGATTGTGAAGGTGTCATGTCAGTCTTATGCACTCCCCTTCAAGTAAAGTGTTACCGATTTTTTTATTTGATAATTTTTTTGGGTTTAATTGTTTTGGATGTTGCTTACGACCACACAACCGAAATTTTTGATCTCGGAAGCTAAGCAAGGTTTGTCTTGGTTAGTCAAGTTTAGTTTTTAATTTTATTTGTATAGCGCTTTGCACAAGACACATTGCACAAAGCAGCTTTACAGAAAATAATGACCTTAATGTTTAAATATCGTCATACCTTACAGTTGCATTAAGCAGATTAAAGCTGGCCGATTATATAGGGTTTTTTTCATGATACAAGCAAACAAGCAGATGAGATATGCTATATATTATATATATTATATATATATATATATATCTCCTTACAATAATAAACGACATGTATGCGGGTCAAAGCTGGAATACTTATATATCCAACTTTATATAAAGAGCTGGGGGATAATATAGTCACATTTTGCAACAAAAAGAATCAAGGAGTTGAGATTTGCAGTATGCTGCTTTACATGAGTAAACTAAAAGGTAAAGTAGGATGTGTTATATTTTTCGACTATATAACATTCAAGCCGTTTAGATTTTCTATATAGTACAGAGTACATACAGTATATGAACGTGAGTGTACTGTATTTATCTGGGTAAGGTTGGAAATACTTACAGTAATTTATAATTATGAAATGTGAGGTTTTGTTCAATTTAAAAAAAAAAAATTATTATAATGACAAGCCTAGTGACTATTTGGTGATGTGTATTACGGTTAAGTGATGCATATAAAAGACAGGTTAAAAAGGTTATTGAATGGGATACTTCCATGAATACCAGGTGCTGTAAGTCTGTGCATTCAGCCCGAGATGCCCATGTTTTTTCGTATTAAATTTACACTCCTTTCAAGTTTATGACTTTGTACCATTATATCACATATACTGGCCCTGTTATGACACTTAAATAACACTAAGAAATGCATGTGTGCATCATAGCAAAATTTCTGGCATGAAAATATTCTGAATCTCCCAATTTAAATCTCCCAGCATGCAGCACTGCCACTCTGCCTACACCACTGACTGTTTGGATTAAATTTAGCAGTCTTTTAAGTAAGGATTTAGAATTTTTTTTAACAGTTCTCAACATGTTTATTGATAGATGACATTCCATTATCCAAAAAAAAAGAAATCTGTGTAAATATGAGACTGTTGTCCTGACTATATTGTATACAGTGGGTCAACATTCTTTGTAATCTTATTCATGCAACAGAGTTCATTCAGTAAGTTATAGATAATTTCCTCAAAATTATTTTTAATCTATCATAATGAAACTTTGAGTGTGAGAAGTTTGCTCTGAGATAAACAATACTGTGGTTGACCAATAGAAAATGTACAGTTTTGTTTTTCAGTAATTCATCCTTTCTGTTGTAATTTGCAACCAAGCAAACTGTTTGTAGATTGAAATTTCCACTGCAAGATTAGCCTGCAAACATAGAAGAGCTGAAATCAAATAAAAAAAAGTGCAATAGAGAGATGTTTAAAATAAAATAAAATGTACTGTATGAATGATGATTTTCAAAGGCAATACTATCTTTAATATTTCTGATTCATTAACAAACTTAACTTGACTGGGCTTGAGCACGAGAGGTATGTACTATATGTTTGTCAAGTATAAAATAAAGAGAGCTGTATTAATGCCCTGGTCTGCTACCACATATGGAAATATGAATATTACATTTTACTAAGATGGAAACCAAATACCAGATGTAAATCTGCAATATTGCACCCAATGCAGCATATTTTAATCCACCCAAGCTTCACCCACTTTCATCTTATAGGCACAATATCAATTTAATATTCTAGTAGAAAACTCCTGTGGATTGGTAAACACAGAGAAGTCTAAGATCCAACATTGTGTATTATATGCCAGTAAAATAAAAATTAAAAAATAAACTCCAATAACAAGGATGAGCTCAAAAGAGACAGTCCAAAATTCCTGGAAATAATTTTTTTAAAAAGCAGATTGAGTGGTAGGGTCATGCAGTGAAAGGCCAGTTGACTAATCTCAAACTGAACTCATGGCACATGACAACTCCTATACTCACAGTTACAGAACATGCAGGAGAAAGATTAATCTGAACTGGATAACATTCTGCCTGGCTGACATTGTCATTTAAATTATTACTATTTGTCTGTGCTTTACACAGTTGTTGGGGGAAAAGTAAGCGAACCATTTAGACTTATCTGGATTTCTACACAAATTGTGAAATTGTAGAATGTATGTGTGGTGAGTTGTTCGTTTCAGATGTTTTAAATTGAGATTGTGTCGTTTTGAGCATTCGGCTTTGAGTTCACATAGAGGTCTCTCTGAGTCTGCTAGCCATCAGCAGGACTGGATGCATTACCATTAGCAGTTGTGCCGGTCAACAGGTCAACATCCATTCTATTTACCCTCCATTTCAGCAAATGACATAGATAACATCTGGCTGGATTCAGCTCTAAATCCGTAGGTATGATGGGATAATAAGCCTGCTAGCCACACTATGGGGGAAACAGTGTGTAGGATGCGTGCTAAACACTGAGATACATGCTCAGTACATTTAATGTGCGTGATTAAACACTGATATAACATTTAATGTGCATATTAATTGTATAAATGGGGAGTTAAATTAGAGTATTTTAAAATAAACTAGGTGACTATGAAGTCATATATAGGGCAATTCCATGCAAAGGTCATCTTTACCATGAAAAAATAAAATGTTAACCAAAAGAACAAAAACCATTTTAAGTTATCTTTTTAGGTCTGTAATATACTGTATTAATGTGCTTTAACAAAAAATAAGAAAATTGCCTTGTTTATCCACCAGATATGAGGTGAGCAACAATGCTTAAATTACATTTTCAACCAGCCATATTTCATGCTTTCAAAAAAAGGTATCAAAGACCCCCTTTCAAACTTTATTTTAACAGTAAGCATTGCAGAAAGATGGAGGCATGCTTGAGAAATAAATATACTAATTTGGTCATAACAGCACTGCCTGTTGAATTTATAAGGGCTATAATAAAGAGGTCTTGACGCTTCAGTGCACTGTCACGTCCATAACGTTTTAAAGGTTTAGTTTATTTAATAATCTTCAGAATCATTTCAGACAGTCTTCATAATGTGAAAACACAGCCATTATGCGTCAACAAAAGTGCCATGATGGTTTGATTGTTGATTTTCCAAACATTATTCTATGTTTTTCAGACGCGTCACATCCATAACAGGGTTTTTGTCACATCCATAACGTTGGTTTTTCCTCATAATACACTTCATAAAAATATATATATTGTAAACATTGATATTTTTATGTTCAGCTAAGACCCCTTCATCATGTGGATAGCAATATTTATATATTGGATTTAAAAGTTCACAGACTTTAAAGGAAATCGAACAGTATACCAAAAACTCTGTAATTTCCCGTCACATCCATAACGCATGCATATTTTCCTTTTTTGGGGGTGCTTAAATATATTTTAGAAAAACATATTTTGCCTGTCAATTCCCCAGATGGGGTGCTCTGAGAATATGCATTTCCAATTTAAATATTGTAAGAAGTTTTTTTTTCTGAGACATTTCACCTGTCATTATGAGTTCAAATGTCACATCCATAACGCTGGAATTGCCCTATAGCAGCATTTTAGCAATTAGAAGAATGACTTTGACAGGTAGAAATGTTGGCAGTGCCACTGGTAACACATAATAAGGTATCATTTGTTTAGTAAAATGCATTAATTAACATGATTAACAATGAACATTTACTCAAAAGTATTAATTATGCTTAGTTAATATTAATATCAATGAAAAACCAAAGTTGCATCAAAGTTTTTGAATCTAAAAGATCTGCAAAGTTTTAAAGGTCAAAATGCATGACAAATAAAGCTTAAACACTGTTTTAGCTGAGCCCTGGAAGAGTTTGGTTTGTGTTGTAGACATGTTCAGAAGACGCTGCTTTCAGCGCTGCAAATCCACTTTACATGCAATTCACAAACGAATGAACGAATGAACTCTGACTCTTTGAGAAATGAGGTACCAAAATTAATACCAAAATTACAACAAAAAATGTCCTTGAAATATATTATTATTATTTTATATTTATTAAGCCAATAATTAAACAATTAATTGTGCAAGATAATATGGCTAGTTGGATTTTATTATTTGCATTTCGTTTAACTGTACTAAAGGTTTACTGTAGGTTTCATAGACGTTCGGACCAACCTAAATTGTGAAAGAAAAAAAAATAAACAAGAAACTCTTGCGTAGTTTTGAAAACATTGAAAAAAGCAGTGGGTTTCACCACCATGCTGTAAGAATACAGTAAAAAAGACTCAAAGGACTACAAACAGTAGCTGACAGCCCAGATGTGTTTCCCTTTGAGACACATCAACAGTTGCTTCTCTTTATCCAAATACCTCAAACTTCTTCAAATAAAACTGAAGATGACACTCTTTCTTGCTATGACACCTTAAAGGGATAGTTCGTCCAAAAATGAAAATTCTGTCATCATTTAATCACCCTCACCCTTTAATCACCCTTAACTCACCCTCTTCTGCTGAACACAAAAGATGATATTTTGACGAATATGGGTAACCAAACAGTTGATGGACCTCACTGACTTCCATAGTATGAAAAAAAAAAAAATTTTTATATATACACACTATGGAACTGTTTGGTTACCAATATTCTTCAAAATATCTTTTGTGTTCAGCAGAACAACTTGAGGGTGATTAAATGATGACAAAATGTTCATTTTTTGGGTGAACAATCCCTTTAAAACCCCCAATAATCACTTTATGTCTAAAAAAATTATTAAAAACAAATTCAACTTATCACTTTATTTAGTTAACAGTTTGACACATTCATTTAGCTTTGGTTTAAAGATAATGATAACTATATTAACATCCACACCAGAGGATGTTGTTCTGTTTATTTTAAGTGTGCCAGTTTATGTCCTCTGTCACTCAAATGTTCAAGCTCTTTAAAGCAGGATGGATTCTGATTCGCTGTCAATGTTTTTATCATTCATAAGCTGGAAAAGATCATTCTGACAGTGATTCCAGTGATATCGTTTCTCTGTGCAGTTGTCTTTATAGTTGTGGGGTGGACTCTGCTATTCTTTTATATTTAGAAAGATTTTTAGAACTATATCCATATTGTTATCGTTATAGTTATCATCCTTGGTGTGAATGGGCCTTAATTCATATTTACATTTTCCAAACAGTTTAGAGTTCTGTAATGATTTGTTTATCTGTGTGTGTCTATCAAACATTTTGATCAGGTAAAGCAGGGAGATTAAGCAAATGCAATAAATTACAAATAATTCAATGCATCAGTTATAGCAACATTTACGCTGCAGGGTACAGGACAGATGGCAGAGCAGAGTCCATTTACACTGACCAATTGGTGCCTTTATGCTGGATGACTTTGGTACTGATGACATAAATATAATGTTATGACAGCTGTTAGTTTAAAGCAGATACTTACGTGATTATACTACATTATCATATTGTCAACAAGCAAGCTTGCATGCTACTGTACCTTTTAAGTCAGCACAAACCTTTATAATACATCCTTAATGCCAAATGTCACCACATTAAACTCTAAGAAGGAGATTTAAGGGCATCCTACTGCTAAAGGCTTGAAGTGGAAAACTGATGGGGACTAATGAAGTCTTACACAGATGGTTAGAATATCAATAGACAATATTCAAATGAGTGTAAAACATATGCCTGCATATAACTATGGCACATACGTATGTACAAGCAAGCCTTTTTATATATTTCTCCTCCTTTCTCTCTTTTCATCATCAATATTAATCCTGAATGGTTTAATTTCTTGAACTTTTAAAACAAATCAATAAAATTCGGCATGAATTTCATTGAGTGAAGCTGTTGTACTGCACCACGATACTGAGTTGAACAAACGGTACTGTAACATCGAAATATTGATTGCCCAAGTACATTTCCGAATGGGCTTGATACTTTTGCTTGTTTTGGAACTAGTTTTGTTGGTAGAGACATACAATATATAAACTAACTGGACAAATTCTGTGTGAAAACTTACTCAATATTAACTTGTTGTTGTATAAAAGCATACATATATTATGTATACTTAAGCAGTAACAATAGCACAATTGCTTGTGTGATATTGTTTAAATTTCTTGTGTGCAACAACACAGAAGTGATCTTAAAATGTCTTAAAAAACATTAAAGAGAGAGGACACACAGCACAGATGTCTCAGCAACTGTGAATGAGTGAAGCTGTAGAAACTGTTTCTGGGACAGGATGAGCACTAATCCTATCCAGACCATGCCTTAAGAAAAACACTCACTGCAAAAATAAAAATAAAAACTACAGAAAGGACTGAGACAGATGAGAGAAATGAGAATCTAAAGAGTCAAAAGTGAGCAAAGACCTTTGAGGGATGATTGGGAATGATCCTGTATCCAATAATTCCCTTAAAACTGAAAAATCAGTTTCATATGGATGTATCATGCTTTATCAGGTCTTAAATGTAAAGTAGTTTCTGCAGATATACAGATTAAATATAGATTCATGTTTGTTAGAAGGATCGTGCCCATTCATAAGACGGCACGTGCCAATGCCATGGAAGAAATCACACATTCTCATGTCTAAATTTGGCCAGTTGCACCAACTGAGTCACTTTCTGTGGATCATTTGCTTTAATAAGATTTTTTTTCAGCCTCTATCCACCATCATGCCACTTAAAATGTGTTTTTTTTCCCCAATCCATGGAACATATCAGAATATATGTGTAATTTTAATTATACAAACTGTAGCTATACTGTACTGTTTTAATCTGTAGGCTATAATGTACTGTAAGAATGTTTTAAGTGTTCCCTAAGACATTTAATTTGATTTAAACCATGAACTTTTCATATACGTTAATTTTATGAAAGATTAAAAATATAACATATGGGATTTGTGTCTCTAAAACTGAAAGAAAAGAAAAAAAATGGAATGGAATGGAACACAGTCAACCTCAAAGTATAGCCTACTGTAAAATTCCTGTTCAAGATTCTGGCTGTTAACAGAAAACGAGACTGCATCTCAAGTCACGCATTAAAGATATATTCTGAATGCTTCTGAATTCATTTTCAGGTTACAAACCCCTTACACTGGTCCTAAATACACTATAGCCTACTAACAATGACCAAAGCATTATGATTCGGCTCTTCCAACTTTTAGACTTTAAGAAATCCACATACCTTGTGTGACAGCCGTTATTATCGTTGGCAATAATATCTGCAGAATCCGCCATAGGTGAGAATAGACGCTCATTTTGGCCACAGGGGTTATCTATGATATGTCCCATTAACGTTTCTGACATTTATGAATCCTAAACAGGAGAGACCGAGAAGCGCATTTGGTCCGTCGGCATCATGATGCTTGTTTTACCTCTGGAATCTTCACCTGTGCACGCGCTCCACAGATTCACTATGAAGAGCTGCACACTTTTGAATAATTAATTCCAACTAGAACAGCGGCACGTGAGGCAAAACTTGACAGGGAATCTTTAGCGAGATGTATTAGTTTGGAACCCATTTTGTTGATATTTTCTAAATTAATGCACAGCTTTCCATTACAATCCAATGAATGAAAGGTAACATTTCAGTTTTCTCTTGTTTGATAGCCTAACTCGTCCTATTGTGGTCTCGTCCGTGAAGAAAGTGTCCTGACAGCGCGAGACACCACAATCATCTGTCGCGCGTCACCCATCGCGAGCTTTAGATCCTCATCAGTCCAGAGCACGAGCGACGGGATTTACCGCTAACATTGAATTAAACACAGACAGGCATTGAGACTGAGTCATGCGATTAACCGCTCAAAGCAGTGTAGGCTATACGACCACAAAGAGATTAAATGTGTTATATATATAATATATATCATATTGCATGATACAATTTGTAGTGTAACAGTGTGAAATCGTACACGTAAAAAACGCCAAAAGTTTCTTTGAAAAAAGAATCACCAAATCAGATCACCAAATCTGTCATTAAGTCAGTCTGTGCTTTGATTGTGGAATGACAGTGACATCTCGTGGTCAATGTTTGATACTACATTTTGGTCAGTTAAAAAAAAAAATCAGAACCGCCTATGAGGTTTACAATTTTTTTTACACCCCTTTATGCTGTTCAAAAGTTTGGGGTCGGTAAAATTTTTAATGTTTTTAAAAGAAGTATCTTCTGCTCACCAAGGCTGCATTTATTTGATTAAAAATACAAAACAATCCCAGTAATATTGTGAAATATTATTTCAATGTAAAACAGCTGTTTTCTATGTGAATAGTAAAGTGTAATTTATTCCTGTGATCAAAGCTGAATTTTCAGCATCATTACTCCAGTCTTCAGTGTCACATGATCCTTCAGAAATCATTCTGATATGATTATTTGATGCTCAAGAAACATTTATGATTATTATCACAGTTGAAAACAGTTGTGCTGCTTCATATTTTTGTGCATGCCGTGATTAATTTGTTTCAGGATTCTTCGAAAGTTCAAGAGCATTTAATTAAAAAATAAATATATTGCATTATTATAAATGTCTTTACTGTCACTTTTGATCAATTTAATGCGTCCTTTCTGAAGAAAAGTATTAATTTCTTTAAAAAATATATATGTGTGTGGTGTGTGTGTGTGTGTGTGTGTGTGTGTGTGTGTGTGTGTGTGTGTGTGTGTGTGTGTGTGTGTGTGTGTGTGTGTGTGTGTGTGTGTGTGTGTGTGTGCGCGTGTGTGTGTGTGTGTGTTGTGGCTATTATAAGCTTTGATCTTTTGTTTCCCCAGAACAACCAGATTTATGAAATAATTTTAAATTTGCCAAAGTCTACAATGTATTACAGAACCACTGTGTGAAAATTGTATGTTGGACTTGTGTTATTTGTAATTTTGTCCCCTTTACTGTACCTTTTGTATATCTTATTTTTATGGACAGTTTATGAGATATTCATTGATAACATTAGACAAGGTGATATAATGTGGTGAGTTTTAGAAAAAAGGGTTGAGATCTTAATGAGCTTTAAGTGGCTCTTTTCCATTCATCAAAAGTGGTTGTGAATGGAAGCGATAAAACTTAAAAATTCACTTAACTAGTTTTTAGAAGCAGCTGTGTGAATAGTTACTCCATATGAAAACCTTCCTCCTGCTGCAGTTCTCAAATCTCATTTACGTTATGATATTCTCAAATAATTACTTTTGACGTCAATGATGCTGAATCATTTGCATTGTGACCTGTTTGAATAGGCTATAAGATGTTTATTCTCAGCAAAGGAGAAGATTAATGATGAAAAACTTGAATTGTAGTCTTTTTTGTTGTTGTTGTTGTTAAAAAGCTATAATATGACTTCAGAAGACTCGTAACACAACAATAACAACAGAATAAATCTATTCACTTTCTTAAGGCCTGATTAATGAACCACATTTATTTGTATGTAAACTGTTGCAATGAATTGAATAAAATTTTCTTTCTGCTTGAGATTCATGCAATAAAAGTGAACAGTGATTGGTCTTGCCTAATGCAGATCTGCTTTTGGGTTATTCAGACAGGTTTGGAATGTCACAAAGTGAAGAAATGATTTTTATTTTCACAACTATCACTTTAATGTAATGTTATTCTGAGATGAGAGAGGAGATGCCAGTTGCAGGAGTTTATTCAAGAAAACACGATTACACAGGGAATGCATGAGATGAACAGAACTCAGGACAAATAAGTAGGCCTATTGACCACTGGTTGGTATACAGACTTTCTGGCAATGATCAGAATTCAACACTGGTAAGTTATCACAGGTTAGTGTCATCACATCACAAACTTTTGATTATCCAAAATAAACACATCTCAAAACAGATTAACATAAATCTTAAAAAGCATTATCCTTAGTCATCCAGGAAATAATCCAAATAAAAAGTATTTAAAAAACAGCCTCTGTAGGTGCACAAGGTATTTGCATCTTCAGGTCAGAATTCATAAACTAAATGTAACCCCAGTAATGATACCCGCTATGTTAAAGCTGGGGCCTGGGTAAGTATTTGTTTCACAGTTATGATTATCTATAATAATCACATGTATTTGCCATTCCCTTCAGCAGCAATAAAGACTATTGAATCCAATACTGGTCTTTATGAGTCTTTTTATATATTTGAATAAATCAATGAATTAAGGAAATGTGAAAAGTAATAAAATGTGAAAATACACTCTTTTGAAATAAAATTAAATGTCAAATTACATCCTGTCAAAAGGATTTACAATTGTAAAAAAATAAACCAAACACTTATCTTCACAAGTGTTAAACACCCTGAATTGTATTAAGCTCAATGTAATACTCAGCAACTTAAATTCAGTTACAAAACTCACTTAAGTGGGCCCACATTCACGCTCTCATCCACACACACACCCACCCAACGTTGCAGGCCTGGTGTTTTCCAGAACGCGACGTGTCCCGCGATATGATGATGTCGTGGCTTCTGCTCGCACGAGCAGCTGTCTTTCTCTCCCGCGATGCAACAGAGGAACTCTGGGATTTTCCGGTCACCCCGAGCGCTATCTGTTGTGACGATCTATCCCTCGTTGCCAGAGGAACTCCAGGTTTCCCGGTCACCCGGAGCGCTATCTGGTTCGCTCCTCTACGATGAATGTGATCCGGCTCGTCGCTCGTTCTAATTACCACACGAGCGCATGGAATGAACGTGCTGAGTGAAATCTCTGACAAATATCACCAATAATTGCTAAATAAAGTTCTTATTAGCAAAATACAAATACTAATGACGGATTCACTCTGTATTTACAGGATTATCGTGTGAAAATCCTTTTATTCAGCCTCTCTACAATCTTCGTGTTCTTCGACTCGTTTCTCCTTTTTTCTCCCTCTCCAGCCACGCCCCTTTTTTTCCATTGCGTGATACGTGAGTACGTCAACAAAACATAAAACAATATTATACATAAATATATAACTATATTCATACACATGAAAACACTGTAAAGGCACATAATAAATAAAATACACACATTATAATGTAAATAAACCTATTACTTTCAAACAGTAAATTAGTGTCTTTAGGCTCACTGGGCTACACCCTCCCCCTTCTAAATGTTTGAGGTCCCCATCAAACTTTTGGGACTTTACAGGTGTTTAATTATTTTTCTTTCAGGTACTCTACTGCATTTAAGGCATTGAGCAAGAGGGTGGCACCAAACAGTGTTACAATTACTTCTCCTACCCTCTGAAACAAAACTGCAGTGGACTGGCATACCATGGGTAATGGTATATATCGGGCGGTTTGTAGATTTACCTAACTCATCATAACTGAGTTTAACTACAGGCTTTATTTCTCTTTTAGACCTAATTTCTCTAGCAGGCTCCAGACCATTGGGATTCTTTTCACCATCAGGTTCTTCAGGAAAAGGTAAGTTATCCCCTTCTACCACTGGAGAGTTAGGTCTTTCAACTTCTTGCGTTGTTACATTATCATGTCTCTCCCTTTCCAGAGTATCACCCATCCTCTTTGGCTCAGCATCTTCAACTGAGGGTATTACTTTCCCCTCACTGTTGTCACAGCTCCTGGATGGTTCACTCTCTACAGGAACAGACATTCTTCTTTCCTGTAGAACAGATCTCAGATTCTGGGATTCTGGTAGTCTTCGAAGTTCTTCCATGGTTTCTTGAGGTATGTATGCCTCCACATCCTCGCAATCGGAAGATAACTCATCCTCATCATAACTTCCTTCCACAGGTACATCGGCTGTTCCTGCTTCATGGAGAGGAGGTCGTTGAAGAGTCTGGGACCTTGTCGCTGGTCTTTGTGGTACTTTCTTTTCCTCTGTCTCCTTTGGCATTCTCACCAGGTATCCGATAGGCAGAAGATGATTTCTATGCAACGTCTTGACAGTTCCCTTACCTTTCTCAGGTTTTACACGGTAGACAGGTAAGTTTGGCATCTTACTGACCACCACATATGGTAAGGAACTCCATTTGTTTCCCAGTTTGTTCTTTCCAGCAACTCCTAGATTTCTCATTAGAACTCGATCTCCTTCTTCAAGTATTTGATCTCGAACTCTTTTATCATGAAGTCTTTTGTTCTTCTGGTGGCTTTTGTCTGCAGCATCTGAAGCTACTTGGTAGGCCCTTTTTAGATCTTTTCTTAGCTTAGCTACATATTGCTGGTAATTGTCTGCTTCACCTTCAGATGAGACAGAGAAACAGAGATCAATAGGGAGTCTTGCCTCTCGTCCAAACATGAGGACATAAGGGGAATATCCAGTTGCGTCGTTTCTTGTACAATTATAGGCATGCACTAGTTGACTGACATGCTGACTCCACTTTTGCTTCTGAGACTTGTCAAGAGTCCCAAGCATCGACAGTAACGTTCTGTTGAACCGTTCTGGCTGCGGATCCCCCTGAGGATGATATGGGGTCGTTCTTGACTTCTGAATCCCCAACATCTTCAGCAACTCATGGATTAACTTGCTTTCGAAGTCGCGTCCCTGATCGGAATGTATACGTGCCGGTAATCCGTAATGAACAAAATACCTTTCACATAACACTTTGGCGACCGTGAGAGCTTTTTGGTCTTTCGTCGGAAAAGCTTGAGCGTACCTAGTGTAGTGATCAGTGACTACAAGGATGTTGAACACTCCTTTTGAATCAGGCTCCAGGGACAAGAAATCAATACAAACAAGATCCATGGGACCATTGCTGGTGATCTGCTTCAATGGTGCAGCTCTTTGGGGTTGTGTCTTGCGAAGAATACACTTACCGCAGTTCTTTACATATTGGTCAATTTCATTTGACATCTTCGGCCAATAGAAACGATCTTTTATTAAAGCAGTGGTCTTATCTACTCCTAGATGTCCAGTTTCATCATGCAGGGACTGTAAGACCATGGACCGATACTTCTGCGGTAAAACAAGCTGAAAACACTCTTCATGTTGTTGTCTCTGTACCACTCGAAATAATAGTCCTCTTCTTATTACAAGTTTGGATCCCTCTTTCTGTAGGAGGTGTACTTCAGGATCTTTGTCCCTGGATAATGAAAACAACTGCCCTTTTGTCACAGCATGTCTCACTGGAGAAATAGCAGGGTCTTCTTCTTCTTCCTAGCCACAACAATAGGGGAAGCATATGAACTCCTGGACTCTTTGATGATTCCAGCGGCCAACAACTCATGAAGATGACGGCGTATGTCATCAATGTCAGCAGGTGCAAGCCTACGGGATCTCTCTCGAAACGGGGTGTTGTCACTCAAGCGAATGTGATGTTCCACTCCTTTAGCAGATCCCACATCCCATTCATGGAGTGAAAAAACATTAGTTCTCTCCGCCAGTTTTTGGGATAGCCTATCCTTCCAATATTTTGGAATCGGCGAATCTCCAAAATTAAACAAGCATGGATCTACAGGTGATGGTTTTGCTGAAAGGTCCTTCTCCACTGTAGTAGCAACTTCAGTGGTATATCCGTGCGCTACCACTGAACCCACAGGAATACAAACTTCTTTCTGCGATACATTTCTCAGTAGCACAGGAAATTGGTTCACTTGGATCGCTGATGAGGGAATGATAGTAGGCTTTACTAGAATCTCAGCAGGACTACTGGAAGTTGACGGTTGATCAACAACTAATATGCTCTTGTCAATGGATTGCATCACCTTGACTTTGCATGTAGCTTGACACTCACTCCTTGGTGGAATACTGAGTGGACCTGGACCTGACCATTGAATTTCTGCCACAGCATCTTCTGCGTTACTCTGTTCTCTGGCTTCCAATTTGAACGTCTTTGACTTCTGAAGATTTACTGGCATTGTGCGAACAATGTCTACTCCAGCAGACTCTTTACAAAGCTGGGCTAACCGTTGGAACATACTGGCATTGGTACCGATGAGTAATGGAACCTGTTTGGGTCCATGAGGCTCCGGACACACTAAAGCCAATACACTGATGGATTGTTGCACTCCTGTTAACTTCTCCGGAAATTGCAGCTCTACTTCCACATAGCCACGATATGGGAAACTGGAATCACTCAAGCCCCAAACAGCTAGTCCAGAAATGGGGTGAATTGGAGTTTCAGCTAGGTATTGGTTATACCATTCTTCAAAGATAATGGTTACCACAGATCCACTGTCAAGCAAAGCTTGACAAGGTGTTCCATTTACCTTCACCGGAATAACGGAAGATGGTCCCACTAGTCCCTCAGGGATACTGATGGTTGGTTTGACTTGAACCGCGCTTCTCTTCACAGAACAGTTATGTTCCTCTTCAGGAGCCTCTTCATTCCTCTGTATTCCTTTAGCTTTTCGCAGAGATTGAATGAGCTTCTGAATCACTTTCTTCTCATTTACAGGAGCTTTGCACTTCGAAGCAATGTGTCCGTCACCTCCACACCTGTAGCAGAAGTAATCTTCGGAGCTTTTTGAAGATCCGGATACTTTTGATCGGGTAAACTTCACTGGACATGCTTGGTTTCTCTCTGAAGAAGTTTCTTTCTCCACTTTAGATGTTGGTTGCACAGCCATCACTTTCACTTGCTGTCTGAGTTTTCTCACTTCTTTCTTCAGAGCTTGTATTTCACAACTTTCATCCATTAACTTTAATGCTGGCTGGCTTTTCTGTTTCTTTTCAGAAATCGCATCATCCTTTGACTTAACGGTTAACTCTGCCACCATAGTTTGTAAGTCTTTGATCTCCGTGGCAAGCTCTTGAAAGAATGGATCTCTCACAATGATATTCTCACTTCCAACTTGCACTTGACGAACTGTTGGATTGGACTTTCGTCTTTCAGTTTCTCGTACCTCCTCTTCCCGAATCTCATGTAGCAGATCTAGGAAATCAGGTGGGTTACTCTTACGTTCCCTTAGCCGTAACTGAAGCAGCATGATGTCAGACTGGGTTGCTCCTCTTATGAGTTGCTCCAGACGTGCTTTTCCAGCAGACTGGGCAGGTAACCCTCCTCTTTGTACAACTCTGATCAAGATTTTCTCAAGTCTCCTCAGAAAATCCGACAAGCATTCTCCATGACGTTGCCGTACAGCTCTGAACTTGAAATACAGATCTTCACCAGACTCTGAGCTTCCAAAAGCACTTTCTATGGCTGTTAAATACTCTTTTGGAGATGCTTCAGCATTGGTAAACCTTACCGCTTGGATAATCTCCAAGGCTGGTCCACGCAAACTCTCCATAATCCTTAACTTCTTTTCTTTTTCGGAACGATCACTTTCCTCAACCATGAGCATTGCTTGTTCCATCCAATTCTCTAAATTATCTTCTCCAGCCGGAATGGGAGTGATACCAGAAAAAGTCCTCAGTCGTCTGAAGGAACTGCTATCACTTGAGATTTTGGTGGTTTTAGCAAGCAATTCACCCACCGCCCTGATGATAGACTCAGGTGTAGAAGCATTTAACAAGTTAGGTAAACTTGACTCTTGATGTTCTTCTCTTAGCTCTGATTCATCAGGCGCAACAAAACTTTCCCTTTCACCATCTAAAACATTTCCCTCCGTTCTGTGAGCACTCAGGATCCAAGGGTCTGATCCATCAACAGGCAATACATCAAGAGGGAGTCTCTCTCCATGCACCCTCTCACGACATTCACATAGCACAATCAGAGACTGAGATTCCTGGCTATACATCCGTCCTCTTACCCTGACTCTTCCAAGGGCTTTGATAGAATGCATAGTGTCTTCAATTTTAGAAACATCTGTCTCTTCAGGAATTCTACTCACAATGATGGCATAATCTGGATCAATGCCTTCACCTCGACACCAACTTTTCAGGTCAGGGACTGAGAAAGGGGTCTGCGAACGAGCCATAGCTAGAGCTAAACTGCTACTTTTTACTAGAAACTTCAAACGTGATTTTTTTTTTCAATTACTATTGCTGCTGCAGTAATAAGGGAAATGGATATCCCAGCGGTGCCTCCAATTTATGTAACCCCAGTAATGATACCCGCTATGTTAAAGCTGGGGCCTGGGTAAGTATTTGTTTCACAGTTATGATTATCTATAATAATCACATGTATTTGCCATTCCCTTCAGCAGCAATAAAGACTATTGAATCCAATACTGGTCTTTATGAGTCTTTTTATATATTTGAATAAATCAATGAATTAAGGAAATGTGAAAAGTAATAAAATGTGAAAATACACTCTTTTGAAATAAAATTAAATGTCAAATTACATCCTGTCAAAAGGATTTACAATTGTAAAAAATAAACCAAACACTTATCTTCACAAGTGTTAAACACCCTGAATTGTATTAAGCTCAATGTAATACTCAGCAACTTAAATTCAGTTACAAAACTCACTTAAGTGGGCCCACATTCACGCTCTCATCCACACACACACCCACCCAACGTTGCAGGCCTGGTGTTTTCCAGAACGCGACGTGTCCCGCGATATGATGATGTCGTGGCTTCTGCTCGCACGAGCAGCTGTCTTTCTCTCCCGCGATGCAACAGAGGAACTCTGGGATTTTCCGGTCACCCCGAGCGCTATCTGTTGTGACGATCTATCCCTCGTTGCCAGAGGAACTCCAGGTTTCCCGGTCACCCGGAGCGCTATCTGGTTCGCTCCTCTACGATGAATGTGATCCGGCTCGTCGCTCGTTCTAATTACCACACGAGCGCATGGAATGAACGTGCTGAGTGAAATCTCTGACAAATATCACCAATAATTGCTAAATAAAGTTCTTATTAGCAAAATACAAATACTAATGACGGATTCACTCTGTATTTACAGGATTATCGTGTGAAAATCCTTTTATTCAGCCTCTCTACAATCTTCGTGTTCTTCGACTCGTTTCTCCTTTTTTCTCCCTCTCCAGCCACGCCCCTTTTTTTCCATTGCGTGATACGTGAGTACGTCAACAAAACATAAAACAATATTATACATAAATATATAACTATATTCATACACATGAAAACACTGTAAAGGCACATAATAAATAAAATACACACATTATAATGTAAATAAACCTATTACTTTCAAACAGTAAATTAGTGTCTTTAGGCTCACTGGGCTACATAAACGTACTGTATGAGTCCATTCCTAGAAACAAACCACATCATGGAAACAGAACAGAGCATCAGGTCCTTAATGAAGCGTGAGAAGAGTAACCATTACCACAATTCATTCATGCATTCAAGGCCAGACCAAGACTGATCCTTGCTGCAGACTTTTTCTATAGTCTCTTTTTGCAGACTATTCGGACTTGCCAGTCGCCTGCAGAGACCAATTTACGGTATATTATAAATCTCGTTTTGAGAAAAATTGGGTTGTAGCTTGCTGTCTACATTACTATCTTTGATATCTTTGCAAGGGTACACAAAAGTTTTGCAAGGGAACAAGAATTACACCTTTGGTGGGAGAAGACTTGAAGGCGCTTTGTAAATTATAATTGTAACTCTGAAATCATAGCACAATTCAATGATTTAATCAAAATATGAGACTATACTATACTACTCCTGTCCAGTGTCAGGATATCTTTTAAACTGTCCAGGGCTGCGTTTCCCAAAAGCATTGTGCTTAATCGCAGAGACCATTGCTGGCAATTGTTCTACGATCAATTAAGGCTTACAATGCTTTTGGGAAACACAGCCCTGACTAATTGACTACTTGACAGCTGCTGGACTTGATGGTTTTAACTGTGCAAAGTTCCCTTTCGAAGGGAACTCCACGATGCGTCGATGACGCCATGGGAACGCCCCCAGTGTGAATGCGTCTGAAGCATCTATGTCAACTAGTCCAATGGAAAGAATGAGCGTCACGGGCGGGTGACGTCATGACCAGGAAATGATAAAAGCACATCCGGTGCAAACCGGCATTAGCTTCTGTTGCCTCAGCAAGCGATCTGTGTTATACTGTCTCTGTCTATTTATTGTTGTCTGTTGCAATATATTTGGAAACATTATGGCGAAACAAATGTACAAACAGTGTGTTCCTCCCTGCCCGCGTTATTTAACGGGTGGGGATACACACCAGCTTTGTGTCATTTGTTTGGGAGTGGAGCATGAGGTCTCAGCCTTTGAGGGGGCTGAGTGCCAACACTGTGAAATGCTGCCGTTTAGCATGCTCCGCTCTCGCCTGTCACTCTTTATGATAGTGGGCAGGCTCGCAATCCTCAGGGATCAGGACCCGCGTTTGCCGAGGCAGCATGGAGAATGCATTCCTGGGGATCGCAAAAGGATCTTTCGGAGGGGTTGGAGACGGGTCCGAGGGCCTTTTCTCCTTCCTTACCCGGAAGATCCAGCGCTCTCTCCCCGGTGTCGGAAGTACGCTCTGCGGTTTCTTCCGCCCGGGGAGAGAGCCCTTCATTACTTCAATGCTCTTCCTCCGTGGAGGTCAATGTATGAGTATAGAAAGTGAAAGCACTCACACTGTTGAATAGATTTGCCTTCTATTTCTCCAGCATATGATGAGCTGGTGGAGGTTATGTTCCGCGCTGTTAGTAAATTAAATATTTAATGGCCAGCTGAGAAAAAGGGACGCTCGTCCTAAAAACAAATTAGACGAGCGTTTCCTTACATCTATCACATCATCTCCACCACGAGGCTTCCCTTTTTTCCCTGATTTACTCACTGAATTATCTAAATCGTGGAATAAACCGTATTCATCACTTCTTTTCAGCCCTCACGTTAATGTTTATTCAAAGATAAGAGGGTTGAAAGAGTACGGTTATGATATGATGCCCCAGGCTGAACAGAAATAGAAAACATTAGCCAGCTATTTTTTCACCTGGTCCAGCATCGTCATTAAAAGCCTCTGCTCTGCCCACTAAGTCTCTAAAGCAAAACTACTTTGGTTTTAATGGGTAAAGCTTATACGGCAGCAGGTCAAGCTGGAGAATGTTTACACAAAAACAATGGCATTGCTCCAGGCTTATCAGGCTGATCTGCTGGGGGATCTGGATATAGCGGTCTATCTCTCAGAGCTATGGCAGCAAAACTAGTAGCTACTGAAAGACATTCATGGAAAATTAAATCTGGCCGATTTTAAAGAGAGAGATCGTTCTTTTTTCCATGCGGTCATTGATAGGTGATGCTTTTAAAAAAGTTTCTCCCTCACCGTGTCCAGCCCCCTGGGGCTGCTGGGCGTGAGCAGCCCCAGCCGTCGAGTTCATCATATCATGTGCAACAGAAAGAGAGTGTTGCGTCTCGTGCACCTCCACGTAGACACTGGAGACAGACGCAACCCTCTCAAACGAGGTCTTCTAAGTCGAAGCCGGATCTGAGGACCGTTCTTCAGGCGAAGAAGAAGGTCCTGATGTTCATGCATCAGGCCTGTGAGGACAGCCCCGACCGAAGTAGAGCGGTGTACACCTTATTATACGGTGCCCGTTCCATTTTGGGGTCCTCACGAGACCGTTCTGCCAACCCTGCCACCCTTGGTGCTTCAGGGCGCAGTGGTCTCTAGCGAGCCGCTGATGCTATGCTGCGGCACAGCATCGGTTTCGCGCTCTCTGAGGGGGGCTTTAGAGCAGCCAGTTCAGGTAGTTCCTGCCATTATGTTTCAGGCTCCAGAATTAGCTGTCTCAGTAACACCAGAGACCAGCCTCGAAACAGATCGTGACTCAAATCAGATCCGAGGATTGGTTTGTCACGATAGATCTGAAGGACGCTTACTTCCATATCTCCATCCTCCCTCAGCACAGGAAGTTCCTAAGGTTTTCTTTCGGGGGCAAAGAATACTAATATCGGGTTCTTCCTTTCGGTCTAGCTTTATCACCCCGCACGTTCACTAAATGCGTGGATGCAGCTCTAGCCCCTCTTCAGGGCATAAAAAACGTATTCTGAACTACATCGGCGACTGGCTGATTCTAGCGGAATCAGAGCAGTTGGCGGTTCGGCACCAAGGTGTCGTTCTCGCTCATATGCAGATGTTGGGGTTGAGGCTCAATACCAAGAAGAGTGTGCTTTCTCCAGTATTGAGAACCACTTTCCTTGGTGTGGTATGGGATTCAGTGACAATGCGGGCCACTCTGTCGCCCGTTCGTGTAGCTGCTATCCTAACAGCCACAAAAGAGCTGAGGCTAGGCCAGTCACGCACTGTAAAACAGTTCGAGAGACTGTTGGGTCTTGTGGCAGCAGCGTCCAAAGGGATTCCTTTTGGCATGCTGTACATGAGACCTTTACAGTGCTGGCTCAGGACCAGAGGGTTCTCCCCGAGGGGAAACCCACTTCGTATGATCAAGATCACGCGGCGGTTTCTCCGCGCCTTGGTTATATGTAGTAAACACTGGTTCTTAACCCAAAACCAGTCACGCACTGTAAAACAGTTCGAGAGACTGTTGGGTCTTGTGGCAGCAGCGTCCAACGGGATTCCTTTTGGCATGCTGTACATGAGACCTTTACAGTGCTGGCTCAGGACCAGAGGGTTCTCCCCGAGGGGAAACCCACTTCGTATGATCAAGATCACGCGGCGGTTTCTCCGCGCCCTGGTTATATGTAGTAAACACTGGTTCTTAACCCAGGGTCCGGTGTTGGGAGCTCTTTGCATCGAGTTGCGATCTCGACAGATGCTTCCCTCACCGGCTGGGGAGCGGTATTGGAAGGCCTCATCATCATTTCTTTTTGCACATGAATTGCCTAGAGATGATGTTCGTCGTCAATGCGTTGAGACATCTCCTTCCAGACCTGAGAGGCCATCATGTGTTGCTCTGGATCAGGACCAGAGGGTTCTCCCCGAGGGGAAACCCACTCCATACCATCAAGATCACGCGGCAGTATCCCCGCACCTTGGTTATGTGGAGGCAACTCTGGTTCTTGTTCCACAAACGACACGTTGGTGGCCTCTTATTTTGGTCCCTCAAGAAGATACGCTACCTGAGGGCAGTGTATAATCCAGGGGGCCAGAATATTGGAGCAGACACCCTGTCGAGGAAGGGTCTGAGGCCAGGGGACTCCACCCTGAGGCGGTGGAGCAAATATGGGAGTTTTTACGGCCAGGCAGAAGTGGATCTGTTCACGTCTCAGCATACGACACACTGTCCACTATGGTTCTCCCACGCTCAACCAGCCCCCTTGGGACTGGATGCTATGGTGCAGACGTGGCCGAGGCTACGTCTGTACGCTTTTCCCCTTGTTGCTCTGCTCCCAGGAGTTCTACTGTGGGTTTGGCCTCTGAGGGGGCCCAACTCATTTAGAGTGTTCTCTCAACTGAGGTTGTTGAGACCGTTCTAGCTCCAGAGCTCCCGCTACGAGGAAACTATAATCACTATTTCGAGAGTTTTTTCACGTCTTGGTGTTACCAGCGTCAGTGGAATCCAGTTAACTGTTCAGTAACACAGTATTGGAGTTTCTGCAAGAACGCTTTGTATCAGGTCTATGTCCTTCCACGCTTAAGGTATACGTGGCGGCCTTTGCAGCTTTCCACGCCCTGGTGGATGGTACGTTTTTGGGTCGAGACCCCCTGATCACTCGTTTCCTTCGTGGCACCTTGAGGCTGAGGCCTACAACTTGCACTAGGGTGCCGACCTTACAATAGTTTAGGCCTATCTGGGGCTCTCTTTGAGCCCTTAGATTTGGTCTCAGAGAAGGTCCTTTCTTTTAAGACTATTTCTGCTAGCTATTCATCCCTATAAGAGTCAGACCTTCAGGCCCTTTCGGTCCCCAACTGCCTGAGTGCACCGGGGATGGCCAAGGCAATCTTACCCGAAAAATAGATATGTTCCAAAGTTGCCTACCATTATTCCGAGGCCTATTGTGCTGCAGGTTTCTGTCCTCTCCCATTTTTCGGACCAGGAAAAAGCTGACCTCTTGTGCCCAGTGTGACCACTGGACACTTATGTGCATCGGACATCCTCATGGAGGAAGTCCGACCAATTACTGATTTGCTTTGGATCACCTAAGAAAGGTCTTCCTGCTTCTAAACAGACGGTCAGTAAGTGGATAGGTGAGGCTATTTCACTTGCATACAAGTACTCGGACCAGCCGTGTCCTTTGGTGGTCCGAGCTCACTCGACTAGGAGTATGGCGGCTTCTAAAGCCTTACTATATGAGGTTTCTCTTCAAGACGTCTGTGATGCGGCGGGCTGGTCCTTTCCGCTCACATTCGTTAGATTTGCAGTTCTCAGGTGCTCAGTGCTTAGTTACAACAGACTGACACTCAGGTACTTGGAATTCTGGCGCTTTGGGTATTCTCGTTCCCATGGCGTCATCGACGCATCGTGGAGTTCCCTTCGAAAGGGAACGTCTCAGGTTACTAATGTAACCATAGTTCCCTGAGAACAGGGAATGAGACGATGCGTCACCCTGCCATACTTCCTGCATCCCTGCGATCGGCTTGCTTCGGCAAATTCCGAAGCTAATTGCGGTTTGCACCGGATGTGCTTTTATCATTTCCTGGTCATGACATCACCCGCCCGTGACGCTCATTCTTTCCATTGGACTAGTTGACATAGATGCTTCAGACGCATTCACGCTGGGGGCGTTCCCATGGTGTCATCGACGCATCGTCTCGTTCCCTGTTCTCAGGGAACTATGGTTACATTAGTAACCTGAGACGTTCTGTATTATGTTCTATGTACTTCACAAAAGATGTAATGTAGTTCTGTCCGAAGTTGAAGTGCAACACAAAGGTACAGTATAAGCACATTGTTGTTGTTTATTTTTTTGTAGTTGGATTATCATACATTATGTATAATGACACATCTTTTTGCTGTCATGCTGTGAAATGCCTATTACGTTGCTTTTTCCGATCGCTTTGGGCATTTTTTGCATTAGAAATTGGCTTATTCTTACGATTGACATTAAAAATGATGCACACTCAGCCATTAACATAAAGCCTGAGAATGATAGGGTAACCGTTCTTTTGTTTTGCTGTTGATGCATAAATGCTACTAAAAATTTCCTTAGAACTACTAGGGCTGAACAATACAAAGCTTCCAAACTGGTTTTCACAGCTTTTCAGTCAATACTTCTTAAACTAACCTTTTTTTTTCTTGGCAAGACTTTAAGTACATTTTCATTTGTTAACAATAAATACATTAGTTAACAATTAACTTACAAAAACAATGAACTTCTAAAGCATTTATTAATCTCAGCTAGTTTAAACATTTACTAATCTTTTAAGTCCTTTATATTGTTCAATAATACAGACCAGTTTTTTTATTTTTTTATTTAAAGACTTGAATGAGGGACACACTGATGGGACAAATCGCCTTACACAGCATATTAACTAGGCATTTTGATTTAATTAGGTTACATAAATAATACATTAAGTTTGGGTTATTTTTGTAAGAAATTGTCACTTGAACATTACAAACACTTAAAATTACTATAGAGTAATTACACCATAAAAATTCACGTCACAAGTCACATAGTGTAATATGTTGGTTGTTATGAAGCACACACAACAAAGACTATCAGAAAGAAGTCTCTTATTAAACAAACATGAATATCACAGAATAGTTATATAGCCTTCTAGGCTGATTATTATGATGATGATTATTATTATTAAAAGTAGTATTAGGAATTATTTATTTATTTTTCACCAAAACTGGTAATAAGCAACACATCAAATGCAATTGTTATAAAACAGTTTTTAAATTTGTGTCCATGAACTCCATTGTCACGACCATTAATCCTGCTAGTTTCCCCGATAACACTCGGCGGTCGAGCTCCCCCGAATACTGACTGTTCCCGAACTACAAATCCCACCATGCTTCACTCAGGCGCTGATTACATCCCCACCTGCGGTTAATGATCATGCATGCAGCTGCATCTCATCCCCAGCCCTATATAACTCACGCTCACAGCTCGCCCAGTGCAAAGTCTTGTTTCACCATTGTGTCCAATTCTGAGCATTTTCCTGATTGTTTATCCTGCCTGTGTGTACGACCCTGCTGTATCTCGTCTTCGATTGTCTGCTGCCTGCCCATTGACTTTCTGCCTGTTTCCCGGATCTCGTCTTGACTGCTGCCTGCCCATTGACCTCCTGCCTGTTCTCTGGATCTCGTTCTGTCTGCTGCCTGCCCCTGATCTCCTGCCTGGTTCCCTTTATACCATTGCCTGTCCTGCTCTACTGATTACCGCTGGTACTGGACCCTTGCCTGTTGACCTTGTTTCATCTAATAAACTGTTGCAAATGGATCTGACTGAGTCTGATGATTCACAACAGAAGACTTCGCCACAAGAAGATCCAGCAACGGTATCTGCTTGGTCAGCTGCTTTCTCCGCTCAAGCCAATCAGCTCGCTGCACACCATCACCAGCTAAACCGCTTAACCTCACTCACCGAGGAGTTGATTAAAGCGGTCCAAGCACTACAAACCTCGTCCACCAATTTATCTCCGGTGCCTGTGCGCCCTTCCACTGCACGCGCTCCCGAGCCCTAACCCTCTGCAGGCACAAACCCCCGCCTTGCCCTTCCTGAGAAGTACGACGGAAGCCCAAGTAAATGCAAGGGCTTTATCCTCCAGTGCTCGATGTATCTGGCTCAACAACCCATGTCTCATCCCACTGACGACAGCAAAATCGCCTTGGTTTCCTCGCTACTCACCGGTCGTGCTCTAGACTGGTTCACAGCAGTATGGAGAACGGATGGCTCCTCTTTTCCCACCTTTGACGACTTTCTTCAGAAGTTTCGGGCAGTCTTTGAACACTCCAAGGAGGGTAAGGGAGCGGAGGACCGTCTCCTGGAAATCGTGCAGGGCCGGTCTACAGCCGCTGATTATGCGCTCGAATTCCGCACCCTCGCGGCTCAGACAGACTGGACCGACAATGCTTTGAAGGTGATCTTCCGGCGAGGCTTAACCCATGAGCTGCAAGCCGAGCTGGCATGTCGCGACAAGGGAAAGGACCTCGATCAATTCATTCACCTGTCAATCCAAATAGACCACATCATGCGAGCACGTCGTCCCGGCCAGCTTCTTGTGTCTTCTACCCGCAACTTTTTCACTCCTCGAGCTTTTGATTCCACGTCAATGGAGACCAGTGAGCCCATGCAGATAAACACCTCCCGCCTGACTCCGGAGGAGAAGGAGAGAAGAAGATCTCAGAATCTATGCCTGTACTGCGGCGGGGCTGGTCACTTCCGTCTCCACTGTCCCTCACGACCACCTCTGAGAGATGTAGCACCGGTGAGTTTAACCATTGATTCTCTCAATCCCAACTCCTGTGTGTCTGTACCCCTTGAGTTCACGATTAATGGCCAAGCAGTATTCACGTCCGCCTTAATTGATTCTGGAGCCGCTGGTAATTTCATGTCCCGAGATTATGCCATGCACCACAAGATTGCTTTGATTCCCTGTTCCTCTCCCCTCACAGTCGAAGCAGTCGATGGGCGGCCGCTAGGCTCTGGCCTGGTCACCCACATCACTCAAGAGGTTCGCATGCAGACCGGAATTCTTCACCGTGAGACCATTCAATTCTTTGTATTTCATGCTCCACACACACCTGTTATCCTGGGCCTGCCCTGGCTCCGCAAGCACGATCCACATATCCAATGGGCAACTGGTCAAATCATCTGCTGGGGGAAGAACTGTCACGCCACCTGTCTCACCACTGTCACACCCTTACCAGTCCTAAGTATCACGAGCCCCAGGAGGACACTATGATGAACCGTCTCCCATCCATGTATCACGATCTGTCAGAAGCCTTCAGCAAGACAAAGGCCTCAAGGCTTCCTCCTCACCGTACCAACGATTGTGCCATTGATCTGGTGCCAGGTGCCGCCCCTCCCAAGGGCCGCATCTTCCCGCTCTCTCAACCGGAAACCGAGGCCATGCAAAGATATATTGAGGAGGAACTGGCGAAAGGCTTCATTCGACCTTCAACGTCCCCTGCATCGGCTGGTTTTTTCTTTGTGCAGAAGAAAGACGGCGGCCTCCGACCCTGCATTGATTATAGAGCTCTCAATAATTGCACGACCAAGTTCCGCTACCCACTGCCCCTAGTGCACGCTGCCTTGGAGCTCCTTCGCACGGCCAGATTCTACACCAAACTGGACCTGCGGTGTGCCTATAATCTGATCCGCATTCGCGAGGGAGACGAGTGGAAAACCGCCTTCTCCACCTGCACGGGGCACTATGAATATCTTGTTATGCCGTTCGGCCTGGCTAACAGTCCAGAGGTCTGCCAGTCCTTTATCAACGATGTGTTCCGGGATATGCTCCATCGAACCGTCATCGTTTACATTGATGACATCCTAGTTTATTCAGACAACTTAGAAGACCACATCCATCATGTCCGGGCAGTCCTCCAGAAACTCATCCAGCATCAACTCAATGCCAAGATTGAGAAGTGTGATTTCCACCAGACCTCTACCACCTTCCTGGGCTATGTCATCAGTCCCGAAGGTGTGGCAATGGATGAGAGTAAGGTCAAGGCAGTTGTGGAATGGCCGCAACCCACCTCTCTAAAGGCGTTACAACGCTTCCTTGGGTTTGCAAACCTTTACCGCCGCTATCAGAAACTTCAGCACGGTGGCTGGACCCCTGACCTCTCTGGTACGGAAGAACACAGTACGTCTCCCTTGGAATAAGGACGCAACCCATGCCTTCAATCAACTCAAACAACGATTCACTACGGCTCCTATCCTGCACCACCCCAATCCTGAGTTACCGTTTGTAGTGGAGGTGGACGCCTCTAACACAGGCTTGGGCGCCATCTTGTCCCAACGGCAAGGATCTCCTTCCAAGCTATACCCCTGCGCCTACTACTCCAGGAAGCTCAATGCAGCAGAGCGGAACTACGATGTGGGTGATCGTGAACTACTGGCTATGAAAGCCGCTTTTGAGGAGTGGCGAAACTGGCTGGAGGGGGCCTCACATCCCTTCACGGTATTTACGGATCACAAGAATCTAGAGTACCTCCGTACAGCCAAGAGGTTGAATCCCAGACAGGCCAGATGGTCTTTGCTCTTCAGTCGGTTTCAGTTTACGGTCACTTACCGTCCTGGGTCTAAGAATACCAAGGCGGATGCTATGTCTCGTCAACATGACCCGGACGTGACCCTCCAGACCCCTGACACCGTCCTGAACCCCGACCTTGTTCTCGGCCCTATCCAGTGGGATATTGAGACCGAGCTCAATCAGGCCAATGCCCAGATAGAAGTTCCCCCAGAATGTCCTCCAAATAAGGTTCATGTTCCCGAGGCTTTCCGGAGAAAAGTCATGGAACACTTACACGCTTTCCCCAGCTCTGGGCACCCAGGAATCACGGCCACCATCCAGCTCCTACAAAATCACTATTGGTGGCCCACGTTAGTCCATGATGTCATCCAGTTCATCCAGCAGTGCCAAAACTGTAACACCCAGAAGGCGTCTCGACTTCTGCCCGCTGGTCTACTTCAACCACTTTCAGCCCCACAGCGCCCCTGGTCACATATCGCCATTGACTTTGTCACCGACTTGCCCCCCTCCAAAGGTTACACTACCATCCTCACTGTGGTAGACCGATTCTCCAAGTCCTGTCGCCTCATTCCACTCGCCAAACTCCCCACAGCCCTACAGACAGCAGAGCACCTCTGCAACTTAGTGTTCCGGTTCTACGGGCTGCCCGACGATATTGTGTCCGATAGGGGTCCCCAATTCACCTCTCGAGTCTGGGCAGCCTTCTTCCAGATGCTTCAGGTTAACGTGAGCCTCACGTCCGGGTACCATCCTCAGGCCAACGGACAAGTCGAACGCCTTATCCAGGAGATCATTCGGTTCCTTCGATCCTACTTAATGTGGGCTGAGTACGCCCAGAACTCTCTTCGAAAACCTTCTACGGGTCTGACTCCATTCCAATGTGTCCTCGGGTTTCAGCCACCCTTGTTCCCATGGTCCGGCGAACCCATAAACGTCCCCTCCGTGGAGGATTGGTTAAGGCGCAGTGAGGAGACATGGAACCTTGCACACACTCACCTCCAAAGGGCCATCAACCGCTGCAAGAGACAGGCCGATCGACACCGCCGACCCAACCCTGAGTATCAACCCGGTCAATGGGTCTGGCTCTCCACTAGAGACCTCCGCCTTCGGCTCCCCTGCAAAAAGCTCAGAGGGGATCACATGACAGACAAAAGACAGGAACAAGAAACCAACACCCAAAATGTGACATCCTGGCAAAGCAGGATTTGCAGGCAACCAGGGCAGACCCGACGGTTCAGGGGGTCAAGGCGGACCAGACGCTGGGGTCAAGGCGGACCTGACAGTTCAGGAGACCAGAGTGGATCAAATGGTTCAGGGGTAGATGCGGTCATCATGTCTGGAGATACAGGCGTGGAGTCTGCCATTTTGTCCGAAGACACAGGCGTGGAGACCAAGGGGATAATCCATCAGCCGGAAACTGAAGCTTCCTTGGGGGCCGCCATTGTAGCAGAACTTCACCTGCTGTTAGCATTCCATTGACTCCCATTCATTTTGGCTAGTTTTGACTGCGAATAACTTTACATCTGAGGCGTCCAAAGACTCCATTTGTCCATTATTTATTTCTAAAGAAACACGACAATGTATTAAAGGCTCCATAACTTTGTATCTTACGTTATGGCCCCGTAGAAGCCGGTTTTGTAAAAATAGGCTAACGATTGTGTCATAACCACGCGAGACTCTGTCAGGAGTTAGGAGGAGAAGCTTGCAGGCAATCGGGGGGATGTGGAGGCATAAAGTCAAGGGAGAAGCCCATAGAGAGTCATAAAGTTGCTCCTGCTGCTAGCTCATGGACAGCTCCTACTCACGCTCTCTGTCTCTGCAAGATTCGGAAGGGAAGATTCAGATTTCTCTTGGCACAGCTACTAGGTTGCTCATTTCACATCTACGTTGTCAAGGACGAGATAGCCGTCTTGTTATCCTGCCATGTGTTCCCTTGTCTGTTGTGTCATGTTGTAATTGGTTTATTGTTAATTGTTCACAGGCGTCCCTTGTCATTAGTATTGTGTGTATTTAAGCCCTCTTGTTTGCCCTGTGTCTGTCAAGTATTGATTGTTCCATGACCAGGCTCCTGTAGTCTTATTTTCTAGTCTATGTTTATCTTCATGCCTTGCCATGCTTTTGTTTTATGTTTGATTGTGTTCTTCTTGTAAATAAATTGCATTTGGGTTCTCACCTAACTTGCCTTGGACAAATCATTACAATGAGTAAGACGCCGACCAGCCAAGAATGGCAGTCACAGGATCTAAGGGAAGCTCACATGCGCAAGCATCAGAGAGAAATTAGAAAACTTCTGACCAGAATTTCCTAAGATTTGGGAATGCCAAGAAAAAATGACCAAGAGAGCCCTCTTTAGATTCACAATTATAGAGGGGAGATAGAAGGATAGACATTATTATAGTTGGGGTGTGGGTCCTGCCAGTAAATGAGGGCTCTACAACTGGCAGCCCAGTACACACTAAAAACTCATGGGTCAAAAATAACCCATAATGGGTTAATTTTGACCCAAATCCTGGGTTAAAAAGGGACCAACTAATTTCTGGGTTATTTCAACCCATAAAATTGGGTTCTTCTTTTTGACCCACATTATGGGTTAAATACCTGACCCAAATGTTGGGTTTAAAAAACCCATCATCGTAGTTAACTATAACCCAACTTCTGGTTCAAAAGAACAACCCCAATATATGGGTTGAAATAGTTACTATGACAGTACTCTTTATTTCAAAAAATAAAACTTTGTTTTACATTATATCTGTCACGGTGTGGTGCAGGCAGAAGAAGCGGAGGAGTCCAAAGTTCCAATTCAAATGTTTTACTAAAAGTACTTCCAAAAGGTACAGACAGGCAGGATGTAGACACACTAAACAAGACTACAAAGTAGAACAGCTGATGATGATGATGATGATGATGATGATGATGATGATGATGATGGTAATTAACTAAACAGAACACAAACATTGGTCATGTCATTTTTGATAGTTTCCTCATCTAACAAAAGAAATGCTTCCTCGTTAAGGTCTTCATCTGAAAGACAGAAAACAAGACAACATGAGCATTGTTAACAAGTCGAGACAATCTCACCAGTCACTCTTTGATTATCAAGCTAACATAATCACTTTTAATGGAATACTGTGGCTTTTTTGTTTTAAAACGTGGCCCAATTTGCTAGTTAACTAATGTGGTTCTTTTGCAGCATTAACTTACCCATTTTTTGTGAATGACAGTCTATACTGTCCATCTTTTATTTAATTAACAAGTGTAATGACATTAATGCAGAGATGAATATCTGGCCCATTTTATGCATAGCAGCTAACAGCTTAATATAAGGCACAAGTATCAAGGTGCTAGTCAGAGTAAAATGCTCACCTCTAAAATTTTCGATCAGCTCAGACTGTCAGACAGACAGCCGCCACTCGGTTAGCTTAACAGCGTCAAAGCTGTCCGTTGACCTGGAAAGAACATATCAATATAGATATAGCAATATAGTTAGCAAAAAAATTTCAGGTGATATTCTCAATTCATTCAGTTAATGAACGCTCTGAGGTAAAGTGTTCAGACTGCAGACTCAGCAATGATTGTTTGTACAGTACGTTAAGTTAGCTAACGTTACAATGTATGGCCAGCAATATTGTTATGTTTAATGACATTATGGAATTACACCTAACGTTAATTTCATGAACTTATCGTTATTTTTAATCATTCAAATCTGGCTGTGTGGTTAATAACACCTTATTCTTTAGTTTGACAAACTTTACACGGACACGGGCCGTTACCACGGGCCACGGCTAACACTTATCTCAACGTAGCAACTAACGTTAAGCCATGGTAATTAATTTTGTCAGCAAATGGTGATGAACTAACAACGGGGACATTGACACATAAAAGTTTACGTTACAACAACACTGAAAATACTCGCTTACCTTAAATACACGATGAAGTTTCACCGAAGAAGCACAGTCCAAACGGATTGAGCGCGAACCGACGGTTATTCAAACGACAACGACTGTGAGAAAATTCCAGAACTGCGCGAACGCGGGCGCGCGCGGGGGTAGAGAGGGAAAGAGGCGTTTCTTCTTGCTCTTCTCCTGAATTTTGGCACACTGATTTAAATAATATAGGGGCAAGGATGTAATATATGAACTTATATCTTCTATTTCTTAGTTAATATATCCATGTTTAGAGGGTGTGTCACTTTATTTCTCTTACAAATGGTGATACTGTTTTATCATAATGTTCACAATACGCAAGTGTGATTGGTCATATTATGAACTATGTTGACATGATAATATAATAACTACATAAAATATACCCCTCCAACAAAAAATACAGAGAGAGAGAGAGAGAGAGAGAGAGAGAGAGAGAGAGAGAGAGAGAGAGAGAGAGAGAGAGAGAGAGAGAGAGAGAGAGACAACCCTATAACCCAGAACATGGGTTACTCTTTGAAAAATAACCCAGAAACCCAAACAACCCATGAATTGGGTCAAAATATTAGCCCTAATAACCCAGAAAAGGGTTGCTCTCTAAAAAAATAACCATAATTTTGACCCAACACAAATAACCCAGAAAATGGGTTGAAGAAATAACCCAGGAGTTTTTAGTGTGTAGTAATGTTGAAAATTGGGCAAACCCAAACCACCTGACGACCTAGGCTTACATATAATGTATGTGCTCTGAAGCCCCAAACAAATGACAGCACAATAGAATCTAATGTTTTGAAAAACTTTTTAGGCAAATAAATCTGAAAATTTTGAAAAGCTTCTAGAATTCAGGTAACGTCACCATCTTAATAGCATTCACATGCCCCATCATTGATAATTGGTATGGGCCCTCCAGCATTTTATAATGTTTTTTAGATTTTCTAGCATTAAATAATTAATCTATACTGTATATATATAACTATATAAGTTATTATTGGCTATTTTTAAAAGGTATTTTAAAATGGAATCAATGTTGTTTGTCACCACCAAAAATTCACTTTTTTTTTTTTTTTTTTTTTTGCCAATTAACTGAGTAACCAAAGAGTTTACTGAATGTTTCCAATATATTTAACAAGGGAAGGATAGACTGTTCTGGGTTGTTGAGATTCAAAATAATATCTGCATATAGGGAAATATGATTTGTAATTCAGCCTTAATTTGAAATTAATAGTTTGTTTTAATGGCAATGGCGAAAGGGTTAAATTGCAAAAAAAAAAAGCAAGGGAGAGAGAGAGAGAGAGAACAGCCTTGTCCACTGTGTAATGGGAATTGTGTTGACGTATTAAAATTGGTGAGAACCAAAGCCCTAGGATGTGCATACAACATTTTCAACCAAGAGGCAAAGGTATCACCCAAATCAAGTTCTCTGCAGCTCAATTAAAATCTCATTGAATTGGGTCAAACACCTTTTCTACAGCCAAGGCACAAATTGCAACGGTATAGGGATTCAAATAAGATATTCCTTAAACGCCTGACATAAAAAGGGAGAGAAACGGCCAAAACCAGCTTGATCAGGGTTTTAATCAGGGTCTTGATACAGTTATTTAATCTATTAGCCAGAATCTTTGTAAACATTTTAAGATCAGAGTTCAAAAGAGCTATGGGACAGTATGACAATGGATCAGTTTTTTTCTTTATTTAAGAATTAAAGAAATATTTGCATCATACAAGGACTGAGGGAGTTTGTGTTTGCTAAATGTAGTGTGGAAAGGTAAGACCCAAAAGCAAAATGCAAATAAGAGTCTCTTTAATTATGAGAGTGAATTCAGTCCAACAGAAATATATCTTGAGATAAATAACAGAAAAGCAGCCGTAAATGCTGACGCTCCAAATAACGAAAATGAGAAAGTCTCTCTTTAAATTAGACAGCGGCAAAGAGTCTGAGAACAGGATCCGGTGGGCCCTGTTCTCTGATCCCTTAAGCCTGGTTCACACGGCAGGATAATTAGGCCGATTTTAGCCCGATTTACCCCTTCCGACAATCTTAAGGATGCTCCGATTATCGTAAAATAATCTGATCAGATATTCCTGCCGTGTGTGGTGTGTTAAGAGTGCTCTCGTCTGCTCGGAAGGACGTCGGGACCGCTCCGATCTCAAATCGGGGATATCCAACATGTTGGATTATTTTGGCCCGATTTCTCCTCGTGTGTGGTGTCCCCCGGGGACAAACGAGCATGCAGCCTGTGGACTGTGGCGTGTAGCAATCAGAAAGCTAGGTGACGAGGCGCAGAGGAAGCACCGGGAAACAAAATCAAAACAGCCGTCCATGCTCGCGTTGTCTCCACTTCTTTGACCATCGCCTTTTCTTTTGATAATGTTTTTTTCCGGTTAAAAACAAACTACAATCATCCGCCATGATTGTTTACTCTGAAGTCACGTTTGATCTCGAGGGATTTTGCAAGATTTTCCGTCCGACCTGGGAATGCTCGGGAGTCAAATCGGTTCGTGTGTGATGTGTTGATTTTGCCGTGTGGCTGCGCACCACACACGGCACGACCAAAACTGTGTGTGGGGTCTCTCAGGTTTGGAAAATCGGCCGACAATTTTAAAATCGCCCCATGTGAACCAGGCTTTAGAGAATGAGCGTTCTAATGGTTGGAGAGATGAATGCTCTGGGCGTTCGTCAGCAGCAGGCGGGCTGGAGAACAAAGGAACAAGATAAGGAGACACAGGTGAGAGACATGATGACGATGAGACGCAGGTGTTTAAACTGAGGGATGACGAGGAGCGGGAAAACTGAGAAACAGGACTACACCTAAAACACAATGAAGGGGAAGCAGGACTATGACAGTACAAACCATGACACATGCACATCACGTGTTTAGTCCATGTGTGTTTGAATAGATTTCCAACTCTCTGATTGGGTTGCACAGCACTGAACAAATAAGACTAGAAATTTATCTCACTACTAATCACAATGAATGACAATACATATCGCTAAAGACCTCAAGATAATAATAAACCCTTTGTAATTATTTTACAAGCACAGTTTCTGTTAAAGTTAGAACCTAAGACAAGAGGTTTTTCCAACTTACCCAATTTATCAACAATGACTGGGTAATTTCCATTATTTTTGCAGAATGTGTATACCACATTTCTAAAACCCAACAAGGTATTGTTGTTCAAGAAGTGTGTATAATCCACACCAATCCCAGAAACCTTTCAAGAGTGATGTTGAATTTAATCTTTACAACTTTATTAAAGGAAATTGAATAAATGAGTTCCACATCACTGAGATCATGGGAAATGTAGGTGCATAGGTAAAATACAGAGACATAATAACCATCTGGTGAAAAAAAAAAAAAAAACCTACAGAAACATCCTTATTACTGCATCTTTCTCAAAATTGCTTTAACAGCAAATATCAATAACAAAAACTGCATTGACAATAAATAATCAAATCAAAATAGTAGGGGTGTGCATTGGCACTGCCCTCACAATTCGATTCGATTACGATTCACCAGGTAACGATTCGATTCAATTCGATTCTACGATGCATTGCGATGCATCAAAATTCTACTGCGCACAACAAGGCACATTTTTCATCAGTCATGAGGCAATACAAGCATATTGAACAACAGATTTTATTGGCTGCTATTATAACTCCTGTATCTTTGACATCAATGTCATTAAATTAAATAAAATTGATTGGTACAGGGTATTGAATATGGCATTTTCAAACGCGGTCATCTCCCTCCACCTCAGCCATCTTTATTGTTGTTATTATGCCCCCGGAAGTAATTGAAACTTCAAAACTTTATTGTCCAAGGCCAGAAAATAAACAGTGAAATAATCGATTATGGCACTTTGCCGCATCGATGCTGAATTGTGCATTTCCCGCATTGCGATGCATTGCCGAATCGATTATTGTTGACACCACTACAAAATAGTTGGCTACATTTGTTTTTACCTGTCGCAGTGATCAGTATGATAAAATAAACGAAAACCTTTAAAAAGCTATAAAAAAACCCTCTGAGTTTCCACACTGAAGCAGATTGAGGTGAGGCTATGCTGTTGTCCAATTGCTCCTTGCGTTTAAATTAAAAGAGCCAATCAAGCATTGCAGTGTCATGTGTTTACAGGATTATTCTTACTTTGAGATCTAACAACCTATTTTTTACATCTAGACTGGCAGCCATGTTTTATGTGGATACTGTTTAACATCAGTATCAGTAACATCAGTAAACATACTTTCATTATTGTCACTGTATCAAGTGCATTTGGTGATATACTAACAGTAGCTATGCCATTCATATCTAACAGTGGAGCTTAATGATCATTTAAATAAATGTTTTTGTTTTTGTTTTCTTTTCAAAACAACTTCAGCTAAAATATCTCTGAAACTGTATAAACAGGAAAAAAATCGATGGCTTGCAGATGCCAGCTCAGCAACATAATATGCCTATATGGCCAAATGTATTGTGTTAATATGGAAGGATTTTCTAAATTTTCATAGGTGTTTGAGTCAGTAATTGTAGGCCAATAATTGTCTATTTTTTGTATTTATTTTAAAATAAAAAGCATTGTTAAGTGTTATAATTTTTTTTGCAAATAACATAACAATTCAGCCTCTATCATTGACTGATTTTGTTCCAAATATTAATTCACCCAACAGTGAGATTAGATCATACAAAGCTGCATTTATTGGTTGAACAGTAATTTTGTGAAATATTATTCAAATTTGATTCAAATTTTTTTCTATTTAAATATAATTTAAAATGTAATTTATATAAGTAAATATTCAGAAATCATTACTACAGTGTCATGCAAATAATTCTATATGCCGATTTGCTGTTTAAGAAACATTTATTTTTATCAATGTTGAAAACAATTTTGCTACTTATTTTTTTGTGTGGAAACAGTGATAGACTACCATTCAAAAGTTTTTGTCAGGCAAGGTCAACCTACAATTGTATTTGCATCCATATTTAATCTGCCGATGCAGAATAAGCTCCAGTCAGTATAAGCCTGTTGGTTATGCCTCTTGGGGTGCTTCATGGTCGAAAGCCAACCCCTTCATTTCGTTGCTGTGTATGGAGGTATGTGTTTTTAGCTGAGTAGCCTATAGCTGTTTGACCATCATTGTTGTATAATTCAAAAATGAAATAAGATTCAAAAAATAAAAAAGTGTAGGGTCACACTTAAGGTGTCATTGTTACAGTGTAATTATATATTTAAGTACTAATAATAATAATAATAATACATTTTATTTAAAGGCGCCTTACATGACACTCAAGGACACCTTACAGACACAATAAAACAAATCAACCTCAGATACAAATAAAAAACTTGTTTGACAAAACTTGTTTGACAAAAATCACATAAAAGCCTGCCGAAAAAGATGGGTCTTAAGGCGAGATTTAAAAACATGAATACTTTCACTGTTTCGCACATCCTGTGGCAGCTGGTTCCATAAATAAGGAGCTGCAAAACTAAAAGCCCGGGACCCCATAGAAGTAGTGCGGGTTCTAGGGAGAACAAGAGTGAGCGAAGAAGACGATCTTAAAGTCCGAGATGGAGTATAGATATTAAGAAGGTCCAATAAATATGAAGGAGCAAGGTTATTGAGTGCCTTAAAAATAAGAAGAAGAATTTTGAAATCAATACGATATTTTACCGGGAGCCAGTGCAAGTGTTTTAGTATGGGAGTAATATGTTCAGCAAGGGGAGTTCTGCTGATAATGCGGGCAGCCGAATTTTGTACTAACTGAAGTTTATTGAGTACCTTAGAAGGCAATCCATAATAAAGACTGTTGCAAAAATCAAGACGGGACGTAACTAGAGCATGGACTAGAATTGATGTGCTCTTTACTGAGAGAGCCGGACGAAGTCGATTGATGTTGCGTATATGAAAATAAGCAGAGCGGATGAGACTGTTTATATGTGCTTCAAATGAAAGAGTACTGTCCAAAATGACCCCCAGACTTTTAACTTGTTTAGATACAGAGACCGGTAGATCGTCAATTTTCACAGATGAGCATGAAGATTTAGACAGATTGTTTTTTAAGCCAACTAGAAGAATTTCAGTTTTACTGGTGTTAAGTTTAAGAAAATTTAAAGAAAACCATTCTTTAATCTCAGCCAAACAGTCTGAGAGGACCGATGGAGGAAAATTAGCGGAAGGTTTCGAGGACAGATAAAGTTGGGTGTCGTCGGCATATAGATGGAATTGAATGCCAAATTTCCTAAAAATATTACCAAGGGGTAAAAGATAAATTATAAATAAAAGAGGACCCAATACTGAGCCCTGCGGGACACCCGTTTTTACATGCGAAGTCTTTGAGCAGAACTGCTTCAGCTGAACAAATTGAGTACGGTCCGTAAAATATGATTGAAACCAAGTCAAAGGGGTGCCAAGTCAAAGTACTGAGTAATAATAGTTAACTACATGTACTTACTATAGGGTTAGGGTAGGATTAGGGTTTGGTTGAGGGTTAGTTGCATGTAATTATGCATAATTTACTGTTATTACTACGGTAAGTACATGTAACATATGTAACAAGAACACTGTAAAATAAAGTGTTACCAAGTGTAGTAGTGCCACAGTTATTGATAGTCACTCTAATGTTTTGTACTCTAAAATAAACTTTTACTCTCAGTGGATAAAACTGCAATGAGGGTGAGAAAGAACATATACAGCTCCATTTTCATCAGTGGGTGTACAGAACAAGTGCCTTGCAAACATAAGAGAGGAGGTATTCACTGATCCCTTTCTATAGGCTGTTCCTTGTTCTCTGCATCAAGAGGTTTTCTGTTCTGTAGCTTATGGGGAAGTTGGGCTGAGTCCTAAAGTTTGTGATTGCTACTGCAAAGCGTGTGGTAAAAACATGGTTATGAATTATGGCAGTAGCTTTGAGTTTAATGTTTTTGTATAGCCTCATGCAATAGCTTTTTTTTTCTCCGATCTTTTTGATGTTGCCGCTGGTATGAATTGCTGTCACTGATGTTGTTGTGTTAAGATTGTCTTTACTATGGCTCATCTTACTCGTCTGTTCCTTCTTAAAATTGTCTAGGCATTAATATAGAGCATGATCAGAGTGTGAAATGAGTTCTGGTCCTGGTTACCGATGTACAGGATAAAGTGATACCAGCAAATTTGCTGTATTTTAGCATGATCAGGCCCAACAGATACTTTAAACATTTTATTCAGTAATATAAACTCAGCAAAAAAAGAAATGTCCTCTCAAATTCAACTACTTTCATTTGTATTAATATAAAAAGTTCAACAACTGAGACTGAACAAGTTTGGTGACACATGGTTTGCCCCTGCAAGGTAAAGTTACTGTAGCCGTGACTTTAATTGTTTACCGCCTGTAATCTGTTAGTGTCCACATGTGCATGTGCAAAAATTGTTTAAATTTAGTTGAACAAGCATATAAAACTTTGTTTAACCCTCTGGGGTCAACAAACACATCAGCGGATTGTGGTTTATTGTTTTGCATATAGCAGCAAAAATCATTTATATAAGTTATTTATATAAGTCAATATGGTCATAAAGATAAAACCAATCCTTTGAAACCGTAAAGGTATACTTTCATTTGTGTCAACTTACAATCAAAACAAAATTGTGCTTTTGTAGAATGTAGATGTGCTTTCTGTCATCTCAGTCTCTGTGAACATTTTTGTGGAGTGCATCACAAAAATGAACAAACATTAGCGAACACTTGTCACACAGATGTGAGCAATATATCTATAACATTTAAGGGATTCACTTTATTTTGATGGTCCCTTTAACACATTCTGTTGACTAAGTAAAGTTGCAACTACATGCCTACTAACTCTCATTTGACTGTTAGTAGAGTATAAGTAAACTGGTAGGGTTTGGGTTAGAGTAAGTTGAGATGTACTTGCAAAGTTACTGTTACTAAGTTACTAGCGTTAGCAGATAATAATCATACAGTCTACTAATATTCTAATGAGAGTTAGTTGACATGTAGTTGCAAAGTTACTTATAGTCCACAGAATGTTCAAAAGGGACCATCAAAATAAAGTGTTAGCTACCCATTTAAGTGTTTACATTTAAATTATCTCATTCAAAACAAATATTCTCTGTTTTTGTAATCCGTATGGAAAGAGAGTGATAAAGAGAGTCTGTGAAAGGGTCTATATTTGTTACTGTGAAACAATAGGAAAGATTGTTCAAATCTGATTAAAACTTCCCCATAGTTCCCCCAAAAACTTCCCCATGACTACAAGCACCAGTGTTCCTAATAGAACCTGTTTGTATGTTTACAACAATCATGGTAAATCAGTTTTAAAATACCAGAGATAAAATACCACAAACACAACCAAACCTGCACTTGATATTCAGGTTTGTGATACTTCCTCACAAAACTTCATGGAGGTCATGAAGGCTCAAGCTCATGAAAGTTCCTTTAATCATGTGAAAGTTATGTCATCTTGTTGAGGATATACCTTCCTAATGTTCAACTTTTCATAATATTTAGTAACCTCAGCATTTTAACATTTTATAATGAACAACCACATTAAACATCACTCAAAACTCAAAAACTAAACCTTCACTTGGATTTTAACAAATGCTGGCTGCAAGTACAGTCAGAGGGAAGTGCGAAGGCGCTGAAAAAAAAAATTACATGTACAAGTACATGAGCTAGATGCATGAACTGTAACAGTGTACAGGACGCTTTTGACACATTTTTGTTTTTTTTTAATGATTATGTATGAGATCATGAGATTAAGACTCATTTCAGTGGAATTTTTTTATTTTATTTTTGCAGTTAATATCTAACCGGCCAACAACTCCTGTCATCTATCCATAACTTCTGTTCAAGCTATTTTTTAATGGCTAATATAATTAGCTATTTTTAATTTGTAATAGAAAATATCAGAATATCAATGGATGAAAGCTAAGTTTTTAATAATTACAACAACTCTAAATCAATATTAGTTTGCTTAAAACCATTTGTAAAGAAAAATGTGTTTGCTTAAAACCATTTGTAAAGAAAAAAAAGGCAGAAATGTACATTTAGAACATGAAAATCAAGAAAATGTTAATCTTAACATTTTAAAAGTCAGCCTATATGGACATAGGGGACAGTTTCCTAATAAACAGTTTCCTAAGACCAATTATATGCAGACTTACACATTCATTTCTAATCAGCTTTCTTAAAGCAAAGAAATAAGAGTTAAAAAAGGCTCATCAGGAATGCTTTAGTTGTTTCGTGTATTCAGCACAGCAACAAAGACTTATATCTTAGTTTCAACATTCACAAACTCTTTACTTCTAAGTATATTATTGTGTACAAATAGAGAAAAACTCTTTATAAATGCAAGAACAATTATCTATTTTATATTTCTCTATACATTTTATGCTATATATAATATATATTTTTGTATATATATATAAACATACAACAATTTATATCATTGTTGTTTTCCTTGTTTTAAATTTTAGAAATTACAGGATCATCAACTAAAGGATTGTGGAAATAATATTGTGTATTATAATTGTGTCATAAAGGATAAAAGTTTAAATATCTGACCCTTGCAGTCAGAATGAGGACCTGAAATATGTATACTTATTAATCATGTTGTACAAGTTATTAGCATTTATAGAGAAATCTACCATCATCAATGAGGCACTAGGATCCTCCCTGTCAAAACAAAAAAACAAAAAAACAAAAAAAAACATTACAATGCATGTATACAGGGATGATGTAAAAAGACTAATATCAAACTAAATTATTCTGAATCATTTTAACTGACCTGATGATTTCTTCTTGTAGTAAATGAGTCCAGCAGCAGCTATGATGATTCCCAGCACCAGACCAGAGGATCCAATAGCAATTTTATTCCTCTCAGACTCTGGGAGAGACGGATCTGTCGGGTACACTGGTGTGTTAAGTTATGCTGCCCACAAATATATTACTAAATTGACAGTTGGTAAGTATCTCCTCTTACCCCAGTCATAAAACATGGGTTTATTGAAGCTGGCGTGCTCCACCATACAGGAGATCTTCTCTCCAGATTTAGGAGTGTATTCCAGCTCAGAGTGAATCTGGTAGTACCAGTCTCCATCAGCCATCTCCATTGTGGAGGTCACTTCAGAGGTCATCAGTTTACCATCTCTCAGCCAGGACACTTTAATGTGTGGAGGATAAAATTCATATGCGCTGCACATCAACACAGCTGGATGTCTGCCACCAGCCTGTGTCACTGAACTGAGCTTAACCTTTGGTTTCACTGTATTAAGAAGATAAGCATCCTTAATAGGTGTGTACAGTGTGTACATGCTCTACATGTTGACAGTAAAAATGAGAGAAGACTCTTGTGCCGCTTACCTGATTTCTCACAGATAGCGGAGTCAAACACTTGAGCATTACCTTTGCAGTACCAGTCTACAATACCTCTTTCTTCCAGCACAAAATGGCCACTGTTCCAGAACTCCGCAAGTTTCATTCCATAATCATTAAACCCCACAAATCTCCCCAGAGTGCTGTCAAACTGTATGAATAGATATTTATTGAAATAAAAGTTGTCAAAATACACCATGTCACTGATATTAGAGGAGCTGTAGATGCATCTTGACATACGGTATCGGTAATATACATTAGCTGAAAAAGAATTAAGACAGACTGTCAGATAAATGTCAAAAAGACAGAAACAGAAGAATGTGGATGCATCAGTCAGTTGCAGTACAGGGTTGTCTTTATAAAAATTACTTGTCAAGTAATATTTCCCTTAGAAGGTCCATCACCATTAGAACGAGTCACCCATCTTAAGATAATGGTGCACCACTACTACTACTACAACTACTAATAACTTACAACAGTAATAAAGCAATTTTTGTTGATATAATTGCATTACTTCAATACCGCTCATGTTACTTACCACTTTCTGCTACAAGGAATGCAGCCAGTGTCCATATGAGATGAAAACACAAGAGCTTTTGCAGTGACATTTTCACTCACACTAATTCCCAGCTGAATGCTGCGTTTTGTTCATGAGGTGGATGTCTAAGATAACTTTTAGTATAATTGTCAAGTGTTGCTAGGCAGCATACTGCTTTCATTTTACCACAAAAACAATGTCAAGTTATTAATCCGATGAATATAATCAGGTGTCCAAGCACCAAAGTGTAAGGGTGTCAAACTGTTAAATTTTATGTCTTTTCCATGATAATAATATTCTAAAAGTTCCATAAAGACATTTATTGTTGTAGTACATTATGAATAATAAAACATTTGTATTAAACTACAAGAATATGGTTAGGAGGTGACATATGAAATAAATTCTGCAAATAAAAAATAAAAAAAAATAAAAATTAAATTTGAGTTTTTTTCAGCTTTTTTCGTCTTCCGGGTTTAAAATCTTCATCGTGTCCATGTCACAGGCTGTGTCAAACAGGGCCGGCGCGTCCATATAGGCGAACTAGGCAATTGCCTAGAGCGGCACTTTTGTAAGGGCGGCAAAATTTGTGCCAACCGGGAATGCACAATTCACAAAATAGGTTATTTGTATGATTTACTGAGCTGCCGCCGCCCCGCATCGCGGGCGCGCCCCTGCTCTCACGAGTCATGACTGATCTACTGAGCTTCCGCCGCCCAGCAGCGCCAGCGAGGGCGCGCCCCTGCTCGCACGAGTCATGACTGGGTGATGGGAAGTTCGGATCATTTTACTGACTCTATTGAGTCATTCGAGTCATTTCGTTTATTTAAGTGGCTTTAAATTTGATACTTTTAACAGCCAAATTTCCCGATCACATCCACCTACGCAATGTTGATCATATTCTGAATGAAGAAATCGTAATGCAGTAAACAATTATTTACAGGGAACATAAATAATTACTTTACCTTCCGAGTTCCGAGTCATACGTTCATTTGGGTGATCCGTTCATTGTGTCACGTGACATACGCAATCCATTAATCACCTATCAGGGACTAATGCAAGATGTCGAAACGAAATAAATTATCTCGTTGCGAATATAAAAAGAGACGACTTATAAAGGAAAAGTTGAAACTAATAAAAAACTACCTTCACAGTAGCCTACATTGAAACAAGACAGCTAATGGACTGGCAATCTCCATAGAACAAGAACTGGCTCAGAGAATCGAAATAGAGGATGTTAAGAGCTTTGCTGCGATGAAGGGCCGCTGTGCGCGTTTCTGAAACGTAAGTTAAGCTTCATTTGCTCTTTAGTCGTTATTTTAAGATGCTGAACCTGCTGATGATATAATGTGCTTGCTGACATTTCATTTGAATAGGCACATAATAAAGTGGTGTAAAGAGATGTGCAAGCAACAGTAATTTGAGGAGGTGAAATGTGATTATTTGGAAAAGTCCTGTCATGACTGCTTAAAGAAAAATGCCAGCAGGCATTTGCCTCCTGCATAAACTTTAATATTGTTGACATTTTGGGCACACGCGCGTTGCGCACTATTTGCGTTATGTATGGCTTATTGGTCTTTGTGTGTTGTTGCTGGTTTTGCGTTATATGTATAGGCCTATGGCTTATTGATCTTTGTGTGTTGTTGCTGGTTTTGCTTTATATATATAGGCCTATGGCTTATTGATCTTTGTGTGTTGTTGCTGGTTTTGCGTTATAGGCCTATGGCATATTGGTCTTTGTGTGTTGTTGCTTGTACGCTGCAAATAGAGGGGCGGCACAATTGCTTTTCGCCTAGAGCGGCATAAGCGCACGCGCCGGTCCTGGTGTCAAAGTAGCCTACCGCGAGAGCGATTCGAGAGTAGCCGGAGAACTCAGCCAGCGCAGCTTCTCAAGAGCGTCTGCAGGAGCTTTGATGACGACACAGCTGTTCCACGATTGGCCGGATTCACCGGACAATGTTTTGTGTTTATTCTCACACCTTTAGTTCCACTAAAGCTCACAAATCAGTTTTTTACATCCAGTATCCCTCCACCTCCCCAAACTCCACCTTCATCTTAGGTACCTTGCCCTTTAATTAACAGGTCCTACATTTAGCCACTGGGGGGGTATATCAGAGCTCGAGTTGAAGCTGCTTCATCGAGCCCCTCTCCAGTGGACAGCAAGCCAAATAAGTTTAACCTAATATCCCAAAGATTTTATGGGCAAATGAACTCGTTAAATAACAGTAAACACTCTTTCCATGTAATCGCGATGTTATATTGCGTCATGTTTATCAAAATAAAACTGATCAAAAAACGTTGATTCCACTTCATTGATAGTAGCTGTAGGCTTATGTTGAACTTTATTCTTGTTCAAACAGACACTGTGACCACGTGAGCGGTCACTACAGGAACCAGAAAGTGTCCGACTTCACGTCTCCGTTTGCAGCTCCTCCCCGCCTGCACACGGCAAAACAACGCGGGTCGTATGCGCAACGTGGTGACACACAGATGTGCCAGCGCTTAGATACCTGCAGTGACCCAGTGATGTACAGCCGGGGGGGTTACCCTGAGACTGGTGACAGCACGCATTGTGGTTATGACAGATGTGTCAACCTTGGGCTGAGGTGCAGTGTGTAAGGGCGTACTGGCATCAGGTCTGTGGTCAGAGTCACAGAACAGATGCACATAAACCGCTTGGAACTAAAAGTGGTGTCCTAAGCCCTAGTGGGCCTCTTTTAAAGCAGGCCGTGAGCCTCCTATTATGGCGGATCGTTATCTACTCTCCATCAGAGCAGTGCATATGCCCATTCTCTTGCTTTTGAGGAACAGAATTCCTCAAGGGGTGTGGAGGCTTCACTCCTGTTCAGTTCGGATGATTTGGGTCTGCTTTAGGAGGGTGGAGGGGGATCTGTTCAGGACGAGCGAGAACACACACTGCCCGCTGTTCTTCTGGGTCTCACTCTCGACGCTCTGACATCGCTATGTCCAAGAGCCAGACGCTCCGGTAAAGATTTTGCCTCTGGTGTTATGCAAAATCAGGGAGGAGAGAGTGTCGGTGATCTTCATTGATCCTGCTGGCCGAATTAGCCCTGGGTTCCCGAACCTGAAGATGCTGGTGGCTCCCCCTTGGCAAATTCCCTGAAAAAAAGACCTGCTGTCTCAAGCGAAAGATTAAACTACCATTGGCTCGAATTTACTGCTGATTAGCCAAATACAAATAGAGTTAACCTGTGTCTTGCTAGCATGCATGTCTTATGAGCTACTGGCTAATGTAATAAGTTAGCTACAGCAGTTTAGCTAAGGTAAATAAATTATGGCCATGCAGTGCTACTGTACTAAATGGGGACCCTACAGGTGAATACAGTGTGTGTGTCTAATAACATCATCACAATCGATAAACTGGTATGCAAATTAGGCATCAACTAGTTAAAATGCGCACATTTGCATCTAATTGACAAAAACAAAAACAAAAGCATTAAAACAATTAATTTTAATCATGCCTGCAGGCAGCAAATGAATTTGAAAATGAAACAATTTCGTGAGTTTGAGGAAGATCACTTGAGTCCCTGCCCCTCAAAATGTCTGTGCACGTCCCTGTTGGCATCTATACGCTCTTAAATTGCGAGTATTTGTGAACTGGTGCCGTGAAAACAATATCGACCCGCGAGCTGTCCCGTGTCCAACATTTTATGTTTCCTGCAGCACAGGTTGCCTCTTCTAAAGGAAAAGGTTGGTCTGAAGGCATGTCTATTCAGGATATAGCTAGCTTTTGTACTTATGCACACTTTAAGGATGAAATCTGCAGAAAGTTTTATACATGAGGCCCCTGCTCTTTTCCATACACGAAAATAATCACTGGCAGTTGAGTTCAGTTGCAATATTGCTCAGTTCGTTACTAGGGCATTAGGCCCTGGTTCTTTTTATTGTGTGCCACCTGTATATATATATATATATATATATATATATATATATATATATATATATATATATATATATATATATATATATATATATATATATATATATATATATATATATATATATATATATATATATATATATACAGGTGGCACACAATAAAAAGAACCAGGGCCTAATGCCCTAGTAACGAACTACCAACTAAGTTGAAGTAATATGGAAACGAGTTTCATAGAATATGATCAAACAGTAATATGAAGAGTTTTATCAAGTAAAACGGGAAAATTCTGTATATTAATGATCGAAATGATGATATAAATGCGCTTTATTGTATTGATATTATGAAAACAGGGAAATTAAAGAATAGATTGCCATATTTTTTAGAGTGGAAGATGCAAGCAGCTATGATAGGGGGAATTTGACCTAGGAGGGGAAGACAGTGAAGCCCAGGGTGGAGGCCAGAAGGATCACTGTATTATTATACTATTTTAACTTCACAGGGGTGACAACTATAAAAACGCCCACTGTTAAATTGCATCTTTAACCTAATAGATCTGGTTTCGCTGGTGTTGATGTAAATCTACAGATAAAGAATGAGTTGCAAATTACTTTTAAAAGTATTTCAAATTGCAGATTGGTAAACTTTTAGAAAAGAAAACATGAAAGTTAGATATTAAACTATAGTAATTGAAAACCTGACAACTAAAATTTAGATGAAATTTGAAACATTATCATTTTTATAAAGATAAAATACCCTAAGCAGAAACAGTGTTAGGGATTAAAAACTAGATGTAAAATGTGTTTGAAAAGGCATTTGTTTAAACAAAAGCTTGTTATTGTTGACCAAGAAAGAATTAGAAGTTAATATGTGTGATTTTAGAGAAAGGTTGTGATTTGACTGAAAAATTTGCATCTGAATCTTGTGTGAGACTGAATCGCGGCAGACTCAATCTGAGTGAAATTTGTTAATGTCTAAATTCCCTGCATGGGCAAGAGAAAAAAAAATGAGTTTAGCTTGTATTAAAAATACATACAATTTATGGAAAAGATGCCTTAAGCTGGGCTAGAATTAAAAGATGATAGATAAAGTCTGAAGTTAGAAAGTTTATAAATGCAACAGTACCAGGTCCTGAAATAACTCAGTCAATCTCTCTCATTAAGATGTTAAAATAAATCATGGCCATTCAGAGGGCAAGTTATATTTGAATGTTGTAAATGTAAAACTGAATGACTTTAAAGAAGTTTTTAAAATAATGCAGACCTTATACAATAGAAGTGACATTTTTGATTAGTTTAAAATAATGAAAAGTCTGGATGACGAAGTTTAATGGTAAAAGGTTATTGTGATGAATTTAATATTACATTCTGTCTAAATTATATTCTTAGAAGGCTGTTGAAAAAAAAACAATACTATTTGTTTAGTGGGAGAGACTTCTTGAATGGAGGAAGGGCATGGCACTCTGTGTTTTTCTGTTGTAATTAAGCCAAAGCGGAAGAAATGTATGATACAATGAATCAAAAAACCAACACAGCTGACTTTTCTAAAATCAAATGAATAAGGAACAAACATGTTTTTGAAACTATAGTTAAGAGGCCATAGAAAATAATTAGATAAAAGGCTGTAGGAATATGCAGGGCTTAAAATATCATTTAAACTGTAAAATATCTTTAGAGAAAGGATGTTAATGGGTTATTCTGAAGAAATATGAGCGGTTCATATTTAGATGTGTTTGATGGTGACTGCACTTTATGTCTTGATAAGAGCGAGTTTAGAGGAGTTACTCTGTCCAAATAGTGTGTATTATTTGAAAAGGGTTAAGGCGAGTTGATGGTTCTGAGATAATCTGATCATAAAGCTTTATCTATTAGTCAGTCATTTTGTCATTTGTGACGTACAGTAGATTTGAATTACTTTCTGGATCAGTTTAAGTATTGATGGAAACAATACAGAGAATTTTGTGATAAAAAGTTGAAAAGTTATAGATGGCTGGTAGATAAATAAAACAAATTCGTAGACTTGATTATTAATGTAGATTTGATATTGGTTTTGAAGCATTAAAGTGACATATTGGCTAAGATATCGAATTATCAAGGGAGCCATTAACATTCTTGATTATTGTAAACAAAAGGAAAAATTATGACTGACACTGACAAGTCTGTACAGCATGACCTGACGTGACAGAAACAATCGATGAGAGGGCACCATTGCGTTAATTTTTGATGCACAAATTGGATTCATGCATCAAAAAGGGGGGATGGGTAACAATGGCAAAAATAATGGCAAGAAAATGATTTGCAAGAAAATGATTTGCCAGGGGACAAAAATGCCCTAATAAGATTTTGATACGGGGATGTACCCAATAAAACAATGACTATGTTGAATTTCTTTGTTTTCCTTAGTGTTGTTCTCCTTAGTGGAAAACTCTGCTGTTTTTTCAATAATAGCTAGAGCAAGACCAGATAAAGGAACACAGAATTATCATGTGGTTAAAACATGATTCACAATTGCATTAACCTTGAAAATATTTTCCTCACAACAGGATTCAGCAACTCTGAACTTTGCACTTTTTATCATGTTTCCTAACAAAGATATTTGTGTGGGAGAATTTGAGCCAGGTCACATCTCACTCAGGCTGGTTCCCTGTTTGATTCAGGACTAAATTTACAACACGATTGTAATAAAACCCACTCTCTGTTTTGAAACATGATAAATTTACACATAGCCACAAGTTAAATTGTGATCTCCACACAAAATCAAATCTACATCCATCTGATTCCGCCTCACAAAAGATAATACATACAATTTTATTATTTTTATTTTATTGAATTGTTTGTTTTGTTTTTCTTTGAATTCACTCACGTTATCATTTGTCTCACCAAGTTAAAATCATTATTTTTAATTTTTCATCCAAGTACAAATAATTGTATTCTCATTAGTGCTTTGAAACATTTCTGAAATTTATTTTGATTTCTGCTTATTTTTATTTTTGTTTTGTTCATTTTACTTTCATGTTTTGGGACATTAATTCAATTGAATTTCTGTGTTTGGTTACACTGAATGGTTTGCTGATACTTTTATAGCAATGCAATTTATTTAAATGTTTCCAGAAAACAGTGTAAGAGCTTGTAAGATCATTTACTCTCCCTTGACCATATTTTGAATTACATAAATTTAAGAAAATTTTAATCTGACCATATCGAACCTCTGAACAATGAAGAATGCCGAATGCTTTGTTGGTTGTTGTGCTATGTTTACAGAATCCATGCTAAGTTCATATCCAGTGTCCTGTCTAAGAAAGAGACAGCTCCCAGTTTGTTCGAAGGTCCAGTGCCTGTTTCTTGTGGAAGTGTGAAAGGTGTGATGGACATAATGAAGAGCACGCACATTTCTATTTCTGTGAAAGCCCATGTAAGTGGACCGACGTAAAAGCATACGCTCATCACTACAAGACGGAATACGACGAAAGATTTCAGGTGTGCGCTGTAGATGAAATGAACAACAACAGATACGGAATGAGAGTAAAATTGGAACAGGCGACACGTGCGGACCAAGGCAGGTATTACTGTGCCTTGGATTTGATTGAAACTGACTGGTATGAGACAATAGACATTATGGTAATCGAGGCAAGCAGACCTCGAACAACAACGACGACGACACCTTTCTTGTCACCTGTGTTACCCGAGGTCGAACAGGCTACTGGAGAGGAACTGGCCTGGATGGAAAACGGAGACATAAGCAAAGGTAAAATAAATCCTGAAGTGCGGAAAGTCATGATGAAATGCCAAGGGAACAAAGCCTGTGCGCTGGCAATGCTACAGTGGAACTGGAGATCAAAAACGAGTTGCTGGATGTGTCTGCAAATATCTCATGCCTGGAAAGCCGTCACTCTGAGGACAACAACAGTCAACGAGACTAAGTGTCTTATTCCCCAACAAATGACTGATGTGCAAAAAACTGCTGTGAACCTGAAGGAAGGAAGGACACCAACGAAACAGCCCGATGAAAATAGCAATTCCACCCTTAAGAGTCAATTATACAGCGATCATCAACAACAAAGAAATCAACTTCACACGCCCATTCAACAAACCGAACGAAAGTTCACCAGCTGTGGTGTGGGTATGTGGTGACAGAGCTTATCGCCGTTTGCCAAAGATAATATAACCAACATAATTGAACACATGAGAGAAGCCGTAAAAGAACCTGAAAAGACTGACAACCAGTGGATCGGATGGATTATGTCTTTGTGGGGGCGATGGATGTACTGGATAATTCGAACTGTTCTGCCAATTGTAGTGATTGGAATTCTGATTCTGTTATGCTTGCCATGTATCATGAAATGTGTTTCCAAATCAGTACAGAGATTGGTCAGGGCAGGGACGTCCACACAGGCAGTGAAACTGACTGTTAACCCGATAGATGATGCAGACAAATGGGATGAGTATGAGAGCGACGAGAGTGCGGACATTTACACACAGGTGTGATAGGTTGGAAAATAAGGGAGTGGTTTTTATTTTTATTTATTTTTTATTATTATTTTTTATTTCCTGTTTATATTTTTATTATTCTTTTCTTTATCCCTAATATGCTACTTTTAAATTTTTATTACTTTCCAAGATTCAAGTAGAATGATCAGGTATACGAAAAATCAGACATGAAGAGTATAACTGTGATGTAAAGACTTGAAATGATTGTAACCATTTATGGGTTTGATGTAATGATGTCTTTATCTATTAATTTTTTATTTATTTCATTTTATTATATTTATCTTTTTATTTTATTATTTTGAATGATAAATAGGAGGGATTGTTATAGAAAAATTAATATTTTAGTTTTCTCTTTGATATTGTATGGGTTTTCCTGTATTTTAATCATGTATTTTCTCTCTTGGATTATTTTGTATACCTGGGGGAAACTGAGACACACACCCACAGCAACTGGTCAGACAGCCTCTAAATTCTTTAGCATGGATAATCAGGAAAGACAAGTAGGACTATTCAGCCTTTTGGCCTCACAGGTGGGGAGATAGTGAAAGTCCAGGAAGGGGGGCTAGGAAGGACCATTGTACTTCTAACAAACCTGCTTTATCTGTTTTCTCTAACGAAACTAGAACTGGTTTAACTGAGATGAGTGGAAATATCGGCTAGAACTGGTTAGTTTGGGATGAATGGAAAACTACAGAGAAAGGACTCTGAGGAAGGGGTATAAAGTCTGTCTGTTTGCATTGTGTGTCAGATCTGTGTTTCTATCACGAGGTAGCTGTCGCGATACTTTTGTAAACCAGTCTCCTCTAAAAGAATAAACATCTTTTAGAGTACAATTTGAATCTGATGTCTCTTACTATGATGTTATTTGATGTTATTTGTTAATTAAATTGTTTTTGCCACAACAACGTATACATTTAATACAGCAGCAATTATACTCTAACAAAGGTGACTATATACACCATTATTTCAGGTTGAATGATTTTGATTGGTTAAATTCTACATATGGACTACATAAAATTCTACATTTTAGTCAGAAGCATCCAGGATCTCTGAGGTTACAAATCTGAGTCTCTAGGCTCCAGTTTTAGTCATACTAGTTGTAACAAAGGACACGCACACGCACGCACGCACGCACGCACGCACGCACGCACCACACACACACACACACACACACACACACACACACACACACACACACACACACACACACACACACACACACCTTCTTAAAGGTTGGAGTTGGACAAGCTCTAGCTCTGATCAGGAAACTTTACCAAAACATACTGTATACTTTTCTCAGTAGGTGGTACAGACAATATTCGTCATCATAATTGTAATTGAATACAATAGTAATTGAAGATGAAAAGTAAAGTAAATGCTTTGATTGTGAATTGGTCAAATTGGAGACTGATCTGAGTTACGGCCAGTGACCTAGGCGACCCATGGTCAGCTAGAAAAGTAATATGATTTAACATGTGTTGGGTGCTTCTCTCAAAAACAAAGATAGAGAACATGTTCTAGTGATGATTTAACTACTTAAATATCATAGGCTTGAATAAGTCATTACAATAACGTATATTTAGAAGGATAATTATTGATTAATAAATTGATTAACAACCACTCAAAGTATAGTTATTGAAGTGGCAGTGGATTCTCCACCCATTCAAAATCATAGTTGTAATCGGCCAGTTCCGATAAGAGATGTTGCTTCCAAGTCAGTTGCAGTTGTTCCCTTTAATGAGGAAGAAAGTTCCAGCAGCGACTCCCAGCAGTCCAAGAGTCAGACCCACTCCACAGAACACAGCTGGACCAACACTTGGGAGGGCATCAACAAAATCTGAAAAAAATAAATAAAAAAAAAATCTGAATAGGATATTGGAGGCTGCGTGCAATATTAACAGAAAGTCGAATATATATATATATATATATATATATATATATATATATATATATATATATATATATATATATATATATATATATATATATATAATATATATATACAGTATATATATATATACAGTATATATATATATATATATATATATATATATATATATGAAGAGTTCAGATGCAAAAGCCTCTAAATGCCATCTGAAATTTTCTTCTAAAATGATAATTTTTATCAAGTTCGTATATTTAAATTCAGTAATTTCACTTAAATGACAATTAATGGGTAATTTTTCTTGCCATTTAAGTGAAATTATTGAACTTAAATATACGTGCTTGATAAAAATGATCATTTTAGAAGAAAATTTCAGATGGCATTTAGAGGCTTTTGCATCTGAACTCTTCATATATATATATATATATATATATATATATATATATATATATATATATATATATATATATATATATATATATATATAATTAAGCTGCTCTAAAATCTAATATCCATTCCTTTGATTTGAAAATGACACTCACCCCATGTTTTGGTCTGAGGTTGACCCTGGATGGCTATGTGGTTCACAGTGCAAGTGTAAATGTCTCCTTCAATAGGTTTAATCCTAAAAGTAGAGAAGACACTGAAGGTACCATCTGACCTTGGACGGAATTGACTTAAACTCATGCCCTCTGTCACATTAACATTATTCTTAGTCCATGAGATGCTGATAGATGGAGGATAGAAGCCGGTCACATGACAGATGAGGGTGTTCTCAACACCTAGTTGTACATCATCCCTTGGATAGATGGATGTTTGTGGTGCATCTAAAAAATATAATAAAAATAATAATAATAATAATAATAATATATATATATTAATTAATTCATGCTAATATCACTGTAAACGTTTGAGGCTAAACTTGGTAACACTGGATGCATATATGCAACTATAGGCCAATTAAACTATAATAGCTTATTATTAAGAATTCGGAGAGTTAAATTGTTATGTTGTTATAACTGCCCACCACTGACTCTGAATGCATTTGTAGATGGGATATTAATGATGATGTGGCGAGCAGGACGAGATCGAGGGACGTGAGAGAACGGCGCGAGGCTGGTGGCGTGATTAATGATGAACGACACTTGTGAGACGCACCGGTCTCGTATCTCTCACGGAGGAGCGGAAGCATAAAGGAGGAGTGACGAATGTGAAGATCGAGAGAGGGCAGGCCTCGATTTTATTTGATGTTTTGTTTTGTGTGGCCAGCAGTCATCCGCGATACTTTCGTTTTGTTTGTTTATTTTATCAATTTTATTAATTAGTTAATTATTAGCCTAATTATTTTATTTTATTTATTTTATTATATTAAAGTCTTTAAATGTTCTGCGGTTCCCGCCTCCTTCTTCACACAACATCTAACTTCGTTACAATCCCCTTTATAAAGAGTTACCATAGTTCTCTTACGAGAGTATCTCTCGTACTGCGTAATATCTTACGCTATGGGGAAAACTCTTTTCCACGAGATATTGAAGCCAAAAATTATCCTTAATTTTTTACTAATGTAAAACGCTTTGCAGCAGCAAGCAGACCTAGGCGAGACAGCTCGCGCGCCTATTGGCTGCTCTGCGGCAATAGCAGCAGCCTATCGAGAGAGGCTCTGCGTGACGTCACGACGAATGGGGGCCTTTCGCGCCCATATCGTCACGTCCCGCCAGAAAGGGCGTGGTCTCGCCCTATATCTAGGCTCGATAGCTGCTCTTACGTCGATTTTCATCTCTTCAGCGAAGCCTCCCGCATCGCTGGATCCAGAGTGAGAAGCCGCGCCGTCGACCTGTAGCCTTCAGCGGGACGTGCCATTGAGTCTGGAGTCGCTGGCCTCGCCGCCTTCAGCCGCCGTACCTGCTGTGCTTTCCGGCGTTATATCCTTTCCTCTGCCTAGAGTGTGTGTGTGTGTTTGCATTTCTGCTTTTTTCCCACCCCTCTAAAAGAGCGGCGTCTTTTTAAAGATGCCTTCCTGTGGTTCTTGCCGAGCCCCACTCAGCGACGAGGACCGACATGTCATCTGCGTGTCCTGCCTGGGTGAGGATCACGCGGCCATCGCGCTCGCTGACGGCGGATGCCATCACTGCGAACGTTTGCCTATGGTGACTCTGCGGACTCGCCTAGCTTCGTTCTCCGAGCCCGTATCCCAGCCTGCCGTGACGCCGCGTCGCAAGAAGCACCGCGCCCAGCGCGCTCCCGAGCTATCTCCAGCCCGCCAAAGCTCGCCGGTTCGCCCGCCAGCTTCGCCGGCTTCGCTCGAGTCGCTCACCGACGGACAGCGGCCGCCGTCCGCCGCCGCGTCCGCCATCGAGTTGGACGACAACACCGAGGCGTGTTCTCTCTTGGCTTCGGATAGCGAGGATTGGGCGAGCTCTGTGGACCTCCCCTCCGCTAACGTTCCCCGCCAACCCTCTGGGAAGAGAGCCGGCATTGAGACTGAGCTGATGCGTCTGCTCACCAAGGCCGTAGAAAGCATCGGCCTCGATTGGGAGGCACCCACGCTGCCGCCGCGCAACAGATTAGACGGGCGCTTTCTCGGGAAAGACGAGGCTCCGTCAAAATCTAGGCCCGCGCCCTTCCTCCCGGAACTTCACGAGGAGGTTGCAAAGTCGTGGAAGGCCCCCTTTTCCGCCAGGATGCGTACCTCTACCTCCGCGGCATTCTCCGCTGTCGACGGTGCGGGAAGTAGAGGCTACCTCGCCATTCCTCCGGTGGAGACGGCTGTCGCGTCGCATCTCTGCCCGCCCTCTGCGGGACGGCGGGTTCAGACGACGCTCCCGTCCAAAGCCTGCCGAGTGACATCATCGCTGCACGGACGCGCTTACACCGCAGCCGGGCAAGCAGTCTCAGCGCTGCACACGATGTCTATTCTGCAGATCTACCAGGCAGACCTCCTCCTCAAGCTGGACGAGGAGGGACCTGGTGCTATCTGTGTGGCGGACCTGAGGAGCGCTACGGACCTCGCTCTACGCGCTTCTAAAGCCGCTGCGCAAGCCATGGGGCGGAACATGGCCTCTCTCGCCGTTGCCGAGAGACACTTATGGTTGACGCTGTCTGAGATGACGGAAGCCGAGCGCTCTGTGTTCCTCGACGCGCCCATTTCCCCGGAGGGCCTGTTCGGAACGGCCGTCAAAGACTTCGCGGACAGGTTTGTTGAGGTGCAGAAGACTTCTCAGGCTATGAAGCACTTCCTGCCGAAGCGCTCGAGCTCCGCTACAGGCCGCACCAAGCCGCCTGCTCGCAGCTCTCAGCCCCAGCCTGCACCGCCCTCCGCCGCCGCCGCCTCACAGCGCCGCCAGGCCCGGGATCAGAGACCGCGGTCTCGCTCTGCCGGACGCCGCCCCCCTCACCGCGGGCCCCGGCCGAGGATTGAGATCAAGCCCGAGGCCCCAAAGTCTTCCTAGCCGCTCTAGGAAAACGACGGTGTTCAGATCCCGCTGCGGCCGGATTTCCACCAAAACTTCTCGCTCGTTCAGCCCCATGCGTTGTGACTGTCCCAGTGTATTTTGCAGTGAAGCAGCCGGTGTCTCAGCCCGCTTGCCTGCACACAAAAGCTGTTTTTACGGCTACCCAGATAAATCCAATAAAGAGTGTATTTTCTGGTGTTCCGGCCTCGGCCGATGGTGTTATGAGTGTTGTAAGAATGCCCACGCCCCAGTGCCCATTCCCACACCCAGACACAGCCCGCCACGGTGCAGGGCTCGCACAAATAAAATCGACTCCGGTCGATTGTGCAAACACTGTAGTGAACGCGCCCATATCCCCATGCCCGCTTACACTACACGCTGCGTGTCCCTCGGTTTCTGTAAAAACGAAACCAACACACATTCAGTCGGCCCTAAACGACAGTGTTTTCAGTGTAGCAAATGTGCCCGTGGTCCCGCGCCCACATTTCCTCACAGACACGCCGAATCCCACGGGATTCGCCCCGCTCACTCTCTCGGCGCTACCCGCCTCAGAGGAGATGAGCGCGGCCAGGCTGCCCGCTGTGATCAGCGCGCCCCCCGCCTCGAACGCCGTAAACACGGCGCTGTGTTCCCAGCACACACGGACTCTTGTGCCGCCGCTTTCCCGCGGCCAGAGCCCAGATTTCATTCTGACCCTAGCTATTCACGCGGATGCGTGGTCAAGGCTTCCCGGGGTATCAGAGTGGGTGCTGAACACTATAAAGAGAGGCTATTCGCTACAATTCGCTCGACGCCCTCGCCGCTACACGGCGCGCGTCGAAACTACGGTGAAAAGCGAAGTATCTCATCTACTTCGAGCCGAGATAGCGAAACTACTGAGGAAAGGGGCTATAGAACCTTTATCTCAGGCTCAGAGCGAAGGGGGCTTATACAGCAGATATTTTCTGGTACCGAAGAAAGATGGTGGGCTCAGACCCATTCTAGATCTGAGGCTGCTGAACAGAGCGCTCGTGAAGCGCCAGTTCAGGATGCTTACGACCAGGAAAATCCTCGCGCAAGTGCGCCAAGGAGACTGGTTCATGTCAATAGATCTGAAAGACGCGTATTTCCAAATACAAATAGCGTCCCATCACAGGCGATTCTTGAGATTCGCCTTCGAGGGCCAGGCGTATCAATACACAGTCCTGCCGTTCGGCCTGTCCCTAGCACCCCGTACGTTCACGAAGTGCATGGACGCGGCCCTCGCCCCCCTGAGACTTCGGGGCATGCGAGTTTTGAACTACTTGGACGATTGGCTGATTCTAGCTCGTTCACGAACGGAGCTCTTAGAACACAGGGCCGCATTACTCGAGCACCTCGAGGAGCTGGCCTTACAGTCAATTGGGCGAAAAGCTCACTGCTCCCCAGTCGGAGGATTTCCTTTCTGGGAACAGTGTTAGACTCGCTATCCATGACGGCACGCCTGTCACCAGAGCGCGGATTGAATATTCAGCACGTCGCGAAATCCTTCCACCACGGCTCTATAGTCCCGCTCAGAAGGTTTCAGAAAATGCTGGGTCTCATGGCCTCAGCAGCCTCTGTACTCCAGTTGGGCCTGCTCCGCATGCGCCCACTGCAGCTATGGCTAAAAGCACGAGTTCCCCCCAGGGCATGGACCGCAGGTCTGTTTCGCCTCAGGGTCGACCTTCAGTGCATTTCGGCTCTGAAACCGTGGAAAGCAACCGACTGGTATCAGTCAGGTGTGAGTCTGGGGATCCCCTCAAGTGTGAAGGTGGTGTCTACGGACGCCTCCACTTCGGGGTGGGGAGCGCTGCTCGAGGGCAGACCGCTGGCTGGCCTGTGGTCAGTGCGGGAGAAGCTCCTCCACATAAACTGCTTGGAATTAATAGCAGTCGACAAAGCGCTAAGGCGCTTCTGTCCCCAGATAACAGGCCACCACGTATTGGTCCGGTCGGACAACATGTCAGTGGTGGCATACATAAATCGCCAGGGCGGCGTCAGGTCCCGAAACCTTTACAGGCTGACGGAACGCCTCCTGGTCTGGGCTCAGCACAACCTGCTCTCGCTGAGAGCGGCGCATGTGCCTGGTCACCTAAATGTGGGACCAGACAGGCTGTCCAGAAACAACGTTCCAGCAGGAGAATGGTCTCTGCACCCGCAGACGATCCAGCTGCTGTGGGAAACGTTTGGCAAAGCGCAGGTGGACCTGTTCGCGTCCCAAGAAAACGCTCACTGCCCGAGATTCTTCTCGAAAAGCCGGGACGCGCTGGCCCATGTTTGGCCCCGCCGCCCCCTTTATGCTTTTCCCCCTGTCTCACTCCTGCCTCAGGTGTTGGAGCGAATCAGAAGGGAGGGATGCCCAGTGCTACTCATAGCTCCGCTCTGGACAAACCAGTCGTGGTTCCCTGTCCTGATGCAGCTGACCAGCGCTGCTCCATGGCCTTTACCGCTGAGGAGAGACCTCCTCTCTCAGGCGGAAGGCTCGATTTGGCATCCTCGCCCGGATCTGTGGTCCCTGCACGCATGGGCCATCAACGGGTACCCGCTGACCTCCCAGAGGGAGTGTTAAACACGATCGCGCAGGCTAGAGCCCCGTCTACCAGACGGCTCTACTCCTCGAAGTGGTCTGTGTTCTCTGCTTGGTGTCAAGCGCAGGGCTTTTCACCTGTAGACTGCGGGGTTACGGAAGTGCTTTCCTTCCTTCAGGAGCTACTGGATAAGGGCAGGTCCCCTTCCATGCTCAAAGTATACGTGGCGGCCATAGCAACGTTTGCAAAACCGGTGTCTGGCCAGTCACTAGGAAAGAGCGACTTAGTCGTGCGTTTCCTTAGAGGAGCTCGGAGGCTAAACCCTCCCAGGCCCCCTTCAGTCCCGACATGGGACCTTTCCACGGTCCTGGAGGCCATGAAAGGCGCCCCATTCGAGCCAATCCAGTCGTCAGACATGAAACACTTGTCTTTCAAGACAGCGTTTCTTATGGCTCTCGCTTCAGTGAAGCGCGTAGGGGACTTGCAAGCGCTCTCAGTAAGCGCGTCATGCATGGAGTTTGGACCTAACGACTCAAAGGTCATACTCAAACCAAAGCACGGTTACGTGCCGAAATCCCTCAACACACCGTTCAGGGCCCAGGTGATTTCCCTGTCTGCCCTTCCGGTTCTCAATGAGGAGAAGGACGCGAGTCTCCTTTGCCCTGTCAGGGCACTAAGGGCTTATGTGTCCCGCTCGTCTGGTTTCAGACAGACTGAGCAGCTTTTCGTTTCGTTTGGCGGCCGTACTAAGGGACTTGCCGCGTCGAAACAGAGCCTATCCAGATGGATAGTTGGTGCCATAGCGCTGGCTTACACTTCTAAGGGCCTACAGTGCCCTTTGGGTGTTAGAGCGCACTCCACGAGAGGCATGGCCTCCTCGTGGGCATGGTCTAGCGGGGTTACCCTGCAAGATATTTGTATGGCCGCGGGCTGGGCCTCGCCGTCTACATTTATAAAATACTATAATCTGGAGGTCCCCGCCTTACAAGCTAAGCTTTTGGCGGTATAAAATTCAGTGCTATCTGCCCGCTGTGCGGCTCGGATACTGAGTTTGACCTGCGTATTGCTCACTGACCGGTACAGCAGCTCATTTAAAAGTTGACACACTTGTGGCCACCCAGTTCAGGCTGAATGTTCACCCTGACGGTATGGTTATTGTCATACGATTGGCTCCTTTCGGAGGCTATTTACAGGGAAGGATGCTTCTAGCCTCTCTTCCCTCACTCTCTGTGAGTTTATGGTGATTATGCACTATATGCGCCCCGGGCTTCGGCCCCTGGGACTTTGGTGTTGGATCCCTACCAGCACGGCGTGTTGCATTGTGTTCCCCATAGCGTAAGATATTACGCAGTACGAGAGATACTCTCGTAAGAGAACGTACTCGGTTACTAACGTAACCTCGGTTCTCTCTAGAGAGGGAACGAGTACTGCGTATCTTGCCGTGCTTGGAATACGCTCTGGTTCGCTTCGGCGATGAAAACCGACGTAAGAGCAGCTATCGAGCCTAGATATAGGGCGAGACCACGCCCTTTCTGGCGGGACGTGACGATATGGGCGCGAAAGGCCCCCATTCGTCGTGACGTCACGCAGAGCCTCTCTCGATAGGCTGCTGCTATTGCCGCAGAGCAGCCAATAGGCGCGCGAGCTGTCTCGCCTAGGTCTGCTTGCTGCTGCAAAGCGTTTTACATTAGTAAAAAATTAAGGATAATTTTTGGCTTCAATATCTCGTGGAAAAGAGTTTTCCCCATAGCGTAAGATATTACGCAGTACTCGTTCCCTCTCTAGAGAGAACCGAGGTTACGTTAGTAACCGAGTACGTTTTGATGTTCATTCAAAAATGTAAAATGCAATAGCACATTTTCATGCCTTACCCATTTCTGGTGGTGGGCTCTTGAAAATGTTAGTCAAAAAGGCTACATCTTGTTTGCATCCTTTCATTTCAAGAACACTTGTTTCATAATAACCAGGAAACCCAACAGGATTCCCAAAATCAGGTATTGTTACTACTCCTCTCTTCTGATTATAGTCGGCATGCCACATTTCTTCTCCATCAATTCCATGCATATCCTCTCCATCGGTCTCAGAACATCCATGAATGCCAAAATATTCATGTAATACTGAAATAGAATGAAAAAAGTCAATATAGTTATACACATGAAATAGCTATGACTCTGAGTCAATTATTTCTCTTACTGTTACCACACCCTCAAGACATTGTTGTTTTATTTCAAGACAATTGTAAGGTTTTTGTCTTTAAACAATCTTTGTGTAGGACTCATTTTTTAAACATCTCATCCCAAGCCTCCTAATTCCAAAACATTACTTTGTTTGTGTGCGAGAGGTTCGCATTATTTTTATAGAAAGGTAAGAATTTGATTTAACACATGCTGACATTTAATATAAACCAAATGTGTTCTTTACAGTATGTTTTTATATCAGTTCTACAGAGCTCCTTTATTGCTGGGGGGGGGGGGGGGGGGGGGGGGGGTCCGTGGTGATTTAGCTGGTAATTGAGCTTACCAGTTTTTCTTTCTTTACTTTGTTACGACATTGTTTGTTCCCTCACATATACCTTTAATGAGTATGCCATCCCATGATGTTTTAAACAGAATTAGGCAATTTGACTGTATATGTATTATGTATTTTTATGGTTTAATGTTCATTCTGTACATGTGATGTACTTGTGAAGCCATCAATACCTTTTCCTTGTTATAAACTGTTACAAACCTGCTGGGAATTTAAGGACATGGGTCCCGGCCTTTCATATCTGTAAAATTAAGCATTAACTATCCAACTGCTTTATGTAGGCTATTCATAAACCTCATTGCGTGTGCCTGTTATAATCTGAGTATACATTAAATGAAATAAATCTCAATCATCTACAATCATTGCAGAACTATTTTAACTGCGTAACTTGCAAATGAAGAATATATTGCTGTATACAAATCAATAGGTAATGTGAAGTCAATGTGAGTAATGGAATAATGACAAACAAACACACCTTAGCAACCACCCGGAATACCCTAACAAACATATAGGAACACCCTAGCAACCACCAAGGATACCTTAGCAACCACCTCGTGTACCCTATCTAAATGTTGCCTTCAAGACATTATAACGTTAAGCTTTAAAACTACTATAAACGTCAAACTTCTTTAAACTGAAAACCTTCAAACTTTTCACACTTTCTGATCAGGCTTCAAACTTTTTTGTTTGTATCAATTAACTTTTTTATTGAGTTCAGACTGCAAGTTCAGACAGGTCTTTTTTCAAATTATCCACTTAAAAACCCCAGTACATGCTGTGTGATGCTGGCAGGAACTGTTGGTATTTTACATGCTATTATTTCTTATGTCACTGGAGTTTCCTTTAAAATTTTAAATCAACTGCTTGTGTTGTAGAATGTAGAGTGAGCTAATATGCATCCTATCAGAATGTTCTTCCAAATGCTATATAACTTATAAGGTTTATCCAACCATTTTCCAAAACCATTGGAGGGTCATAGATTTAATGTGTTGGAAGCAAAACCTATGCAGATGTAGTGTTTGATTGTAGACAGTAACTTCATTTATTCTGTGTATAAGTTCAATAAATCTTTAGCCGATCCTGACTGGAATCATGTACACATCCTTACATGTACATTTCAGAATATGGCTTTACATTAGTTGTCTGTAATATATATATAAAAAAAGAAAATCAGAAAAAAGTGCAACCCTAAATATATAGAAAAATATGTATGGAATGTGTAGTGGACGATTTGTTTTCAACTTAAATCAAACAAGAAATCAAAATAAAATAAACAAACTCAAATCAAACGGCCACTGAGGCACTTAAAGATCAAATCTTACGCAGGGTAAAATGAGTCCAATGTCCAGGCAAGCATATCGTTCAAGCGGTTTATTTGAGCAAGCAAGCATACAAACAAATGGCGTCTGCAGCCTCTCTTTCCCTGATAAAAAACCAACAACCTTTCCCAGTGCCTGCCTGTCCTAAATGTGACCACCATTATATACCTGCAAACAGGTGCTCAATACTTTCAAAATAAAAGTCCCCAAAAAATACTCAAATTAACCAAAATAATAACATTATTATTCTGTATCTAAATCAATAAAATAATCATGCAAATTATTTTAGGTGAAACAAAATAAAGTAATTTAATTATAACTTCATTACAAAACAAGAAAATAGCTCCAACACTCCGGCCCCTAATTGTGAAATGTGTAAACCCACAATTACGTTTCTTCCTGTAACGGAGCTATTCTCTAGCTATGTCCTAACAATAATACATAAATTATTCTGGTCTTCTTCCCATGGCTGTCTGGAAAAGAAACAAAACAGAAGGAAAATAGAAGAGAAGAGGGAAAAGAAAGAATATACGTCCATGATACTACACTGTTGCCTCCAGAAGCAGACAGATCTTCGTTATAGGTCTCTCCAAGACACTGGTCTTAGTTTGGAGGAGCACAGAACGAACCAATCATTTGGAGTCTGACTTCGTACTCAGAACTCGGCCTATCATCCAGGATCCTCTCGGTGCCATGGCAACAGCAATGATGACAATATCACCAGGAGAGAAACTTCTTCTTGGTATAGCCCATTTTTGTCTTTCCTGCATTAGAAGTAAGTATTCAAACGTCCATCTTTTCCAAAAAAGTTCGGCAATGTACTGTACTTGCTTCCATCTTCTCCTGATATACATGTCACTCTGTGCGAAGAGTCCTGGTGGAAGGATGGGTTTTCCTTTTAGCAGAAGAATATGGTTTGGTGTGAGGGCCTCAAGATCATTAGGGTCATCGGAGACCTTTGTAATGGGTCTGTCGTTTAGTATTGCCTCTACCTCACAAAACAGCGTCTGCAGGCCTTCATCGTCCAAAACCTGCTGCCCAAGAACTGAGGTGAGTATGCTTCTTACTGAACGGATCAGACGCTCCCAAACACCGCCTTGATGTGAGGCTGTAGGGGTATTAAAGTTCCACTTAATCCCATCTTGAACCAAAGCACCCTGGATTTTTGCATTATTCAAAGCGGCAAGACTTTGCTTTAACTCTTTGTTTGCTCCAATGAAATTCGTGCCATTGTCTGACCTTAGGCTGGACACCGGACCTCTTCCACAAATGAATCTCCGCAAAGCGTTAATGCAGGAATCCGTATATAAAGAGTATGCCACTTCCAGGTGTATTGCCCGACTGGTCAAACAGGTGAAAAGGACTCCATACCTTTTTAGAAAGCTTCTTCCTCTTTTAACTTCTATGGGGCCGAAATAATCAACTCCCACGTCAGTAAAAGGAGCCTTGTCTGGCATAACCCTCTCTTCAGGTAAGTCTGCCATCTTCTGCTCTCCAAGTTTTCCTCTGTAACGTCTACATGTTGTACATTCTGAAATAATTTTTCTTGCGGCAGAGTTGGCATTGATTATCCAATATCTCTGTCGAAGTTTGTTCAACATGTGGTTTCTACCAGCGTGTCCTAGTTGTTGATGGATGTGACGTAAAATCAGATGGGAAACATGCAGATCTTTGGAAAGGATAACAGGATGTTTAATCTCTGATGGTAATGCAGACTTGTGTAAGCGACCTCCGACTCTGAGAATGTTACCTTCCAGTATAGGATCCAACTTGTACAATGAACTGTCCTTGGGGACATTAACCAAGCCGTTCTTCAGGGTGGCAATTTCACTCTTAAACCTGTGTTTTTGAACAAAACTAATTATTGCCTTTTCTGCTTCATCATAACTTTCTGGAGTTAAGGATTTCCCTCCAAGAGTGGCTTTGAAGCTCTGAAGTCTCGGTTCAACAAAACCTTTGACTTCTATGTCTCTGTCACTTTCAGTAGATTTTAACTCTTTCCTCTTCTGACTCAGGAGCAAAAGAACTCTTTTAAGCTGGAGAAACCAGGCAACAGATGTTATAAGCTTCCTCCAAGATGAGAAATAATTAATGAGATAGTCTGTGGGATCTTCTGAGTGCTTGACGATAGCATTCACCGCTACTTCTCTTTTGACCTCTGGGTCCTCAGATGGAATCACAGCTATATCCACATCAGTGATTGGCCACTCCTTCTCTGACAAAGAGAGGAACTCTGGACCTTTAATCCATTTCTGATGTGTGAGAAATTCCTCTGCTCTCAGTCCACGAGATGCTTCATCGGCAGGATTGATCTTAGAGCCCACATACCTCCACTGGTCAACGTCTGTGGCTTCTCTAATAACCGAAACCCTGTTTGCAACAAAGGTATGGAAGCGTCTAGTTTCATTGCAGATATACTTGAGGACAGTTGTGCTATCTGTCCAAAACACTGACCTCTCCAGTGGCCACTGTAACTCTTTCTGAAGCATTCTGTCCATTCGAACAGCCAGAACTGCTGCTGTGAGCTCCAGACGAGGAATGGTGACTTGCTTCAGGGGCGTAACTCTAGTCTTTCCCACAAGAAATGAAACATGTACTTTGTCACCAACTTTCATTCTCAGGTAAGACACCGTACCATATCCAACTTGACTGGCATCTGAAAAGTTATGAATTTGGGCTGTTACAGATGTTCCAAAGTCAGAAGGTTTAATGCAGCGATCCACCTTGAATCCACTCATTTTTTGGAGATCCGTTAGCCAGTCAGACCATTGTTTAGAGAAGGAGGGGGGTATTTGTTCATCCCACTTCAAGTTTCTTCTGCAGAGCTCCTGTAACATTAACTTAGCTGGCATGATAAAAGGACCCAAAAAACCTAATGGATCATACAGTGAGCTGACCACCGACAAAATACCTCTCCTGGTATGTGGCCGTTCCTGTACCGAAGTCCTAAACCTAAACTTGTCCGACTCAACACACCATTGTAGACCAAGCGCTCTTTCAATAGAAGCTGGTCCGTGTCTAAATCCAGTTCTTTCGTCTCTGTTGCTCTGATGTTACTTGGGATTGATGTCAACACAGTGCGGCTATTAGTCACCCATTTTCTGAGACTAAATCCACCTTTGTCACAGAGCACAGTCAAGTCCTTTGCAATTTGAATTGCATCTCCTTCTGAGGCTAGGGATTTAAGGCAGTCGTCCACATAAAAGTTATAACGAACTGTACTGATCACTTCATCTGGAAAATTCAACACATTGTCCTCTGCAGTTCTTCTCAAGGCATAATTTGCACAACTTGGGGACGATACAGCTCCAAACAAGTGCACCTTCATTCGATGTTCCATCGGTTCTTGATCAGTATTGCTATTGGGCCACCAAAGAAAGCGAAGTAAGTTCATGTGTTTATCAGGCACCTGTACTTGATAAAACATGGCATGGATGTCAGACATGACAGCAACATGTTCTTTCCTGAACCGAATGAGGACCCCAATAAGAGAGTTGGTGAGATCTGGACCCTGCAAGAGCTGACAGTTTAGTGATATTCCTTTGTATGTGGCTCCGCAGTCAAACACAACCCTCAGCTTTCCTTTAGTGGGGTGATGTACTCCGTGATGGGGAATGTACCAGACTTTTCCATCCTCTTGTTCCAGTTGGTCAACGGGTACCACTTCAGCATAGCCTTGAACCAACATATCACTGATAAATGAGGTGTACTCCTCCTTAAACTTATCATTCCTCTCAAACTTCCTCTTCAAACCGTGTAGGCGCTGTTCAGCAACACAGTGATTATTTGGTAAGACAGGATCTTCTTCTCTGAAAGGCAAGTCAATGCAATAATGTCCGTTTTTCAGTTCTGCTGTACTACTCACAATCTTCATGAATTTAACGTCCTCTCTTGACATCTCCAATTGCTCCTCTGATGTCCTTTCATTAAAATCATGGTTATATTGTTTAATGAGCATTTCCTCCAGATGTTCCACAGAAATGCGATTGGTTGTAACAACAGAGCAGCCAGCATTTACTCTATTGCTGCCTCCACCTCGAAGTGGTCCATTTATTACCCAACCAACTCTTGTTCGGACTGCATATGGTCCTTCACCTTGACTGTTGATCAGCTCCCAGGGTTCCATCACTTTTGCTGCATCAGTTCCAATGAGCAAATCAACATTTGAATCCACGTCATGAAGCTTTATGTTCCCCAAGTAAGACCATTTAGCCACATCCTCTTGTCGTGGAATGTTCAACTTTGACACTGGCATAATCTTTTGAGTTAAAACATTAGGCAATCAATAAAATCATTGGTATCCATGCCAGACACTTCCAATCCAGACACAACATTAGTACTCACAATTTTCTTTTGACCCATTGTCCTTAGTAGAATGTTTGCTGGTTTTCCTCTTAGGCCTAGCCTTCTTGCCAAATCAACAGTGCAGAAAGTACCTGAACTCCCAGGATCCAAAAATGCGTAGGTCTGCACAACTGTATTACTCATCTGGCTTTTAACTTGAACTGCAACAATTGAGAAGACGGCATCATCCTCTTCACCGGCCCCTATATGACCACATGTCTGTTGTCCTGTTGACACACTCAATGGAAGGCTCACAGACTCCTGTGCTTCTTTGAACGATGTACCCTTTCCTCAATGTGAAGGACTGATGGATGCTTCAGGTGACACACACTGCAATCTAGACGACTCCTACAGTCTTTGCTTGTGTGACCAATTTTTAATCAACCAAAACAAATTCCATTTTCCTTTATGAAACTTATCTTGTCCCGGTGCATCTTCAACTTAAACCGTGAGCATTTATCCAGAGCGTGATTGTTCTGTTGGCAGAATAAACAGCATTTAAGATTACTTTGGGCAGAGGAGGACTTGATCTTATCGTCAATGTAGATCTTATTTCCTTATTTTACTGAACTGACACTGGTTGCAAAAGTGCTTCCAGTTCTTCTCTGCTTTGCATGACCAGCGTTGGAGGCTTTAATGTAGCTGGTAGGTTGACAATCCTGTATGTTACCAAACAGAGGGTCAGAGACAATTCTTACTTGTTTTTCAACAAAGGTCACAAGATAAGTGAATACAACCTGTCTCCACTTTGCTCCTGCAGATCACAAGCAACATTTCTCCATTTTTCCCTTAGCTTATAAGGCAATTTCATCACAATGCTTCTGAGGTTGGATGGCATGTCCAACTCCCTCATATATATGATTTGCTGTGTTAAATTGGAACAACCTCGAAGAAACAAAGAAAATAATTGTAGTGCTTTACACATCCTCTGGCTTAATGAGAGGCCATGTGAAAATTTTGTCCATATAAGCAGAGGCGATTTTGTGCTCATTACCAAAATGTTCTGCAAGAAGGGATTTAGCTCTTTGGTATCCCTGCTGCGGAGGCAGGTGCTGACAACTTTTCACCAGGTCTCTTGGCTGACCCCTGGTAAACTGCTCCAAAAAGTTCAAGCAATCACTCATATTATTAGTCTTTTCTTCTACACAGTTTTCAAAAGCTCTAATAAAGGTTCGAAACTGAAGAGGGTCACCGTCAAACACAGGAATATTTCTCATTGGCAAAGCAGATGCTAAATTTTGCTGAACCAACAATGTGGTGATGTCGTTCTGTCGTTGCATAATGCTCACAATATCGTTCTGGGTGTTATCATTGCATGCTGGGTTAAGATAGGATTGCCGTCCTATTTGTTGAGCATCATGAACCATTGGTGTCCTTTGTGTTTGGGTGTCACTTGTTGCAAGTCTGGTGTCTGATGGTTTCATTTCCACCTTTTTAGGCCTAACAATCTGAGCCTGTGACACAGGGTGAGATTCACTGTGTTTATTCTTTATGTCACTGTGTTCTGGAATGAAATGATCAGCGTGAGGATTGAGGCGGCCTGTCCTTTGGTTGTTCCTTTCATAATAGGAGTTCATTCCGTCAGATCCTTTAGAACCACACTTTGAATTCATTTCCAACACGTGAAGTTTAGCATTGGCTACAGCAAGATCAGTTTCCAGAGCCAACTGTTCCTTTTCCTTCCTTAATTCCTCTTCTTTGGCTTCTAACAAGTGTTTCCTTTTTAATGCAGTCATGCGTTCCATAAGTGCTGCCTTATCAGCTTCTGCCTTTATCCTTGCAGATGAAGTTGAGGAGGCTCTTGATACTTGAGAGTGTAGTCTGGAATTATTCTCCTTTACAAATGAGATGTTAGATGCACTGTCTTCAGGATTAATCCCATCAGAAATTACACTTTGTTTGTCAGGATGTTCGGCATCAATATCGACTGATTGTACATATGGGTGAGCAGCCTCAGACAACCAGCCCTTTACTTCTTCAGTGAAATCATAGAACATGGTCATTTTTGTATGAAAATACTTATTTTGTCTTTGAACTTCACTCTCTGGTAAATTCAAATTCAAGAAGGATTCATGCGTGTCATTAGCTTCCTCATAACACTTGATGCATTTTCCCAACTGAGATTTCACAGAGTTCACATTGTCAGTGGATTCCATCAAGACACGTATTTGTTCCATGTACTTCTTAGCCTGCTTGCATTTCAAAGACCTCTTCTCTTGGCACGTTTTTGCGTAAAATGCCAACCCTTTTTCGGTGAACTTGGTACTTCGTTTTACAGAGTGCGTAGACAGAGCATCACTCTTCACTCTTGATGTGCTAGATTGTTGTGACATTGTTTGTTTGTTCTCAAATTCCTTTAAGTCCAGCTCAATTTTCACACAATTTGTTTGCCGTAGCACGAAGAAACATCATTTGTTGCATTAGGTCGCTTCAATGACATAGCTTTCCTATGAATGAATGACGTGAATGTCTCTGTTGAGGTATTGCAACCGCTACACATCCAAAGTCTCTCAAAATCCTTTAAAACATCCAATATTCAACCTCGTGCAGTGAAACAATGAATCCAACGCTCCAATAGCTAAGCCATTGTATCTGGGTAAGATCTAGCGCAACAACCAATGACACCCCGTCGGCTGGGTGTCTAACATATCACCACAGATTAGCGTCACGCAAAGGCGGGGTTTGGAAAAATGACTCGCTAAACGATTCATTTGGGAGTCGGTGAGCAAATCAGGTAAAAATAAATGCATATTATAAGACAACAAAAGTGTTTTTTGTCATTGCATGCTTGTAAAACTGTTGTTGGGGACTCCCAGAACAATATTAGGAACATTTTAAATGCCATAATAGGTACCCTTTAAAATCTATGTTGATTCAACGACAAGCAGGAGAAAGAGACACATTTCAACGCATTCTCATCCCAAGGCGTCATATATTGACACTTTTGCAATTTTGTCTAAATGGAACGCACACTTTAGCTTCAAAATGAGACGCAGATAGATATGGGTAGGTTTAGGTCTGGGGTAGGGTTAGGTTTAGACCGCTAGGAGGCGCTTCTGGCCCATATCTATCTGCGTCTCATATTGACGCTAAAGGGTGCCATGTGCGTTCGATTTACACGAAATTGCAAAAGCGTCAGTATATGACGCCTTGGGATGAGAACGGGCTGCACATTTAGCCGTTTAGCTCCATAGACTCCCATTCATTCTGCACTCGCCCGCGATCACCTCCAGTGGAATTCTAATGGAACTGCAACCAAGATGATACACAATGGGGCTAATAGGAAGTGCCAAGGCTCTCCGTAGTAGACGGGCTCTGATCAAACTTAGACATGAACAGAACAGGGAAACACATCAAAAACCAAACTAAACAAATATTAACCCTGACACACAAGCTGAATTTGGGAGGGTTTATTTATTTTTTATTTTTTTATTTTTTATATTGGAGTATGGGTGTTTGATGATGTAATTGTTTGTAATTAGTAGTTTGTAACAGTTGTAAGTGTTTTAATTAATATTTGTTATATGGCAATCATAAATGGATTTTTATGGATGATGTATGATTGCCGATTGCTGTTATTGAGAATGTTAGTGGCCTTGTGGGTTTTCCTAAGAGATGACTTCAATGTTAAATTGGGTTTGGTGTACTGAAGTGTTGGGTGATTGGATTGATTGTGATTGTTTTCTTTGGTCTCTTTTTCTTTCTTTTTTTATTAAAGCCTAAATTATAACAGGGTTCCAATCATCTTATATGTGGGGGATAACTGATGGTTTAATTTAGTTTCACTTTGCTTTAGGATTTGTTGTAAGAGTTAGGCCTTGTCCACACGAACAGGTATTTTTATAACCGTGACTTTTATTACGCGCTTCGGCCGTTCATTCACACGGAAACGCAGTATCAGGTCACTGAAACCGAACATTTTTGAAAACCCTAGCCAGGGTGAGTATTTTCAGAAACACCGGTTACAGTGTTGTCGTATAGACAGTAAAACCGGGGGTTTTGCCTTGCTTTTTTGTGCGCCGTTTTTTTTTTTGTGCGCCATTATCCGACTACCGTAACCGGCATAGACAGTAAAAGAAATGGACACAGCGACCCCGTTGATTTCAACGGAGAGAGTTGAAGCCCAACATGGGCACTCACTTCCTGATAGCCAAGCGTACTGCGCATGCTCAAACTGAGCTTGACAACGTGAGCAACCTGACTGACAGTTGTACGTCTTCTAGTAGCGGTGCCAGGAGGAATCTGAATCATTCCCTTCTGAATCTCACAGAGCCGGAGATCGTGAGTATTAGCTGTTCATGAGCTCGCAGCAGGAGCAACTTTATGACTCTCTATGGGCTTCTCCCTTGAATTTATGCCTCCATGTCCCCCCGATTGCGTGCGAGCTTCTACTTCTGTCTTTACGGTAAATGCGACAGAGAGTCGCGTGTTATGACGCAATCGTAAGCCTATTTTTACAAAAACGGCTTCTACGGGGCCATAACGTAAGATACAAAGTAATGGAGCCTTTTATACATTGTCGTGTTTCTTTAGAAATAAATAATGGACAAATGGAGTCTTTGGATGTCTCAGATGTAAAATTATTCGCTGTCAAAGTGACCCCAAAATGAATGGGAGTCAATGGGATGCTAACAGCAGGTGATAGCCAGCTACAATGGCGGCCCCCGGAGGCAGCTTCAACTTCCGGCTGATGGATTACCCCCTTGGTAACCGGTAATAACTTTTTGTTAGGCTTCTGATTGGCCAACGTGGTTTACGGTTAGGGTTATATCGCCACCTGCTGGTGTGGCATGCTCTTGACAGCGCTTGATAGCGTTTTTGCGTTTTCATGAGGACGATCGTTTTCGATTTATTGACGATTTTTTTTTAACACAGGAGGAAAAACTCCAGTTATAAAAATACCCGTGTCCGTCTGGACAAGGCCTTAGTTTCTTTGTGTGATTAAGGGTGTTGTGTTGCTTGTTTTCTTTTCATATTCAATCACTTCAGTAATGTTGTTGTATTTTAATATTGCCTAATAAACCTTGTTACATTTCCAAAAAAAGACTGTTGTTGCCTTCAATGTCATCATTGTTGTAAGTGAGTCTGGCCAATAGTGAAATAGCTGTCTAATCAATAGACCACAAGCAACTGCTCTGGAGAAACTGCCTTCTGTTCTGCTCTCAAATCGCTCTCGAATCACTCTCGCAGTACTTTGATGACGTACCATTTAGTTAGTTATTTAAGTTAGTTATTTGATTTCGCTTGAAGTTCAAAAAGAAGTTAAAGTGAGACCTTTACTGCAGTGTTCACTAATGAGCTCCACCAATTCGATTAATTAATTCAATATCAACAATTCAGTCATTTTCTTCTTGTGAATATATTTGAGTGATGTGACCTTATTTTTAAATTGGCGGAGTTAGCAAGGACACAAAAACACCCTCCACCCACCTCCCTCCTGGTGTGTTTTCTTTAAAAGTGAATCAATCTTTTTTTGTTGATTTCTTTATTTTGCTTTTAAATACGTTGTAAATATTCAATTTTTTTTATTCTGATATTCTGATGTTTATGTTTAGATAAGGAGTTGAGCAAGTTTTATGTCGTTTATTTTTTTTTTCATACTTGTAACCCAAAGGCGCGAGTGAATGAACAGCACTCTCTTCCACTCTCCTTCACAACTGAGCTGGGTGAAATGCAGAGCACAAATTCCTTTTACACATTTAAATATTCTCTGCATTGATTTTTGGGGCAAAATATCAATACATCCTGTTCCTCTCAATTGATTGTTAATTTTCCATTAATAAATTTTATTTCGTTACTTGCTCCTAATCCTAGAAGGGGAGTAATGCAACATGCATCTTGTATTTTATTGCATTTCTATTGAATTAAATAAATTGTTAAACGGTACCTATTATGGCATTTAAAATGTTCCTAATAATGTTCTGGGAGTCCCCAACAACAGTTTTACATGCATGCAATGACAAAAAACACTTTTGTTGTCTTATAATATGCATTTATTTTTACCTGATTTGCTCACCGATTCCCAAATGATTCGTTTGACGACTCATTTTTCAAACCCCGCCTTTGGGTGACGCTAATCTGCTGTGATTGGTCATACGACCCAGTCAGTTATTTTTCGCGTTAACCCAAAGCTTAAACATATTGATAAAGCACTGCAGTACTACAATACGCTCTATTCTTTATGACAACTCCAATAACAACGACAAAAATTTTACATATTTCAAAAAAACACACACACAGCTTGGAGACCTAAGCTGCGCTGAGTGTAACTGACACACACACACAAGGGCGTATCTTATTAAAATAACTTGTCAAGTTGACGTCAAATAGACAGAGAAAAAGCATAGTTCGTCTATCGATTCATATCAGTGACTCAGAGTCGACTCTTACTTTTGAGAGACAATAACTTTGTATACGGTGAACTTTCATATTTAAAACTTTGCAGGATGTTTTTGTTCACTTAGATCTATGTTACACACTACATGAAAGGTAATTTTCAAAATTCCATAATTTAATTCATTGTTACAATTTTAAGGAAGATTATTCAGTGCATATAAGTTCATTTAAAGTTTTGTACAAAGAGTTTTGGAAAAAATGTTTTACTTATTTGTGTAAAAATACCAAGTGAGTAAAACATTTATAAACACTTTTAAACATTTATAAACATTTACAATCCTAATAAATGCACAATCAGGTTTTGAATTAACAGTTCGCATTATTACAAGTGATCAATTTGAAGTTTTTCATTTACGCATGAAAACAGTACCACAATGATTAAAAAACTTGAACTTACATTCAGCATAAGTTGAGAGAACAACGGTGAGGGCAAGAATGATAATTGACAGCTCCATCTTGATAGAGAGTCAAACAAGCATCAGACAGATATTTAACTTGAGGTGAAAGAAAGAAAGCGTAACTCCCTCTATTAAGGCTTGTGCATTATCCACTCAAAGTTTGACTCACACTGTGACATTGCTGTATCTAGGTAGAATGATAGTGTTTCCTCTTTCAGTCCAGTCAGGCTATCCTTATCTAATGTTACTCTGTAAAAGACATGCTGGGTTTTTTATTTTACCGTAACTTTTATTGCAAAATGCAATAGGAGCTGCTGGTTTAAAAATGTTTGTTGAAGAAGTTCAAAGTTCACTAACAAAGTTTTTATTTGTATTGTAATGCACATTTATAGTTTCAGATTTAATGTAAAAAAATGTAATTTTCTTTTTTTTACTGCTAGTTTTTTTTTTTCTTCAACAGTGTTTGTAAGGAATAGTTCAGCCAACGGCATCCAAAGAGTCAAGGTTTAGCTGGTTAGTGTGATCCAGGCAGCACATCCTGGTAGATGCTGTTACTACACCATTATAGATGCAAAGAGCATTTTTCTCCTTTTACATCCAGTTAGAATTGGCCATGAATTTTGACACTTACATTTTATTTAATATTATAGTAAATGTTTTGCAGTGACCAACTGTTTTAATTGTTGTTGTTGTTGCTGGTTTAGATGGCTAGCCAGGTTTGTTTCAGTTTAGTTAGCGGCTTGCACCAATGGGTTTTAGGCACCATGAAAGTGGCTCTGCTTTTAATAGTGTTCACCATAGTACCTTGTAGTAACTTTCCAAATTAAAAGGTCACAAAGTAAAACATTTTAAAATGCAAAATTGTCTGGCCTTTAGTGAAGATTACCATTGAAATTATTTTATATTATTTATATATTATTTGTATAATTATTGCCCAACTAACAAAACGTCCCCTGAACAGCCACTGCGAACATCCCTTGGACGTCTTTAGGGTTCTAAATGTTAAAGGGGCACTTGGCAACTATTTCAACTTAACAAAACTGTTTAGAAATCATTTGAATGGTTCAATAACCTGTTCTGGAGAGAATGTTGACTTTCCCCACTCCCTTCAGTGTCCCCAGGCGGAAAACCAACCTTGCAACATTGGAAATAGAAGTCTCGAGAGAAGCGAGAACGAGCGAGAACGAGTGAGAAACACAAACTGCTTTATGGCAATTTGACCTGTAAAAAATTTCCTGTAGAATTTACAGGAATTTACTGGCAAAAAAGTTGCCAATAAAGTCCTGTAAAAATGTTGGTAATTGCTGTAAAATTGATTACAGTATAATACTGTATACTGTAATACTGTACAGCATATCAAATACAGTAATTTGTAGCTTTTTTTACAGTAACATTGAATTAAACTTGTATTTTATTTTACAGCAATATTTTGTAATTTCACTAAAGTACAGTATTTACCTGGCAATAAAGTTGCCAATAAAATCCTGTAAATATATTTTACAGCAATGTTTTGTAATTTCACTAAAGTACAGTATTTACCTGGCAATAAAGTTGCCAATAAAATCCTGTAAATACCCCCAAAATTCAAGAAGATGCTGTAATAGTTAAACATTTAAAAAGCTGAAAAGAATCATTTTAACAGTAAACTGTACTCTATTATTTACCAGTATATTGATGTAAATGCATTAAAATAAACATTTTAAAAAAACAAACACAAAGTCAAAGCTGTTGTAGAAAAATATTTATTAAAATAATATCTCATACAGGTTTGGAACAACATGGGGGTGAGTAAATGATGACAGAATTTCCATTTTTGGGTGAACCTAACCCTTTAAGCTCAATCAACAGAATGTCATTATGGTTAACTCACATCTCCTGTTAAAACTCACTCCTGTAAAAACATTTCTGCTTTAAAAAAAAAAAATGTATAAATGTTTGTGATAAACAACACGCATGCTGGTGATTGACAACATTCCCTCTAAAACATTTAAACTGTTTTAATGTAAAGTACTTTTTTACATTGTGTGTAAGTTGAACACTTTTTGGCAGAAGAACAAGATTATGTATAGAAATAGTTGACCCCAAAATATAAACTCTTGACAGTAATTACTCGCCCTCATGTTGTTCAACCCCGTAAGACTTTCGTTCATCTTCGGAACACAAATTAAGATAGTTTTGATTAAATCTGAGAGCTGGATCACTCCTCCATAGGCTTCTAAAGGATTGAAACTTGCCGGCCCAGAAAAGTTATTAAAGAAATCGTTAAAATAGTTCAAGTGACAACAGTGGCTCAATCTTAAGTTTATCAAGCGTAGAGAATACTATTTGAGCTCAAAAAACAACAAAAATAACGCTTTCATTCAAGTATTAATTTCCTTCTCTGTTGGCCTCGAGATATTCACGTAGTGTTATAGCGTACTGCTTCTGTGTTATACGTCACACGCATCACACACACATGACCAGCGTTGGCCAATAGTGAGCCTACATGTGACGTACAACACAGAAGCAGTACGCTATTATACTACGTGAATATCTCTAGATTGAGCCACTGTAGTCTAGATCTAATAAAAAATATCATAATTTGTGTACCAAAGATGAACGAAAGTCTTACGGGGTTGAACAACATGAGGGAGAGTAATTACTGACAGAATTTTCATTTTGGGGTGAACTATCCCTTTAGGTGTCATTTTATAGACATCTCCTCCTGTAGTTTTTTTTTATATACATTTGACAACTTACATGCTTAACCACTCAAAGTCCATTAGCCTTCTGAGAAGAGTAGACTTCTCTGAGCTCTTTCCACTTTTTTTGAATATCTTGGTACCAGTGCATGGGTTGATTCCAACAAAACATCTGCACAAAAATCAGTCAGAAAAACACAAGCAGAAGCTTTAGGATCACGTGCAGACTATTGAAAATATACCACTTTACAATAAGCATTCGCTGCACTACTAAAAAGGGTTAGTTCACCCCAAAATGACATTTCTGTAATTAATTACTCATTAATCTGTCATTAATTAACTACTGACCTTCATTTATTTTCAGGAACACAGATGTTTTTGATGAAATTAGAGAGGTTTCTGAACCACACATAGACCACAACGTCATTGCAACGTTCAAGGCCCAGAAAGGTAGTAAAAAAACATCATTAAAATAGTCCGTGTAACTCCAGTGGATCAACCTTAATGTTTTGAAGTGATGAGAATAATTTTTGTTCTAACGAAGAACCTGGAAGCACTGCACTGTGTTTACTACATTAACAGCGTCAGAGACTGACACAGAAGAGAAGAGATTGTTGAATTAAGTCGTTATTTTTGGGGGGGTTTTGCGCACAACAAGTATTACAGTTTTTTCCAATTGCTAACACACAATTTTGCAAACTATTGTGGTTTTATCAAAATACTTAACACAATTCACAAAACCACACACCCAAACTGCAAAATACCTCATATCTCCTGCAAAATGAAGCACTGCAACCAAAACTACATATAGCATTATCAAAATCAAACTTTTGCACGAAATGGTACACACTTCATTCATATTACCAGATTTTTGTCTAACCAACTACACACTGTTGGGCATTATGAAAAGCACTCTCATCTTTTGTATGCTTTGCTATAATACTAAAATAGTTCAAATTGTAGAAAATTCTTCAGATTGTTCACATGATAGAAATATTTGCAGATACACACACATGCTGTTGAAACATTTATTGTTTTATTTTTCACCAAACAAGTCAGTGCAACATATGCACAGCAGATATATTTACATTGGCCTGAACAAAAATATGCTCACAAAAAACAGTAAACTGAAAAACAAAATTGCAGAAAAAATAAATGTATAAAAAAAAGGCAAGAAAAATAATTAGGCAGCATCTTGCCGGACAGTTGGGTCAGGCCACATCACAGGCAATATCTTCCCTTGCCAGACATCGAGGGAAGAAGCGCATTGAGTGCCTTATCCATCCCTGAATCACACACACATCCATCCCTGAATCACACACACATCAATCTCCTCATGCCTCTTCCATAGCCTGCACAAGAGGCATGCGCAAACAGGGCTGCCGGTCGTATACCTTCCACCGCCATGCTGAAAATAACTCTTCTAGGGGCTCCTACTCTTCCTCTTCTTTTCCTCTTTCTCTTCCTCCTCTTTCTCTTCCTCCTCCTCCTCTTCCTCTTCTTACTTTTCCTCTTTCTCCTCTTTCTCTTCCTCCTCCTCTTCCTCCTCTTCTTACTTGTCCTCTTTCTCCTCTTTCTCTTACTCCTCCTCTTCCTCCTCCTCTTCCTCCTCTTCTTACTTGTCCTCTTTCTCCTCTTTCTCTTCCTCCTCCTCTTCCTCGTCTTCCATTGTTGTTGTAAAAAAAAAAGGTGCTCACCAGTGGTCTTTTCATAGTGCTTACATCCTGATTGAAGTGTTAACCATTAACCATTGAAGTGTTTGGCCAGCTGGCACATGTATTAACCAATTAGCTCATGTATTGTCATTTTAAATGGCAGTGTTTTGAAATGGCAAACATGTGACTTTATGTCAGATTGTTGTGTCTTATGCAGAGAACCGTGTTCAGCGCATTTTAAAAAGTGCCATTTTGAATTGCAAAATGTGTGTAAAGCAGAAAATGAGTTTAGAGTTTTGGAGACTTGAGAAGAGGTTTTGCTCTCTGTGTGTCAGTTTAAATAATTGAGCTGTCCATGTCATTTTAGTGTGTTAGCAATTGGAAAAAACTGGCTTGCTTCATAACATTATGATTGATCCACTGTAGTCACATGGTCTATTTTAAAGGGTACCTATAATGGCATTTTAAATGTTCCTAATATTGTTCTGGGAGTCCCCAACAACAGTTTTACATGCATGCAATGACAAAAAACACTTTTGTTGTCTTATAATATGCATTTATTTTTACCTGATTTGCTCACCGACTCCCTAATGATTCTTTTGACGACTCATTTGTCCAAACCCCTCCTTTGCGTGACGCTAATTGGCGGTGATTGGTCAGATGACGCAGTCAGTTATATTTTGCGTTAGCCCAAAGCTTAAACATATTGATAAAGCACTGCAGTACTACAATACGCTTCACATAATTTCACATATTTCAAAAAACAAAAAAAATGACATTGGAGACCTAGAAGCTGCTGAGCGTAACTCTCACTCTCTCACACACACACGCACGCACGCACACAGACACACACACACACACACACACACACACACACACACACACACACACACACACACACACACACACACACACACACACACATAAAAGCAACAATTATTAATAGTACTTACAGGTTGTGATTCGGAGGAGGAAGCTGATCCAAACCTTCCTATATCAGCCGACTCGTGAATCCACCATGGAATCCACACTTGAAAGCATTTATGTTTGTGAAGCGATCGTCATTAAAATAACGCGAACACAGCTCAAGGTGGCTATACTTGTGTGGTATAGTTGTAAATATAAACTCTAGCCACTGAGTCTTCACATGCTTGTCCCTGGGCAGTGAAAAAAAAAGTTTGCTTTTGATTCGCACTTCAGAACAGAGTCTCGTCGACATGTTGTCGTCAGGTTTCTCTGTCTGCTCGGCGCGCGCACTGAGTGGGCGTGTCGAATTCAAATAACTTGTACAAGTGACGTACGAAAGTTAGAGAAAATGCATCGTTTGTCTATCGATTCATATCAGTGACTCAGAGTCGACTCTTACTTTTGAGAGACAATGACTTTGTATACGGTGAACTTTCATATTTAAAACTTTGCAGGATGTTTTTGTTCACTTAGATCTATGTTACACACTACATGAAAGGTAATTTTCAAAATTCCATGATAGGTACCCTTTAACAATGTCTTAACTGTCTTTCTGGACCTTGAAAGTTGCAATCATTTTGCTGCCTATGTGTGGTTCAGAAAACTCTCGAACTTCATGAAGACTGAAAAAAAATACTGTTTAATGTTATTTTTTATTTTCTTTGTATTATTTTTCCTTATTCATTTTCACAATAATTTCATAATGTTTTTTATGAAGTCAGACAGTGTTTGTACATGTGTGCTGAGCAGAGAGCTGCTTGAGTTATATTTTGCTTAGAGGTATGCACTGTTCACTGAGACAGTTGGCATGTTCTTTGCAGGGAAAGGAATGTTTCCACTGATGCAAATGTACCACTAATGTATACACCAAGGTTAGTTCTTAATATGGAAGTGGATTGCGCCATGTTTAAGCATGACGTGTACATATTACATATGTGTTCTAATTTTAAGAAGCTTAAAGCAACATGTTTTGTTACCTTACAAGGAAGCTGTAAGTCTCTCTGTGATGTATAAAAGCTCAATCTTACTGTACCACCACAGAGAAACATGAAGGCATGAGGGGGTGAGAGGAAGGAGGAAACTTAGAAATGATGGGGTAAGGAAGGAAGAAACCCAGAGAAACCATTTACAGCTAGCATGATGGGGTGAGAAGATAGAGAAATGGGGAACAGAGAAATCTAGAATGAAGACCTCCTCTCATGTAGCCTTATTGTTATATGCCTGTTTCTCTCTGTCTGACATGACACATGTTTAAATAATAAATCTATTGGCAAAATATCTGGTGTAGCTTCCGTGATTCAACAATAATGGGGGAAGCATGATTTTCAAGTCTACACTTCATCAAAAATATCTTAATTTGTGTTGTGAAAATGAACGAAGGTCAGTAGTTAAATAATGACAGAAATTACATGTTTGGTGAACTAATCCTTTAACATACACATTTATATTTAAGTAATCTGTTACCTTTGAACAAATGCCTCGTGCTGGTACACCAGATTAAAGTTGTAGTAAGTTGCAAACAAAGCAGCAAATCCAGCCATAAAATTGGGGTGTGGATTCATAACGACTTGACCCTCAATACTCAGCATCCACTGGGTTGCAGTGAGAATTTCACCAAAAAATAATAAATATAAGAAACACTTTCTAAAAATGTATGCTAAAATATCACAGGCAAAATGTATTAAGTAATTTAAAGATTTTGGAACGTACATTACCTAAGACAATCAGTCTCGGAGAGTCTGGAAGTGTAGAACTTTTTTCCACATCAGCTGCTGTTGCTGACATCTACAAGAAAAAGAAAAAAAAGGAAAAAATGTCTTGAGATATGAGATGCAAATGTGGATTTTACACAAAATGTCCTCTCACAACTCTTAAAGGGGCATTTTATTTCCCTGCCCTCATCAATATGGCATTTTAAATGACTAATTACAGGGATAGTTCAGTTTGAAATAAATTTTTTATATGTTTTAGCTTACCTCAAGGGCATCCAAGATGTAGGTGTCTTTGTTTCCGCAGTAGTTTCAATTTTGATATTTTTAGGTCAAACCGTTCTTGTCTGTCAGTCATATAATGCAGGTCTAAGGGGTCCACCTATGTAACAGGGACAGAATGTGTTCTGTTAATGTATGTATTGTTTGGTATAATTTACACAAAGGTTTACTTTCATGTATATATCTGATATACTTGAGAATGTCTGAGAATGAGGGTGTTTTCCTTTAATTGCTGTGACGTCATCATGAGCCTGTAAATTTCCTGTTTTGTCTCCACCTCTTCCTCTTGAGCATTGTAATGCACTGAGGAGAGTGAAATAGGAGCGTCTCACTCAGACTGTCATATATGTTTTGTGTATCAGAGTAAACCCAGTGAAACCGCCGCCTGTGGTCCCGTGTCTTTCTCTGCAACAACGCTACACAACGCAGAAAAGTGTTATCATAACTGGTGTCGCGACTCGCGAGCCACCGGTTACACGTGGTGCCGTGAACCTTCGGATTTCGCATGATCGGTCGATTGCTGATCGCCGGAGTTGCTGCTTCAACAGACGTCGGTGTGCTGTGGTGAATCGCTGGAGGAGTGTCTCGCTGATCGCGGAGGCCGCTAGCCTGGTAATACCAGACTCTGCTACTTCACTTTGCTTCGTAGACAGAGTCTGGCATAGCATAATAGAGAAGTGTTTTCTCTCTCGCTAGGGGGCGATTTCTGAAGTTTAAAATCATTGGTTAACCGTAAGCCAATCAGATAAGTTTATTTATGACGCATGTTATGCGCTGACACAGCCGCATCGAACCACAGACATAATGCATCGCACTCAAATCTATGATCGAACTTCCACCTGCTGTAAACACTTGATGATGCGAGCGAAATACCGGAGTGAACATGGCTGTGAACGACTTTTTTGATCGGTGAGTGATGCTAATAGAATGACTGCTGCGCTTTGACAGGGCGCAAACGAGCAGAGAGAGAGAGAGAGAGCCGCGCGCGCACTGTCAGGTCTTCAAACAACACGAGCGCTGTCTTGCTCTCTCTCCCTCGCAAATTAATCAAAATCAATCGACAAGATAGTAAAAGATCGGAAGACCGCAGTTTCACGTGGAGCATTTGGAGATTTTTATAGATTAGAGACTCTAGGAACAACATCTCAATGAACAACATCTCAACACTAAATTATAAAGGCCTGTCTCATATAGACGCCTGTCTCAAATACAAGCCGGTGCAGTTAGATGATTTGGACAAATAAAAGCCTAGGCTATTATTTGAAGTTTTTTCGATTTCTCTGACCTAACTCTTAAACTCGGCGCTTAGCGACTACGTCACGGCTCTCAGCCCGCCTTCTGTTCGTTGATTGGCCCGGCTGTTTTCAGGCCGGTGGAAAACAGAAAGATAGGCTGCTATCTCAGACTGACTACAGGAGCGAAATGAAATTAGCGGAAGTAGGAAGTCTGACGTAGTCAGGCTAGGAGGCCGCAGCTCGTCTCATCTTCCCTTCAGCGCTTGTCTCTCTGCTGCTCATATCACGTATTGAACGCTTGCTTTTTGTGAGGTATGATGAAAAACTGTTTTGGTTTTTATTAATGACTTAGGCTACGCCGTAGATGCGCTTTGATGTGTTGATTTAAAGGGCATATTGCAGGTTAGAGGACCCAATGAGTCAATGTATAGAAAAGTAATGTAGGAACTAGATTTTCTTTAAAATATTTTTATAAATACGCTACTGAAGCTTCTGTAGTCGTTTTTGTGAGAAAATTTTACTTCCGCATCTGAAAACGGGCGTGGTGGGCGTGACGTAACGGGCGGGAGAGCGGTCATTCAAACAACAGGAAACCAATGGATCGCAACGACATTTCGGACGCTGAGGAAATTGTTCACACTTACTCGTATGACGGACCACAGCCATACAATTATGAGCCTGCTATGCTGCCAAGAGAACAGGGACAGGCCAGGATTAATGTTAGACAGAACGGTCAGAGGAGACAAATTGAGTTGTGGTGTGAGGAGAACCATTGGAGAACAGGACAGGTGTCTTGGTGAGAGAGGCCAGTGTTAGCTTATTATATACAAGTTCGCTAACAATATACACTGTGCTCACAATATTGTACAGATTATTACCAGCATGTATCAGTTAGCAAAGCTTTTATTGGTCATCTAGGATTATTGGAACGTGCCAATAACAGAAACTAATAAGCTTTGATACATGATAACTTAACGGTTTGTCATCGAGAGACAGAGATATTTTTTTTCCTGATAGACGTTTTTGTTCTATAGGTGCTTGTGTGGGAAATGCGAGGCAATGTGTTATCAGCTGAGGAAAGTCAGTGCTGCAGGGAGGTGGATGCATACTGGGCCTTAGTGGAAAATGTCACCCCCAGACTTGATGTGCAGTGCCTGACTCTGCACCCAGGCTTTGAGGCTTGCTGTCTGAACCCATATGTGCTACAGATAGCCTATATGCACTACAGACAGGAGCATGGACCTCTCCAGGCCAGCAGACATGAGTATGTTTAGGGTAGATATAGTATTAAATGTATAAAAACTATACTTGAGTATATTTTGTATTGTACTAAAAACATAGTAAATTTTTAATACATATTTTTCACCTGGGTTATAACATGAACAAATTTAAAGATTTGAATATTTAAACAAAACAAAGGTTTTTTTTTTTTTTTTCAATTACAAGTTGCCTCTATTTAGGGCATGATCTATATCACACTATTTGATGCCATTGGGAAAGATGATCAATATTGATATTTTGTGCATATCTTCAGGCAATACCGCTACACTGCATACAGGCAGGTTGTCCGCTGGGCCTATGGCATTCTGGGCAGGCACATCAGGAAGCCCTTACCTGCATGTGTTGTGTCAGCCATTAGAAGGCAGTTTCCAGAGGAAGGAGGACTTTATAAAGGTTTTGAATGGCCCAATTTTGTTGACAATCAATAGAAAATAAACAATCACAAATTGTCTGTATAAAACTTTTTTATGATCATATATATACAATTTAATAATCTTTCAGGTATCATACTAAGGTGTAATTAACGTGTTAAATCGTGAATGCTGTGATAGATACACGCCAACAGCCTCATCCTTGTTGATCCTCTGGAGGGATCTGGAAAGGGGAACCGGTGTAGTGGAAAACAAAACTGTGCTGCGTTCTCGTAGAGCCTGTGGTGACCTAGAGTATTCCTCTCTCAGAGACTCCATGAGGGCTGATGCATATGCTGGGAGAAGGAAGCAAAAGTTTAGATCACATACATATTGCTAACTCGTGGTCTGACTTAATATTTAGGAAGTGGGGTGTAACGATACACAAAACGGACGGTGCGGTTTTCACTACTCGGTTCGGTTTAGAAAGCTAAAATTGCTCTTTTTTTTTTTTTGATTGAGCGATTACACGAGTTATGCTGCCTTTCAGTAAGTATACTGTATCTTTCAAGTCAACATACCTTCAGGTGTCCATTCATGTTTATTCTGTAACTGAGGAAGAGGAAAGGTGATCGCGTTTACTCGTGCTCTGCACTGTCGCTTGAAATAAGGATCTATACAGTGATCTGTCACGCCACATCAAAGAGCACCAAAACGCCATTTATTGTTTGAATTTCGTGATCAAATAGTCAGAATTTGAAAGATTACACCTTGCTTATTATTATTGGTGTTAATGGTGGTTAGGCTACACAACTGAATTTGTTGTGTACTGTACACATAAGACATGATGTCCAATGAGCCGGACTGGGCGGGGCCGGGGTAGCATGAGGCGGGGCGTGTTCGGTACTCCATGAGAGTATCGCGATTCGAATCGTGGGTTCTGTATCGCGGTCTTTCGGTTCGGTTCAAATTTCGATACACCCCTATACGCCTTATTCACGGCAGCGCCATCTTTGATTTTTAATGAGAATGAAAGCGAGGCTGTGAGGGATAGACATGCATCTCTTCAATGGGCTGTAATTTTATTTAATGTGTTTTTGGATTGTTCTGCTCATGAAACACTGGAAAAATATCTTTCCAAGAAATTTCAGTTGACAAAAAACTCCCGACAATATAAGCTGTGGAAAATTGTAAGTAATCTAGGAGCTTTATTCAGCTTTTTACAGCGGATGCCATTGGAAACACGGTAAGTCTATCCCTCACAGCCTCACTTTCATACCTGTCATGGCGCTGCTCTGAATAAGGTTTATTAGGAACTGACTGAAACTGCCCACCGTATGATGGCTTTTCCTTAACAGGACGGACTACCCAGCCACCTTTGCGGAACCTTGGGTAGCGAACCGCATAACATGCCTCACCATCACTGGTTCGAGCTACCTCTCTGCTGCCACTGTGGTTGAAATGCAGGGCTGCCAAGAGAAGACTGTACAAAAAGTGTAATTTGTACCCTTTACAAGTTGTGCATATGTGAATAAACCCAGAGGTAAAAACACAGAAAAAAAAACATAAAAGTATTGCTTACAACACATTTAAAGAAAGTTGGGCTGCTGTGTTAGACTGCATTAGTTTCAGAAAACAGAAAGTACATACTTTCACATCACACACTTACCTGCTGTACATCCCAAGGAAGGAGAACCCAGTGTGCTTTGGTGCAAAGTGCAGGATCAGGGAGTGAAATGCCTCCAGTGAAAAAGTCTGATGCTGTGGGGACAACTGCCGAACATCTTTTACCAGCGCTGTTCTAGTAGCTACACTCTCCAGTTTAACTGCTACAGTTGATCCTGCATAAACACACATCTTGTTCTTAAGATGAGTTAGTGTTTCCCCTACCATTGTTTCGGGGGGGCGCCCAGCCCAGCTGACGAAATCCAGTCATAAAAAAGGAATTCACTGTATAACGTGGAATTTCACGGAATTTGTATATTTTTGAGGAATAAAAAGCAGTTCAGTACACTTGAAATCAAATCGCGATGTAGACTAGTGTGTGTGAAAGGCTATTTAAATACGAATCCTGCATGTTCTGTGTGAATGAATGGTGCAGCCGACGCGCAGTTTCATTTACCACACACACACACTGAAGCACGTGTGACGCTTGCGCTGTTTTTTGCTTATATGAAGACACAAATGCATGAACTTTCTCTCAAGGCTCTAGATCCACTCCGAAAGTCACTTCGTGATCATTTAACCGCTTCATTTGAGATAAACTATCATCATGACATAAACACAGAAACTCAAAAGGTCTTCACGGCAACCCGTCAAAATAAAAGTTCGGTTTAACTTGACAGAAATATATTACTGTTGTACAGTAGAATTTAGATATGTCCCAATGTAATAATAATACTAACACTAATCCAAATAAATTATCATCAAAACTGATTTTTTTAAGGAATAATCAATTTTTCTTCCATGTTTTAATTTTAACAGTAGCTCATTGTGCAGCACGTTATTTGACAAAAAGTTATTTAATTTCATATGATTAAAATTGATGATAAATTATAAAATTTGTGTTTTATGTCTTCATTTTATTACCAGAAAAAACACAACACAGAATTAGTGTGAACTTTTTTTTCATATATTTTTGTTTAAAGTTTTATGTTTAGTTTAATGATTCATAATACATGATTTCAATTAATTAGACATGCTTTTTGATTGCTAAAAAATATACACCACGTATCCGTAACACCCCCCCCCCCCCCCCCCCCCCCCCCCCTTAAAAAAAATCCTAGGGGAAACACTGTGAGTCATCATTGAACAATCACAATTAGGTGGGATTTGTATCACATATTGTTCATGTTTTTTTGTCTCTTAAAATGAGTATTTGGTGCGCTAACACTGGTAGTATGAGAATCTAGAGTATGCGAGAAATATCCAGATGCATTCAAAACATTTGTTAAAAAAGCATGTTAAAAATCCTGTTTCGAAACAAAAGCACCTCTCGTTCATATTATCTTCATTGTGTTATTAGTTAATCCGGTTTGTTTATTTTGTAATGCGGCTAGCTTGAGAGTTGCTAAGACATCTCCGAAATGTCAAACAACCCTTATTTGGAAAAACAAGCACAATGAACATTCACTATAAATTTTCACCCACATAATAAACAGTATTTTGTACCTGGTTCCAGCCACTCCTTGTTCCTTGCTTCGCCCTCCAGGGGTGGATGTGCACAGCAGGGAAACGTAGCAGTGCCATGTTCGTGTATGTCCTGAACATGGTTGACCATGCTTTTCCACTTGGCCTCCATCACATCTGCATCTCCATTAGGGGTGGAAGCTGCAGTCCAGTAGAGGTGATTAATAACAGCTGGCCTCCACAGCTTCAGATCTTCACACTCCCTCTCTCCTTTGCAGCAGCATCCAATGCTTTCCCTAGGCCTGTTTTAGAACAGAAACAAAATGTTAAAAAGGAAAATGTAATTATAGACAATCTATACCAAACTACTTTCTTTAAGATACATACTTTTGCCAATATGCCAGATATCAAAGAAATGGCTTGTTCCTTTGGGACACAACTCCTCCCGCACACACTTGGCAACCTGAAATGTTTGAAAAAGAACATTTGATTTTAGTTGTAAATATAGTCAGTGGGAAGATTTTGGGTGTGCGTTTCTTTACCTGCCGATTTCTGTCTGTGATGAGGGCAGACACTTGCATATGTTGCTGAGTCAGAAAGTTTATGCTGCGCTTTAGGCCCTCTAACTCACACCAGGTGCTACTTGGACCTCGGAGCTCTGTTTAAAAAAAAAAAAAAAAAACATTTGGTCATCTCACTGTGTAACATTAGACAGGTGATATGTGTGTTTTATAACATTAACTTACCTGGACAAGTTGAAGATCTAAAACCTTGTTGATTCTGTCCTCAATCAAGGAGTATGTGCCATATTTTGCACAATGGCCAGGTGAATCTGACCTATGAATGTCAAAAACAGTTTAATTCATATGGTTAAGCACAAAAACTAATACATTAAACTCGATTATCCAGTTTAGACTTGTTTTCTATTTTAATGATATACGCTGAAGTGTGCTACCTGCAGTCACCAGACAGGATCAGTCCCCCCCTCATCTCTTTCAAATCTCTGATGATCGCTGCCTGTTCATTCTGCCACGCCTGCACGATGGTTGGAATCGTGTACAAGCGCTGATGGCGGAAGAAGGTGCTGACACTGATGCTCTGAAGCCCAAACAGCTTCAACATCCGGATGGTCTGGGTAGCCATGCAACCTGAAAAGTGGATGGCCCCACTCAGTAATAGGTTGCAGGCCGGCATATTTCGATGCAGCATTGGCTGGTTCTGCCAAAAACGCTGATACCCACATGCTACACAGACCTAAGAGATGTATGTGAAAGGCAGAAAATGACTATACCATACAAACAACAAAGTGTAATAATTAAAGCAAAATAAACAAGTTATGTTACAATTTAATTTTCTACCAGAAATCACAAATAGCTTCTTACTTGCTTTATTTTTACAAAAGTTCCCTCCTGCTTCTCAACATTGCCTTGGGTTTCCCCACAACAGGCTGGGCAAATGGTAAAGAGAGACATCAACTGGGTTTGGCACACAATGAACTTGTCAGCAGCACTGAAAAAAAGAAAAACATTATTTTTGACTTGACACAATTTGATCATAGAAAACCTCAAATTAAAAAAATAAGTCTTACTTGAGGTCAGGGTGAGATTCCTGCTGTGGTTCCTCATCAGATGAATCACTTCTCATTTCCCCCTCTGGGATCCATGACATATCACCAGGGTTGTCCATGAAAACAGAGGATGATTCATCATCACTATGCACAGGACTGGGCAGTGGAGTTGATGTTGGTTTCTCAAACCTTTCTGTCTGAGTCCCCACACTGACCATCTTAGGCTGTGCCTGGACAGCTAAAATAAAAATATGTCCACTGTCATACAATTGTGTAACAGCATGCCACTGCTTAGGTGCCTGCATCATAAAAGATTTTACTAATTATTTGCCCTCATACATTATGTAAACAGATGGTGCCATGTACAATTAATTCTAGATATGAGTAATGTTAATCCACCTGATGAACGATGTGAAGGCCTGAGGTCACACTGTGAGCCACAGTGAAGTACAGATTGAGGGGCCAGTGGAGAGAAAGGCTCTTGCTCTGGGTCAACAACAAGCACCACAGCACTGGCTGAAGATGCATCTCCCCCTTCGTCACATGCAATTTCTGCTAAATCCTTATAAAGAAACATGACAAATTATGATTTAGCTGTTTTAGCCAACTAGCATTAGTTATTATGCCTTACAAGCTAGCAGCAGTACTTTACAACAACTTGTACACTTCACGTTTCTTCTCATTATTTAAATCATTATGTTGACTTATTTGTTTGTTAGTAAATGTTTTTAAAAAAAACGACTTACGGTGCGCAGTTCACGTTTTCGTCGAGCTGCATCTCTGACGGATCCGTGGCCATCATGTTTCCCGCCGGCGGGAGAAACCGATGAAGATGCGCTGTGCACTGAAGGAACCGCACAAGCTTTGAGTCTCACTTGGTTCTTGCTTCGGCATCCCATGTTGAACTCCATCATATCACCAGGACGATAATCCTCCGATCTAAAGTGAACGCTACAAACGACGGCGTTTTTAGAAGCCGATGCGGAAGAGAAATCCCGTCTCTTCATCTGAACAAACCGCACCCAGGCACGAAAGATAGCTCCATCCTTTTTCTTGTCAGGAAACCTGTGGACTCGATGTCCTGACAGGTCGGAGTTTTTGCAACCTCCACAAACACAATAATTTACCATGACGATGATAAATTAAAATACAAAAACTACCGAAAACACACTGACTCACAACCGCTCTCACTGAATACCAACCTACTCTGCACAGAGTCGAGGGCGGCAGCTCCCTTTCATGACGTAAAATGACGCGATGTTGAAAAAAAAGCCGTTTTTACGAGCAGTCCAAGAAACGCTCACTTTATCTACTAAATTGGTGCCCTTATGTCGTTTTAAAACATTTTAAATCATGCATTAACTTTTCATATGGTATTTTCATACAAGGTTATATATTAATTTCGATTTTTTTTTTTTACCTGCAATATGCTCTTTAAATATATATATTTTTTTTTTTTGCACTGCTGCACGGACTTAAATGACGGGATGTTTTTGTGATCATCACATGAGGAACTTTGTTTCGTTTTTCTCCGTGCAACGCTGTACTGGACTGTTCTTTGCGCTGCTGCACGCTCAATGACAGTTTTGTGATCATCATCGTCACATAATTTTTTTTCTTTTTTTTTTTTCTCTTTTTTATTTTTATTTTTTTCTCCTCTGTGAATTGTCACACTGACCTGTTTTGAGAGTCTACATGAGTATTTCTGCAAAGTGCTTTTATCTGAATGCTAGTTAAGTGACTTAATTGTTTTTATTTCCATTTTTCTGAAACAAGTTAGTACATTTCTTTTTGTGTTTTCTATTGAAACTGAGTCATGTTTGAGGACACTGTCAGTCAGGATAATTTTAGCCCTGTACAACAACCTAGTGTCATGTTCCCAGTTGGCAGGGGTATTGGGGCTGTACTTAATCGTCCTGACAATATGTCTGGAGTTTCATCTCAATGTTTTGGAAGGGGGAGGGCACTCTTTAATTCTGAAATTGACCTTGGGCATGCATCTGATTCAGCTATTGGTACTTCAGGAAGCACAGCCGCTTGTTCTACCCCTTTTTCACGCCCAAATGTTGATCACATCATTACCCCTGAGTCTCTAGGAGGTATTATTTCTGATTTGGCACAGAAAATTGGTGAGAGTATTTCAGCCAGTCTTAATTTAACACAGCATCCCAGCCCAGTGCAGCCCAAGTCAAATGTTGTGCACTCAAGCGATGGTGTTGATGCTTCTAATCTAAACATCATTGTCCAACACGATGTTAAACCTCCACCGTTATTTAGAGGTGACCAGAGTGATTCATTTACTGTGCATGAATGGGAAGAAATGATGTACAGTTATATGAACAGAAAGAAATGCACTGATGAAACTGCCTCTGATCTAATCCTGAGCAGGTTAGCTGGAAAAGCGAGGGACGTAGTCAAAGTGTCCTTACGCAGCTTCCCAGGACCGACTGCTGCAGTGCTCCCCACCACAGTGTTTGACATACTGAAGCGAAATTTCAGTGAGTTAATGTATTCAAACATGCCTATGGCGGACTTTTATAACACCCTGCCCAGGGCAGACGAGAGCCCAATGGACTACTGGATCAGACTGAACAAGGCGATTGATGTGGCTGATGAGTGTTTGCGTAGGCGCAACAAGTCTGTTGAGGATCCTGTTACTGAAGCTGTTATGATGTTTATCTCACACTGTCCGGATCCTGGTCTTGCTTTGTCTTTTCAGTTCAAGCCTGCTGAACAGTGGAGTGCTGCTGAAGTTCAAGAGCGACTGGATAGTCATCACCGGAACCTGAAGAGAGCTTTTGCCAGACCTGCACGCTCATTGCCTGTGTCAGCTTGCCATCAGAACACTGTGACTGTCTGTGACGATCCTGTACCCAGTCCTTACAAACAGCCTGAACTCTCCTCAAGCCAGGTATCAAGTTTAACTGGTCAGCTGAACCCCAACGCTGCTCCTTTTACTCCTGATGGTAGTATGCAACAGTTGGTTGGCATGGTGGATAAAGTTTTATCTCTCTGCACTGCCTCACTGTCATCGTCCAACCAAAACTGTCCTGTCAGAACTTCAGAACCCAAGCCCATTTTGAGCTCAGCATGTAGAGTATGTCGATCTAAAGAGCACACTACACATACTCATTGTATGCGCCAGAGGCTTTGTCGTAACTGCTTTAAACCTGGACACTTTAAGAGCAATTGTCCTAAGACGACAGGCCTTGAGCTTCCTTCTCCAGCCACCCAGTTAAACTAAGTAGCCCATGTGCAGAGGGGGATAGCATGGGCGGTGGCGTATTTCCCCTAAAAGATGAGTCAGACCCACAAGAGATTTTTGTAAATAGTTGCAAATTGTTGCCACCTGACAAAACAGTGCTGTATGTGGGATGTCAGAAAATTGATGGAGCCAGTGAACTCTTTTATGCTCCTGTAACTGTCCGTAGCCAGTCAATACTGCACGGTTTGCTTGATTCTGGGAGTATGGCTTGTACCTTGAGCACGGAAGGTGAATCCAAGTTGTGTGCTGACTGAGTTCTCCCTCAACCCTCAATGATTCCTGGTAACGTGGTCCTGGTGGGCTGTGGTGGCCTTATTAATCAGCCTAAGTGCGCGTATGACCTGGAAATTGAAGTCTATGGGTTCAAGTTCATTGTACCAACCTTGGTAGTGCCTGGACAGAGGGATGAGTTCATTATCGGCAGTAACGTCATCAAATGTGTGCTTAAGAAGATGAAAGCCGAGAAGAAGTACTGGGATCTGATTTCTTGCCAAAATAGCAACCCTGAGTGTGAAGAGTTTCTTGAGCTTTTGAGCTGTGTTTCTCGTTGGTCTGGTCCTCAACAGCCCGCTAAGCTCGGCACAGTTAGGCTTTGTCAGGCAGTTACTTTACTTCCCAGATGTGAGCATCTTGTCTGGGGAAAACTACCAGCTAACACTAATGTCTCCCCAGGAAGCTCCGTCATCGTCGAGCCCACTACGTCTCGCTCAGCGCCTCGACATGTGCTTGTAGGACGTCTAGTGACTCCTTTGTGGGGTGATCGATGGGTGCCGATGAAGATCTTAAATCCCACTGAGTCTCCAATAACTCTTCGACGCAACACTAAGCTAGCTGATGTGTTTCCTTGTCTGGCGGTGGAGGATGTTACGTTTTCTCAAGATGTCTGCAGACCTCAAGTTCCTGATGCTACTTTCCCCAAGTCTATTCCACCTGTTGACCCTGTGCGGTTACTGCAGGAGTATGGTTTGAAGGACATAGATATTGAAGGATGTGAGGTATCCAAATCATGGAAGGAGGAGTTGGCAAGTCTTATCGTGTCCTATAATGATGTTTTCTCCAAAGACAGACTCGATTGTGGGAAGGTGAAAGACTTTGTACACCGAATTCATCTGAGTGATGAGCGTCCGTTTCGCCTGCCTTATCGCCGAACCCCTCCCGCCCACTACCAAAAGTTGAGAGAGGTACTTTCTGAAATGGAAGAGAAGGGCATCATTAGCAAATCAGTCAGCGAGTATGCGTCTCCTCTGGTAATGGCATGGAAGAAGGATGGGTCTCTCAGAGTCTGTACTGACTTTCGCTGGCTTAATGCAAAGACAATCAAGGATGCTCACCCTGTGCCCCATCAGGCGGATTGTCTTGCTGCTCTTGGTGGCAATCTTCTCTTCAGCTCTGTTGATTTGACTTCGGGATTTTACAACGTCCCACTCCATGTATCTGATCGTCATTACACAGCATTCACAACACCCATGGGCTTATACGAATACAACCGTCTTCCCCAGGGCCTGTGTAACAGTCCGGCATCTTTCATGCGCATGATGCTCAGCGTATTTGGAGATCTCAACTTTTCCAGCCTCCTTTGCTATCTCGATGATTTGCTGGTGTTCGCCCATTCTGAGCAAGAAGCCCTGAAACGTTTGGAAGTGGTGTTTTCACGGATGAGAGCTAGTAATTTGAAGTTGGCTCCAAAAAAGTGTCACTTTCTCAGGCGCTCCATCAAGTTTCTGGGCCATGTGATTAGCGGATCTGGAGTTTCCGTAGATGAAGGCAAGGTTGCAGTCATTTCAGCCTTTCATAAGAATGACCTGATGAAAGAAGATGGTGTCACACCTTCGCCGAAGAAACTAAGATCGTTTCTGGGCATGGTTCTTTACTACCAGAGCTTCATTCCTGGCTGTACGCGTGTCGCGAAGCCATTGTTCGATTTGACAGCCGGTCAAAAACGTTTGATGAAAGGCACAGGTAGTCGTAAAAGATCTGGTACTTACCGAGAGTTGTCTCCCCAGGACTGGACTCCAGCTTGTGATGTCGCCTTCGAGGAGTTAAAGAGAGCCCTTGTTGAGAGCGTAGTCTTGGCACACCCTGACTTTGAGCGTCCCTTTATTCTCTGCACTGATGCATCGTTGGACGGCCTATGTGCAGTGGTTTCTCAAGTTCCCAGTGGTGAGGACAAAGCACGTCCTATAGCCTTCGCCAGCAAGTCCTTGAGCCGCAGCCAAGCCAATTACCCTGCACATAGACTAGAATTCTTAGCTCTGAAGTGGGCTGTGTGTGACAAGTTCAGCCACTGGCTCAAAGGTCATGAGTTCACCGTGTGGACAGATAATAATCCACTAACGTACATCTTGACGAAACCGAAACTGGACGCTTGTGAGCAGCGCTGGGTTTCAAAACTTGCCCCGTACAACTTTAAGATCAAGTACGTTCCTGGAAGATTGAATGTTGTGGCGGATGCGCTCAGTCGTGACCCGTTTGTCAACCCTGTGAGTCAGCGACTGCTGTCCGAGCCTTACTCTGAGCTGTTGAAGCATGTACACATTGTGGAAGATGATTCTGTACAGAAGGCATTCCATCTCAGGTGCCAGCCACAGACTCTTGACACAGACCTCGAGCTTAACTCTGAGACAAACTCTTCTATGACTGCTGAGGATGTGTCGTCTATCTTGTCGTCTTGTGAGGATTGGGATTCAGGAGCTGTATCCAGAGCAACGTCCCTGGCTGACCATTTGACGACTTTGATTCCTGACTGTCAAGACATAAACCATGCTTTTTTCGTTGTCCGAATTGCAGTGTCAGCAGAACAATGACGCAGTTGTTTCGAGGGTGGCTTTCTATGTCAGCAGGAAGCGAAGACCTAACAGGCGTGAGCGTGCGAATGAGGATTTGCAGGTTTTAAGGATTTTGAGGCAGTGGGAAAAACTGTTTTTGCTTCATGGAATCCTGTATAGAGCTGTCAAAGATCCGCTCACTAAGCACAAGAAGTTTCAGTTCGTCCTGCCTGGCTCCCTGAAACAGCAAGCACTCTCTAGTGTTCATGATTTGGCCGGTCACCAAGGTCAGCCACGTACCCTGTCTTTAGCACGCCAGAGGTTCTATTGGCCTGAGATGGAACGTGATGTGCGTGATTACGTTAAGACTTGTACCCGTTGTGTCCTGAGTAAAACTCCTGAGCCAACAGCAAGAGCGCCTTTGGAGAGCATCAAGACCACTGCCCCATTGGAGCTTGTTTGTATTGATTTCTGGTCTGCTGAAGATAAGCACAATAAATCTGTGGATGTCTTAGTAATTACAGATCATTTCACCAAGCTAGCTCATGCTTTTCCTTGCCGGAATCAATGCGCTAAAAGTGTTGCTAAGAAACTGTGGGATGGCTTCTTCTGTATCTATGGATTTCCCCAGCGTATTCATTCGGACCAGGGAGCAGATTTTGAGAGTGAGCTGATAGCAGAGCTTCTTGATGTTGCTGGTGTTGACAAGTCACGAACTTCCCCGTACCACCCAATGGGAAATGGTGGAACTGAAAGGTTCAACAGAACGTTAGGTAACATGCTGAGGTCGCTTCCACCCAGATCTAAGCAAAAGTGGCCACAGTTGGTTCAAACGATGACATTCATGTATAACTGCACTGCCCATGAGACAACTGGGTTTGCCCCTTTTTACCTGATGTTCGGGAGGGTGCCGAGGTTACCTGTTGACCTTATGTTTCAAAGCGTGCTTCGTGATGAGTCAGTCTGCAATTACAATGACTATGTTCAATCTCTTGTCAGTGATCTACAGTCTGCTATGGCGCTGGCTCAAACGAACTCTACTGCAGAACAAAGGCATCAGTCTGATCAGTACAATAAGAGAGTCAAAGGATTGCCTCTGTCAGTTGGTGATCATGTTCTCATTGCCAACAAAGGCTGTAGAGGTAAACGGAAGCTTGCCGATAAATGGGAACCCACCATGTATTCCGTTGTTGCCTCCAAACCTTCCATGCACATTTACAAGATCCGTGACAGATCTGGTCATGAGAAAGTGGTACATCGGAATCTATTGTTGCCAGTTAACTTCCTCCCTTTGCCCTCCACTGACTTTTCTGTTGATGACCGTGCTAGTGGTGGTCCTTGTTTCACATCACCTCAATCTGTTTGTGATGTGGTGGAGTCAACATTACCTGTCACTGATGATTTGTCTCACATAGCTGTTTGTGATGATGATCGTACTGCTTCTTGGGTTTCGTCCCATTCTCCTCAATCTGTTTCTGAAGCACAAAATGACTTACCTGTTGACCATAACACTGTAGCTAGTGCTTCTTTCTCTACTGTTCCTGTTCCTAGTAGTTCACATGATCCTATGGTTGACAATCACTCTAATGATCCTTACACTACCAGGCTTGGTAGGGTAATTAAACCTGTCCGTAGGTTAATTGAGTCAATGGTTCAACTAGAATCCTTACTTGGGATAGATTCTGTATCTCCTGTTATTCATGTGTAGGTCTACGTATGGTATTGCACAGTCTCTGGTAATTCTGAGTGTAATTGGCTGAAAATGTTTTTTATTTTATTTTATTTTTTTATCCCTGTGTATATTAATCCTGTTTGTATAATTGGTCTGAATTTATCAAAGTGTAATGGGCACTTTGTTTTTGCCTGCAAGATGTGTGGAAGTTTGGCCAACTTTCTCCATTTTTGTATCCCTTGGTTGGGTAACTTTCTAGATGGAGTCTTTACGGTTTTATTAGTGAAGACCATGTAATTCAAGTGATCAGTGTATTTTCTTCTACTCTTTCAGGATTTTGTGTAAATTCTGGGGGTGGGTGTAACAGGGACAGAATGTGTTCTGTTAATGTATGTATTGTTTGGTATAATTTACACAAAGGTTTACTTTCATGTATATATCTGATATACTTGTCTGAGAATGAGGGTGTTTTCCTTTAATTGCTGTGACGTCATCATGAGCCTGTAAATTTACTGTTTTGTCTCCACCTCTTCCTCTTGAGCATTGTTAATGCACTGAGGAGAGTGAAATAGGAGCGTCTCACTCAGACTGCCATATATGTTTTGTGTATCAAAGTAAACCCAGTGAAACCGCCGCCTGTGGTCCCGTGTCTTTCTCTGCAACAACGCTACACAACGCAGAAAAGTGTTATCATAACTGGTGTCGCGAGCCACCGGTTACACATACACAGAGAAGTCCAAATTAAACATGATTTAATGACTCGTAAATGGAAGTACACATTGATGGCCTAAGACACGAAACGAGCGGTTTGTGTGAGAAAACGAACAGTATAGTTTTTACCTCTTGTAAACACAGCCACGTCCAAGTGATCTGAGGTCGTGGCTGTTTACAAGAGGAAAAAAATGATATAAATACTGTTCGTTTTCTCACACAAACCGCACACAAACACACAAAGAAAGTGAACTATCCCTTTAAGTTATTCAGAGTTGTACATGTGAAAGGAAAATATAAAATCTGGCAAATCAGTGTTGGTCAAATCTGGCACCTCTACGAGACTTCTGATAACCTGTATATGATCTCTATAGATGAGACTTAAAAGCTGCAAATTTTGTAAATGCACGGGAACAGTCAGGTACACCACAGGTAAAACAGCAGTTTGGAACATTACTGTGACCTATTATGCTTAGTAAAAACCTACAATGGTATTGCTGTCATGTTGACAAAATTTACAGTGATACATTTCTCATTTAGATTTAGGTTCAAGTTATATTAAGAAAACGATAACTATGGGAATTTTGAACAGAAAATAAAATGAAAAATCAAATCTTTTGCCAGTCATTTTGAATTTAGTTATGACGCAGGCCTTTGTTAAACACTGGTTTTACATGCTCTTAATAAGAAATAAAAACCGGTGAAGTAAATGAGAAATAGCAGCATCCAACGATGTTAATATCATAGCCTATTCAATTTTTTTCGTCAAGAAAGCTTACTGCACACGTGCATATAGTTTTGTCTCACCAACACTTCAGTGGATTTGTCTTGTCTGCCAAACTGCAAATGCTCTAAAAAATACTCTCTTCAGAGCAAATGCGAATAAAACTGTAACAAAATGCAGCATTCATCCATAACATTTACGATGGTTTTACCTTGTAACTGTTCAGCTTCGTCTCAATACTGTAATGGCGCGCGCCGTCGCGATTTTATGCCTCGCCAGAAACAAGAAATTTTAAATTAAAGACACATTCCTTTACTAAATAAACGTAACGGGGGGGGGGGGGGGGGGGGGGATATTGGAATCAAACACTTTTACATCCCACTAAATGTCCTGATAACATGCAGTTGTTAACAAGTTGATACAATTAATTGCATGACATGCCTATGAATTCTGTTCATTATCGCTTAAACAACATTAAGTAATACATTAGATTGTAATATTTATGGACGTAAATTTAAGTTAACTTACCAAAAATTGAGTAAATAGTGGCTTTTATCTTCAACTCTTCTTGCCCTGCATGCTCCAGTTCGCCAGTTTTCAAACCTGTAGCTAACTGACTGTTATTCAGCCCGCGCAATCCCATAATGCCACATCACAGCAAATTGTTGTAAAACGTATGAACTACAGTGAAAACACCTCTTACCTGTAAATCAATTTACAGTTTACAGGGAAATATACTTTAAACAACTGTAATACTCTTTTTGACCCATAATGCATTGCGAATTACAGTAATAACTTGTAAAATGAAAAAACAATAAGGGTGCTTTCACACCCGGATCGATTGGAGACGTTGTTCCGAAACAAAGGGGCGTTTCCCTTTTGGCCCGGTTCGTTTGGTCATATGTGAACACAACAATCGCACTCTGAATCGGAACAAAACAACCGAGCCGAGACCGCCTAGAAGAGGTGGTCTCGGCTCGATTCCATACGAACCCTGGAGCAGTTCGTTTGTAGTGAGAACACAACCGACCCACGAACCGGAACAAATCAACGTGTAGCCTGGCAACAGACGCCAATAGATCGCTTGTCGGAGCTTCGGCAGCGTGTTTTGCTGATTTGTTGCGGTAAGTTGTTGTGGTTAATGTATCAATGTGCTGTGAATTTACAAAACAACCAGTTCGAGTCCAGACTTCGACAAAACACTGAAGACGCGTGCGTATTAATGCGTAGGCTACTCTAGCACACACACGCAAGGTCTCTCGCGCTCTCCTTCTCTCTGTCGTGAGCGTAGCAGCTACTCTAGCACACACACGCAAGGTCTCTCGCTCTCTCTCTCCCTCTCGGACGTCTGGTGTTCTTGTGTTCTTCCGACCAAATATCTGAGGCATTTCACCTCTTCGTAGCACCAAGTCAACCCACGATTAATTTTGTGTTAGGCTACTGTTGTCATGGCTGTAGCGTATTTGGGTGAATCTGGATAATTAAATACCTCCTTGCTAAAGTCCCAAAGCCTTCAGGCCCAGAAAGCCTGAATGTAACACACACACACAAACACATTCCACACACACACACACACAAGCCCATGAAGCTTCCCCCAAAGCCAGCTAACACTGTTTGAGTTTGGTTTCCTATTACCGATTTATGACTCAAAAGAATGTGCAGGGTCTTGATTCCTGGATAAGGAAAAATGAAACCTTTTTAACTCTAATATATATATATATATATATATATATCCTATGCATAACTTTGTGATATATGTTCATCTCATGACTTTCCATTGTGTTTGGTGTGTGCGCCCTTGGAGACTCTAATGGGTTAATGTTTCCTTGATTTACATACTATCACGAACCTCTCCTTCCAAGAGAGACCAGGAGATTACTCAGAACATCTTCTCATGGACACACACACACATACACAAACCTCTAACGTCATCATATAAAGACTTTATTGAGATATATTTTGATATGCTTATATGTGTGTCTGTTACCCAGATTCCATGGTTATCTGCGACCGTACCGTAGTCCTAAAATAACTACAAATGCTTGGAAAGTATGCCTTTTAATGTATAACTTTACAGTATTATCCAACTTTGTTGTTCTTCATATCTTTAGAATCCTCTTGATCTGACCAAACCATATCTGTATGTGTACAAACCATAGGATGTGTGTTACGATGTTTTATCATCTCTGGAGTAAAATTGAACGCATTTTACGGCACCGTCATAAAACATGCAAAGTCGATCTCGACAAGACACAGGATCATAAAACCAGAAGTCCCGCCTGTGAGTTTCAGCCTCTTGATTGGCCGAGTCAATGGGAAGAGGCTGGACTTCGCCGATGTGATAAATGTAGGAGCGCAGCTCCGCCCACTCTCTTACGTCCATGTCCGCATGTCATGATGTAACGTCTCGCCTCCTGGCGAGCTTTTTCGCCTTTCTTTTATGTGTTCTAGTTTAGTTTGTGTTTTTAAGTCTTAAGATAAGTCCCCGGGTTTAATTCCGATCGACGAGTGAAAAGAACCCCGCGTGACATATCTCTTCAGCAAATCCAACTACAAGGGACACTGCAACAAACGCTCTCTCTCTCTGAAGAAGAAGCACGCGCACGTAACCACGTGACGCGTCGTACTGAGAGATGCCCACGCGCTTCTCTGGGATCTCCCTTCAGAGATTTTTCTTTGTTAGTCAAAGTTTTGTTTTCGTAGTCGACTCTGTTCACTTCCACAAAGTGAAACGGACTCAGTCGAACTATTTTCCGTTGGTAATGTTAACTCAAAGACTTCCAACCGCTGTTCAAAGACTCGCGCCGCATCACGTGACTATCCACGGAACCAAGGATTCAGCTCACGCACGCGCACGGAGAACAAAAGATCTGCCGTCCAAAACGCGGCTAGACCAGGCAAGCCGCTCAAGGAACACAGCAACACCTGAGAGAACCATTCCACATGCAAGTAAAATTAGGTTACCCTGTTTTCAGAGCATTAAGAATGTGTTTTGTGTTGTTTCGGAGGGGTTGTCTGTCTAGGTGAATGTAACTCCCTTTCTCTCTCTCTTACTCGCTCTCACACGTGTAAGTTATCCCTATCTCTATATCTCACACACTCACTCGTTCATTGTCTTATTGTTTGTGTACTGCTAAGTGTTTGTAAATACATATATCTCCCGTGTAAACGTAGTAAATGTATAAGTAGACATGCCTTATTAAATCATCATATTCACTTGACTGATTGATTGATTCTCTTTGCTCATTCTCAAGTTTCTTAAGTGCCAAAGATCTTATGCTACAAGCTTTACGAATTAATTAATTATTTAAATAATTAATATTTTAAAGAGTACTTATTATGGGGCAGGAAGCCCAATTCTTCTGGCCAGAGAATTGCGTTTCCTGCAATCCTATAAAGTAAGATAATATTGGGGAAAACCCCACAATATTATTCTGACAATTGAGCTAAATTAATTTTGCCTGCTTTGTAAGACGTGGTCTGTGTAATTAACTGCAATCAACTTGTGGTTAAAATGAAAGGATTTCACATGTATACATACAGGTAAAATGACAGATTCTCCCTTAGAGGGAGATTTATTAACATGTAAGACTGATCTAATCCAAACATGTATGAATAATTATTAATTACCAATTATTAATTATGATATGCAAATTCCCCAGGGATTAGACCCGCCTAAAGTCTTTACAGAATGGTGGAGAAAAATGCTAGGCACACTTTAAACTTGTTTTTGAGCAAAAGAGATCAGTTTTCAATCTGTCTATATTGTGATTTAATAGTGTACGTGCACCTCGGTTGAGCGAACACATTGCGAACTCACCGTGACTGATTAAAGGCAAAAAGCCATTTCAGTCCAGCGAAACTAAGAAGTAAACTGCAGTTTTCATAGTTTCACAGTATTAAATTTGTCCTATAAAAGACGAAGAAACCTCTTTTGAACGACGACATTTTTAATATTAAACTCCCCTGTCCGAACGATGTTCTTCTGTCAGGGTGAAGACAAGATTTAGTGAAACGATGCTCTTTCACTATTCTTAAAAAGGCCTTATATTATATTGTTAGATTAACGGTAAACTCCTGGTTAAAAATTGACGTAGCTACTCAATTGTAAAACCTAAAGCATATCTAATCATAAGTGCTATTTGATAATATGTTATGGGAGTCGAAAAAACAGACGAATAATTCCTGTTTTATTTATGCGCAGCGCAGAACCCCTGCCAGACGTGTTTGTTAGAATATAGAATATAGAATATTTTGGAAAAATCCAAAACCTTAAAACATTTTAATCATTAAATGCTATTTGATAAATGTTATTTGGATTCGAATGACAGACGTATAATTCCTGTTATCTATATTAATGTGGGGAAGCGAAGAAATCCTTCCGTGCACACGTGTCGAAAAAGGAAAAACCCGCCGAGGTTTGAAATTTATAAGCGAACACGTATGAATCATAGTGCTAATTATTTGTGGGAAGCGAAAAACAGATGCCTAATTCCTGTGAACCCTATGTGTTTGTGTAGAAAAAAATCTTGCCACGCTGTTTAGTGAAATATAGTATCCAAAACCTCCAAAACATTTTAATCATTAAATGCTATTTGATAAATGTATTTGGATCCAACCGACAGACGTATAATTCCTGTTTTCTCCTACATAGCGCAGAAAAAAATTTCTGCAAGTCGTGTTTGTTAAAACATAGCATCAAAAATCCGCTGAGATTTAGTTTTGATAAGTGTGATCGCTACAGAAAGCAAAGCGTCTGCACGCTCAAATTCGAATCACACATGGAAGCAGGCCGGCTGTTGTTCCGCTCACAAACACTTACCAAGCCAAGTTTGGGGCAACCCTTAGGCCTAAGTGTTTGACAGTTCTCGAATTACGTACCGCCCCCTGACTTCATCCTGCATGAGCGAAATGTCGCCATCATGTGGACACTAGTAACAAGGTCATCCTTTCCTAAACATTTTCTCTCATCACAATTTCAGATTTTTCCAGTGAATTCCTGAAATTGTGTTTCCAACTTTCAATGCATGTGCAAATTCCAGTGTTACTAACATGATTTTTCACTCCTGACTGTGTACACTTATTTTGAATTTAGTTCAAACCACATTTGAATTGAAAAAAAAAAAAAAAATATTCAAAAGTAAGTATTAACAGTCCCTGATGAACACTTAGTAGTGCGGCCCCCTTGTGGCCCTCCCCTGCTAAGTCAGCTCATCTTTTATTTCTACTCTTTCTGCTTTGAAGTGGCGTTCTCTCAGTTGATTTTATGTTGGATATTATCCTCATCATACATAATGCCAACCTTAAATTTCCTACACTTATTCAAATTTGATTTGAAACAAACAAATTGCAAGATTAATGTGAATTAAGTCTCCTTCCCTGTGGGGAAGAGTTTTATGGCTTTACGTCTATATTTCCGGTCTCAAATTATTTTTAATAATTTTGATTTGATATGTTATGACAACAATTCTAGAAGTTACTTAACATCTATGCATACGCTCGATTTGAAGTGTATTTAAACCAGTTTGAATGCAATTCAAATCAAGTTCTCGGTCAGCCAGGTTGACCACTAGGAGGAAGTGACCCAAACCCCTTTGTGGCCCAAACGCGCCACTACTGCCTGTCTTCTCCCGGGGTCCATCCTACTTTATTACTTTTGATTATTAATTTTTATTAGTAATAAAAGTAATAATAATAACTAAAAATAAAGGTAATTTTTTTTTTTAAGAGAATTTTCTTTTTGGGTTAAGTTATTTTGATAAATAACATCATTTTCATAATTTCCTTTTTACCATTATTTAGGAAAACCTTTGCTTCTATTTTCTACATACATAATTACTCAATTCAGTTTAAACAAGAAAGCTTTCATTCAATGTTAAGCTTCACACTGTTCTGTATTTATAGGTAGAAACCACTAAAGAGCTGTGGTGATTTGACAGTCATCTCTGCTTGGAGTCCAGCACGCTGGTTCATCTGACCTGCGTCACCAGCACTGACTGAGCGCGAGTCGCGGACTTTCCTGGATCTCTCCGTTAGTGCGGCCCGCAACACGACATCACCAATTTGGCACTGCCGGTTGTGATTCAAAGTCAGGTTGCGTGAGAGGGAGCACATCGGTACAGATACACGAAAGGCCCGGGACACTGCTGTCAAGCGTTTGGGGACGACAGAAAGACCAACCACGATGCTGACTCCAACCCAAATGACCTCATTCCACCCCAGGCAAACTAGACAAAGGTATTACAGTTTTTTTCAATTGCTAACAAGCGCTTACCCATACTTCAGATACTTTTTCTAAACTCTTAACACAGACTCACACATATAAAACACAATTGGCCAAATGGATAATTTTCTTCTCAAAAACACATTTTGTTAAATATATACTAACTCTTCATTTCAAAACAGAACACATCTTTCTCTGCACACACTAACTTTACCAAAACACTGGAAATCTGACTCAAAATGAAATTATTCTGTCAAAGAATAACACTTGTTTTCACTTCACAAAGTACATGCAGTCAATCAAAGTACACCAGGTTTCAAAATACTGGCTATTGTTGACATTACAAAAACTGCATAGACTTTTATGTTTCGGTTTTATAGGTATTTGCATGCAAAACATGCAATCCACGGTTTTTACACTAAATTTCTTGGTTGGGAATTGTATGTCCACATGTACAGTAATGTTCACATTCAAAAGCAATCTTTTAAAGCAAAAGCAATCTCACCTCCTTTACTGTTTACTACAGGAGGTGCAGTAGAAACTCGGTATGATAGAACAGAATTTTTTTACAGTATTGCTTACAATGGTATGATAGAACAGAATTTTTTTTACAGTATTGCTTACAATGAACAAAATATCCATGAAACACACAAGAGCATTCTGAACAAAAAAGCAACAGCAAAAAGCCCAGATAAAAAGGGGGGGGGGGGGGGGGGGAACTAAAAAAAGCACAAAATTACTGTATCTAATCTCTGTGATTTTCAGGGTTAGGCCACATGTTTTCATCAACATCACATTGGTATTATCCAAGGCGATGCACCTGGATAAAACCGCTTGGTATTGCACCTCACTACACCTCTATGCACCTCACTGCACCTCTCACTGCACCTCTCACTGCATCTCTCACTGCTCCTGCATCTCTCACTGCATCTCTCACTGCTCCTGCATCTCTCACTGCATCTCTCACTGCATCTCTCACTGCATCTCTCACTGCATCTCTCACGGGATCTCTCACTGCATCTCTCACTGCTTCCCTGCACTCTCTCACTGCATCTCTCACTGCATCTCTAACTGCTCCTGCATCTCTCACTGCTCCTGCATCTCTCACTGCTCCTGTATCTCTCACTGCTCCTGCATCTCTCACTGCATCTCTCACTGCATCTCTCACTGCTCCTGCATCTCTCACTGGATCTCTCACTGGATCTCTCACTGGATCTCTCACTGGATCTCACACTGGATCTCTCACTGCATCTCTCACTGGGCCAGCTCTTCTCCCTGGACCCCTTGCTCTTATTCTTCCTCGTCCATACATTACAGTGTTTGTCTTTTTCTGTTTCTGTTTCCAAAAACATCGCTCCTCAAAGTCCTCCTTTTACTGTATAAGTGTCAATGTAATAGAAAAAATAACCCTGCCACTGAGACTGAGCCAGACTGGAATCAGTTGTGGTTGGCCCAGTTTACCCAACATAAATCAGCTGTGTGTCAATAATTCAATGGTTTGTTTATTTTCAGCTGAAATATATAAATATATTGTTTTTGAACTGATATCATTGCAGAACAAGAAGTTTTTATACTGTATCTAAGGTTTGGAATATTGTTTTTGCTATTGTGGGATGGTGTGTGTTAACATTTGTAAATACTACAAAAACAATCCATTATTTTGTTGGGAGGTATAGCTTGTCTGTTAAGAAAATGTAAGCATTGTGGAAATGTGTTCACTGACTGCATATTGTGTGAAAACGACATGAAATGTGTGAATGGTATGGTCACAAAAGACCGATGCTGTGCTAACTGTGTTTAGAGTTTTGAAAATGTGACAACTGATTGGACAAATGCTTGTTAGCGAATGAAAAAAACTGTAAACCTATCCACTTAATATTTGCTACAGAATCTAGAGATTCCCCCGGTTATTGAAGTGTTTGGCTCCCTCCTCCTCTCCGAGCCACAAACCGCAGGCTTAGGCCTCCTCTTCCCCTGTAACACTTCCTGTGTACTCTTAACGCCATTTCATTACAGACCTTCCCATCTTGGATGGTTGCATGTTACTTCAAACTCTGCTATCTTGCCACTGCTCTTTTCTGTCGTGCTCTGTTCTTTTCAGTTCACCTAGAAGACAGAACCTATCTGAGACAACAAGGAACGCTGAATAATAATTAGACAACAAGCCGCTAGCACCAACAGGTGACCCCTAAGCTACCGCCCTGTTAAAATTTCATTCAGGCCCATGATGACCTAACCAAATTGTCCCACAGAATGATTTAACTGTCTGCATCAGTTAACCACAATTTGCATACGCGGCATAGCCCGTATTATAGCTCGTTAAACGTAGAACAACTTGCTTGGTCTCTCTGTGTGTGTTGTGTTCCTCTCGACCACAGTCGAAACCAATATGTTCCGGTCCTACAGTCCCACAACCGCTGGGACAACCTGGACACATGGCTGAGATTCATGACACCTCCATTCCTGCCCAAGGTCGCCAGTGACTCAGAGCTTCAAAGCCAAGAGCGACGTGGACAAGCTGATGGCGCACAAACCAAGCCAAAGCTCCCACGACAAAGACCGGCCAGACACGTCCAAAACCTCGCTTGCCAGCTCATCGCACCAGCACGTCTCCATGAAAGGAGCCGCATAGCCCTGGAGCACGAAGTTGCAACGCTAAGGATGCAAGCCAAGGACGACAACGACCCCGAGCTACAGAAGGAAGTGGAAAGACTCCAAACTGCCCTGTCTGATCTTCATCGGCACACAGACCGAAGAGACCAGTCAGAGAAAAGAACCAGAGAGAAACCCAACGAGAAACTCCGACAAAAGTGAAGCCCCTTTGCAAAGAGCAGAGGCCGAACTTAAAGAGACTCGAAAGCCACGGCCTGAAAAAGAAAAAACTTGCAAGAGGCCCGTGCTACCAGCCACAAGCTCGTTCAGCAGAGACTGAACCTACTCAACAGAGACACGATCTCAAAGCCGAACTTGACATTTTTCCCACAGAGTTGAAACACTCTTAGAGACTACCAGCCGCTGCGGCAGGCCTTCATTAAAGAATTCTCTGATCCAGAATCCGAAAAGACTTTGAAAAACCCCACGATCTACTGTCTCTGAACACTACTCAGAGATGCCTCCAGAGGGTGCCCCATAACACCATAGCCCTGTTCACAGAGAGTCGAGTCCGTTCCAGGCCACTGGTAAGCCCAAGTCTGAGCACGCATCAGACAAACACAATGCCGCCACGTCTGAGACAGCCGAGACCCTGAAGTCGCTGAAAAGCTTCTTCACAAAAGACTTTCCAAAAATTCAAGAGGTACGAGCTTTACATCCTATACCTGAGCGTAAGACCTACAGGCACACAGAACACTGCTCGTCAGCCACAGACACAGAGCAAACTGTCACATCACAAAGTGACAGCAGCACACAGCCACCACAGCTGACAGCTGCACAGCCTGAGTGAGACCGCACAGTTTCCCACAGCTGGGACCGAAACCCCAAAAGAACTGATCAAAAGGGGGTGGGCCCGGAAACTCTACCTACCCATCACTCTAGACAATGAGGTGAGCCTTGAAACACGGGAAAGTCACCGGCTCAGACCTCACTTTAATGCCAGCTCAACTCTTTGAAAGACTCAGTGCTATAGCTAAGAGCGAAGATCGAACTCTTATACCCCAAATGTGCGAGCTGAACGTGCAGTCGTACAGCCAGAACGACCTCCGGCTCGAACAGAGAGCTCCCACTTACCTGACAATTGGTCCTTTTGAGGCCTACCCACTCGGGGTACATCTCGCAAATGGACACGTACCCCTTTCTGATGGGCAGAAGACCTGCTAGAATGCTATGAGCTTTATTAGACTTCCAGAACCTGACCGTCGGGGCCCAAAGTTCAAGAACCCTGCCCCCTCCAGTCACACAGCTCGCCAAAGACCACGCAGTGCTTACTCAACGATGCGTGACCTAATGCAGAAGGCCTCTAACACAAAAGGCCTCCTCAGAAAGAATTCCTAAAACCCACTGACTTTGAACTGCAAAACCAGAAGACACTGCACGAACACAGTGCAAGACTCTGCTAAAAGGGTCCCTGATCAGCATAGAACATAGAACTTTTAAAAGTAGATGAAAAAGTCTGCTCAAAGAGTTGCAAGACTCTGCATTCGTAAAATTAGAATTTTACTGACTTAAAGAAAATCTTGAATGGACGTGTAAGCCTCACCTGCCAACAGACTATGCACGACTCTTTCGAACCAAGCATTTGCAACATGCTGGTTGAAATGACACTGCTAAACATTAGTTTCTATGACAATGAAGGGTACAGGAAACGCTAGCTCCAAATAGGGCATACGTCACTGCGACGTCAGAGTTGAGTGAAACCACCCGAGCTTTAAACTACAGTTAACCTATGGGCGTGCATTTAATCGTTACGATCCAACTAAAACACAATGTGCAGTACGCATTTTTGATCGCTGGCTTGTCTAAATGCAGATAAACGATTGCTGAAATTGACATCTCTACTTTAAGTAAAATAGCCTTAGATTTCCAACTAAAATTAGCATGTTAAGCCGTAAAGCGTAAGTCTGTTTGATGAAGAAACCTCATCTCAGCAGCCTGTAAACTGTACCGATGTTTATTCTGCTTTGCTTAAAAGAAATCCAAATTGCAGTATGACTAAACCTGTGTCTAACAAAGAAAGCTCAGGACAAAGTTATATCTAGGTAGATCTGGGCGACGCTCCCCTTTCTACAAATGTAAAGGCCTTACAAATTATTGTTTGATTGATGTAATTCACCTAAACTTTAGCTGCATCTACAAACAGAGAGCTACCTAGTGATCAAAACTGTTTTAATCGCTGAAAAGTCAGCAGTAGTGCACAAGAGGGACGTAACTATATATGCTTAGACAAGCTTTGACTCCCAGCAAATCTATTTCCTTACTCTGTAAACAAATAGAATAAGTTGCTTAAAATAAAGAGAAGAGTTCCATGAGTAAAATTAGCTAATGCCAAAACACATCTGCATTTTACTTCATGTAACACCGAGTCCTAGAAAGACTTAAAATATAGTTGCACCCTGTTAACCCGTTTAAACATGCATAATTCATGTAAAATGTACAGACAGCCTTTAGGGACTGTTTGAATTGTCTGACATGCTCTAGTTTCCATGACAACGACTTGTCACAGGAAGTGCTAACTTGTGATGTCACTTTGTAAACAAACCAGCCTAGGTGGCTACGCTAACCTAGCATCCTTCCAGCTCACGCTAAGCTAAACTAACATGGCATCCAGCTAGCTTACGCTACGCTAAGCTAACCTAGCATCCTTCCAGCTTACGCTACGCTAACCTAACCTAACATCCATCCAGCTTAGGCTAAGCTAAATAATAACTTCTACAATTAGCAGTTAGCATAATTTACTTGAACCCTTAATCACCGCTTGTGTTTACACAGTGCACAGTATTCTAAAATACTTTCCTTAACACCAGTTAGGGTTCCTAATTATTCACATTCCGTGTTTGCAATTCTTCTTAGCTAAAGTTCACCTTCACTAGTGGAGGCATAGCCCTTGCTAACCGTCTTGCTAACTTTGAAGATACCCTGTTAATTAAACTTAAGTTAACTACATGTAAACTGTGTAGCTAGAGAAGAATTCATATAGCAATAGGAATCTTCATCGGCAGGTGACTAATCCTTTGATGGGACACACACGATGTGGCCTCGAACAAGCAACCGTTATAACCCACTATAAAGTGTTGGCCCAGGGAAATCCAAAGTTTAGTCACTAATGCCACTGATTATTCTCGCCTTCAGATCATTCCCGTTGTTTTGATCACTTTGTTTCTGCTTTTAATTTTAATTTTTGCTTTTGGCTCTTTAATTTTTATTTTTATTTTATTCTTTGACCTTGATATTAATAGCACTCAGCTATTCCCTTTACTTTTCGGTCATCTATATGATTTAAAATTTATTTTATTTCCTCTCTTGTTCAAATGTGGTTCCATTTCCCATAGGGCCCAGAAAGGAAACAGAGACACCTTTATTTGTGATTTTGTTTTATTTTCAACAAGTGTACTCATTTTTGTGACCCTGCAACACAAGTAACTTCAACAATTTACTAGGGCACAACTATAGTCCAGAGGATTGATAATAAGCATAATTTGAATAGGAAAGCTGTCCTTTTTCCCCCATCATTCACTTCGTCAAGCCGTAGTGAACCACTAGTTAAGTCCAGAGAAATAATTTAGTCATAAGAACCATCTTAAGGCATTTATTTCATCTCGGCTATGCCCTTTCCATGGAATAATCTCGGAACCACATACCTCTTAGCCTCCTAACATCCACAGCTAAGATAAGATACAAGACACACTTCACTAGCTAGCATAAGATACAAGACACACTTCACTAGCTAGCTACATGTGAAACACCTAGCTTTATGCTACATACCTAGCGAACCAATTAAACCATGGTTCTGAACTTTTAGGGTCATGCATTAGGCTCTCACCACAAGACAAAAATGTCACAGAGCCCCTGCTTCACCTGACCTTAACCTTCCAGCTTACCAAAGACTGACGACAAAACAGCGGACACTATGAGAAACCACCTCTCATACCCCTCCTACCACCCACGAACGCCGTCTGCACCCACCGACAGCCGGTGCCCCAGACAACCTAAGTCAACAAGCACATGCCACGTGCACTAGACACACATTTAGCGTTCTGCACCTGTTGCCATCACCGCGCCACAGCTTGTGGTGCCACAATGCAAAAGGGGGATAATGCCAATGTATGCCCTATGCCCATGATGCACCGTGTGCTGCACACCGCAGCACCAGAGACACTTGCAAGACACCGAAGCAAGTGGCATACCGGCGTCCTCAAAGCGAAAAGACTGTCCTAGCCAACCAAGGACGACACTCGCTGAAATTTTTCCTCCCTTTCACTCTCTCTCTCCCTTTCACTTTTACCAGGATGCTGCTGTGCCTCCAGCCAACCAGAGGACAGCCGCAATTGGACATCTCACCAGGTCCGGCACCAAGCATCGTCCTAAGGGAACAACCAGGACTCCCTTTTCTGCCGGACCCGCACTCAGGTCTGTGCCACCTGATCCTCGCAACGCCTACAGAACGCACTACCCCGACGTAACGACACAATACAGCTGGGTAGGTGCCACCGGACAGAGGAGGCCCTCACGCACACTGAGGCCGATGTCGAACACATGCTCGACCAACTTGAGAAAATGACTGTCACGCTAGCGGAGCCAGGTGGCCACAACCGCTGCCGCACTGCCGTCAGAACTCTGTTTAACACTTGTATGTCCGGCATGAATGCAGTAAACCTCGCCAACGTCGGACGGCATGCAGCCAAAATTCAGACTGAGATTCCACAGAGAACAGAGCCACTCACAACAGAGTGCATCCCTGCAGCCCATCGACAAGACAATAGGGAACTGTGGTAACTTTCAACACTCACAGCGTTCTGCTGACCCCGACAGTGAACTCCATGAAACAGCTGTTTACCGTCTTCCATAATGACTTTGCTCAAAATCAGCTGGTAACAGCCCTGATGACAAACCTGCTAAGGGGGGGGTGAACTCCTCCATCGACAGCATCGCCATGGGTAGAATCCCACCGCACCTGATACCCTTAGGCCTCATGCAAACCGTGCTGGCGTCCGCCATCACCACGCCAACTGACTCTTTAAAAATACACCTTGCCTACTCTCATGGGTAGTGCCATCCCACTCTGCATCACCACAAGCAGAGAAAATGGGACGTTCCCCTGAACTTACCCATCATAGTCAAGCCGAATCCACCGGCTCAAGAACATTGTCCATGTCAGATTTTGAAAGGCAGCACTCACATCAAGATCCGCATGCCGTACGTGATTGCCTTGCATGACAGCGACACCAAGCTGTCCCCAGCTCCGAATCCACACATGTGCACATTGACCAAAGACATTTGCTATCCCTGCCCTAACAAATCTTTCCTCAGAGACAACCCTGACGGAACCTGCGGGCTGCAGATCAGTGGCACAAGCTGCCCTGCTAAAGCCAAGCCTCGCACTCAAGTCACCGAGACCCAAGCAGAGATTGTAAGTGATCTGTGTCACCTTGCTCAGCCAGAGCAGCGCATCCAAGTACCAAAAAGCCCCATCCTTCTTCAAGAACCACACTCTCACCCTAGCTCCAGGAAGGGAATTGTGGTTTGCAAAAGGGGGATCCCAGCTAATTGACATTACATCTATCAACTACACCCTGACACTCGACAGTCATCCTGCACAGGAGGCTCAACGAGATGCGAACATCTACAGCCAAGCCCACGGGACCCTCAGGAAGAGGGTACCACGCTGGAGGCTGCGTCGAACTTTATCAAGCTGAGCCCTCAGCCTCAGCCTAACAGCACCTCCTACCCAATCATCATGATTCACCTGCCATCCGCCAATGGTGATGATTTGTCGTCATATGATGTCCAACACACGGGGACATCATCCGACGAAAAGGGGGAAATGTAGCGTATTTGGGTGAATCTGGATAATTAAATACCTCCTTGCTAAAGTCCCAAAGCCTTCAGGCCCAGAAAGCCTGAATGTAACACACACACACAAACACATTCCACACACACACACACACAAGCCCATGAAGCTTCCCCCAAAGCCAGCTAACACTGTTTGAGTTTGGTTTCCTATTACCGATTTATGACTCAAAAGAATGTGCAGGGACTTGATTCCTGGAGAAGGAAAAATGAAACCTTTTTAACTCTAATATATATATATATATATATATATATATATATATATATATATATATATATATATATATATATATATATATATATATATATATATATATATATATCCTATGCATAACTTTGTGATATATGTTCATCTCATGACTTTCCATTGTGTTTGGTGTGTGCGCCCTTGGAGACTCTAATGGGTTAATGTTTCCTTGATTTACATACTATCACGAACCTCTCCTTCCAAGAGAGACCAGGAGATTACTCAGAACATCTTCTCATGGACACACACACACATACACAAACCTCTAACGTCATCATATAAAGACTTTATTGAGATATATTTTGATATGCTTATATGTGTGTCTGTTACCCAGATTCCATGGTTATCTGCGACCGTACCGTAGTCCTAAAATAACTACAAATGCTTGGAAAGTATGCCTTTTAATGTATAACTTTACAGTATTATCCAACTTATGTTGTTCTTCATATCTTTAGAATCCTCTTGATCTGACCAAACCATATCTGTATGTGTACAAACCATAGGATGTGTGTTACGATGTTTTATCATCTCTGGAGTAAAATTGAACACATTTTACGGCACCGTCATAAAACATGCAAAGTCGATCTCGACAAGACACAGGATCATAAAACCAGAAGTCCCGCCTGTGAGTTTCAGCCTCTTGATTGGCCGAGTCAATGGGAAGAGGCTGGACTTCGCCGATGTGATAAATGTAGGAGCGCAGCTCCGCCCACTCTCTTACGTCCATGTCCGCGTGTCATGATGTAACGTCTCGCCTCCTGGCAAGCTTTTTCGCCTTTCTTTTATGTGTTCTAGTTTAGTTTGTGTTTTTAAGTCTTAAGATAAGTCCCCGGGTTTAATTCCGATCGACGAGTGAAAAGAACCCCCCGTGACATATCTCTTCAGCAAATCCAACTACAAGGGACACTGCAACAAACGCTCTCTCTCTCTGAAGAAGAAGCACGCGCACGTAACCACGTGACGCGTCGTACTGAGAGATGCCCACGCGCTTCTCTGGGATCTCCCTTCGGAGATTTTTCTTTGTTAGTCAAAGTTTTGTTTTCGTAGTCGACTCTGTTCACTTCCACAAAGTGAAACGGACTCAGTCGAACTATTTTCCGTTGGTAATGTTAACTCAAAGACTTCCAACCGCTGTTCAAAGACTCGCGCCGCATCACGTGACTATCCACGGAACCAATGATTCAGCTCACGCACGCGCACGGAGAACAAAAGATCTGCCGTCCAAAACGCGGCTAGACCAGGCAAGCCGCTCAAGGAACACAGCAACACCTGAGAGAACCATTCCACATGCAAGTAAAATTAGGTTACCCTGTTTTCAGAGCATTAAGAATGTGTTTTGTGTTGTTTCGGAGGGGTTGTCTGTCTAGGTGAATGTAACTCCCTTTCTCTCTCTCTTACTCGCTCTCACACGTGTAAGTTATCCCTATCTCTATATCTCACACACTCACTCGTTCATTGTCTTATTGTTTGTGTACTGCTAAGTGTTTGTAAATACATATATCTCCCGTGTAAACGTAGTAAATGTATAAGTAGACATGCCTTATTAAATCATCATATTCACTTGACTGATTGATTGATTCTCTTTGCTCATTCTCAAGTTTCTTAAGTGCCAAAGATCTTATGCTACAAGCTTTACGAATTAATTAATTATTTAAATAATTAATATTTATAAAGAGTACTTATTATGGGGCAGGAAGCCCAATTCTTCTGGCCAGAGAATTGCGTTTCCTGCAATCCTATAAAGTAAGATAATATTGGGGAAAACCCCACAATATTATTCTGACAATTGAGCTAAATTAATTTTGCCTGCTTTGTAAGACGTGGTCTGTGTAATTAACTGCAATCAACTTGTGGTTAAAATGAAAGGATTTCAAATGTATACATACAGGTAAAATGACAGATTCTCCCTTAGAGGGAGATTTATTAACATGTAAGACTGATCTAATCCAAACATGTATGAATAATTATTAATTACCAATTATTAATTATGATATGCAAATTCCCCAGGGATTAGACCCGCCTAAAGTCTTTACATGGCGATGTCCCTCAATGAAATGCGCGACCTGCACGCATGAGGTAGTGACGTAATGGCGTAAGGAAAGCCTGGAAGGGTGCGCGATTTGGAACGCTTTACAACAGTGTGGTGTGAACAGAGTGACATATTAAATTGATTCGGAACAAAGTATTCTGTTTCGGATCTGTTCCGGAACAAAACAAATCGATCCAGGTGTGAAAGCACCCTAAATGTCTGTAGAATTTTGCTGTAGAATCTACAGCAATTTGTTACAGTTAAATCACCTTCATATTTAAAAAGTAACAAACATCATTAGGTCTTTTACAATAGAAAATAACTTTTCAGTTGCTGATAACATGCTTTTATTATATTTGACTATTCAAAACATACATCAAACATATTAACCCTTATAACATGCTACAGTGGTAAATAATCAGTGTTATTGTCTTGGTGTGGCCTGGTGAGACCAAGCCTGTGGAAGTGAAACCAGTATGTAAAATCCCCAAATCTCCATGGCAGTCATACATACTGACAAGCTGCATTACATATTTAGATCTGTGATATTTCATACTTCCTCAAACAATAGTGAACATTCCGATATTGAAACCTAAGATCCTTAATCGTATAAAAGGAACTTTCATTTTAGTTTGACATGTCTGCAAGTTTAGGGTCTAATTCTCACTAGTTGTTTATTAGCATGCATATTACTAGCATATTGGCTGTTTATTAGAACTTATAAACCACATATTAATGCCTTATTCTCAATGGCGCCACCAGGGGGTGGCCAGGGGTGGCCACGGCCACCCCTGGCCGACTCCTGGCCACCCCATTGGCCACCCCAATGGCCAGTATAAATTTTTGTAGAATCAGTTGTGCATTTAATAAATAAGTCAAAATATTCTTAAGTAAAAGAAGATGGGGAATTATGTGTCGTGACGTGCTTTTTAAGTGCCAAATGGTATACTGTTACACCAGCTTTCTGATGTGTCTTTGCCACGTTTTGACAAGCAGGGATGCAAACAGCGTGCTTTTCGGCGCCTCCCGCTTTTTTCACGTCAGTTTGGGTCATCTGAAGTCATTCCATAGCTTAATGTGAGGGACAGAAGTATATTTACATCATTAAAGTATACGGAAACTCGTTTTACCTCCTCTGCGGCTGTCAATCATTCTCCATTCATATTCAAACAGCGCGGTAAAACTCTCTCCAATATGATATATTCGCATTATAATGCATGATCTGTAGATAAAAGGCTAGAGATTTGCATAAAATTACTTTATTTTCTTGGAGTTTGTTGCTGTTTTTAAACGACTCACTACCGTGTGCTTGTTAGATCACACACATCACAAGGACTATGAATCGGCATAAAACGCACAATAACTGGAATTTTAAACTGTGAAACAAAGGAACAAATCGCACTAGGATTTGTGCGCTCGACATTTCTTCGCTTTGTGACGTGAACTTTTAAATGCGCGCTAAGTTACGTGAACTTTTAAATCCGTTTGGGGAGACGCGCGCTCTGCGGAGACTCGCGCTCTTGCGGACGCGTTGAGTATAAACAAGGCTTTATGCAGCGCAGAGCCAGTAGCACCTCATTGCAGTACACGAGATCCGGGGGCGGAGTCGGATCCAGATTAAGGGGTGGGGTTGGGTAGGTTTAGGGGTGGGTTTAGGGATAAGGGGTGGAGCTGGGTAGGTTTAGGGGTGGGTTTAGGGATAAGGGTGGAGCTGGGTAGGTTTAGGTATGTAAGGTGGGAGGAGTCGGATCTAGATCCGACTCCTCCCCGTGGATTTCGTGTTCTGCAGTGAGGACCATCTCCGCAGAGCTGCACATTGTGACTGTTGCTTTGAGCACATCATTCTGCACCCGCGATGAGCATACACGCTGTGTGCGCGCTGTTTTTCATGTAATCATGGGTTTGCGCACTGAAATATTAAAAGCCAATGTATTTTGTTATACCTAGCCTGCTCAATACATTTTAAATAAGCATAATTTAATTGTATATATTATTTATTTGTAGTGTAGGCTATATATGCACTTCTGAATTCTTGACATTAATATATAAATATAAAATTGTGACATGTATGATTGCCTGATTGAATTTTATAAGAAAACTAATAGTAATTTGTTTTTATAAACATATTTAAATTTTATAAAATTACTGTGCAGATTTTTTCAAGATTTACTTTTTGCTGCTGACTTATACACACGTTAAGTTTATTAAAAATTCATAATACATTTATGTAATATTTAAAGGTGTTAACCGTAATCTTACACTGCAAAATAATAACTTAAAAGGATTAAATTCATCACAATAAGTATCTGGAAATTTGAAATAAAGGGCCCTTATATATCATATCTATATAATATAGGCTATATCATTATATATAAAATAATATATATTAGTAGGGCCCTACTAATATCATTAGTAACATTAAATATTACACAACAAACCAAAGTAGGCTATATCAGTAGGAGTTTTCTTAAGTCTTTCTGATAGTTTTCTACAGGCTGGTTTACTACAACAGTACAATAAAATTCTGAAATTATGGTTTATAGTTTTGGTGTGCCACCCCAAGATTTAAAGTGGCCCCATCTGGCCACCCCTATGAAAATTTTCTGGAGGCACCACTGCTTATTCTGCATGACTATATTCTACATTCCTAATCTCAATACCTAAACTTACAACTACATTACCAACTATTAATAAGCAGTAATTAGGAGTTTATTTAGGCAAAAGTCATAGTTAATAGTTAGTTATTAATAGTGAGAATTGGACCCTAATCTAAAGTGTGACCAGAAAGCCTAATGTCTTTATTAATTTATTTTTTTTCTCTCTGTTATCTATAATATCAGGTAGTAATCAAAATCTTAATCAAAAAGAAAAACAATCAGGTGTTATACGAGAGATTTAACATATGCCCTTGTAAAGGTCACCGGTGGCGCAATGAAGGAATCCAATGGTGTGGGCGAAGTCTTTTCAGCGCTTCAGTGAAGTTCACTTCATTTAGTTAGAATTTAGATTCAATATTACTTTAGCTCTATGCTTAATCTGACTCTAATTTCAAATGATTATCAAATTTAGATTGTGTTTCTTATTAGAAAATAATCATAAATATTGATTATGGTTTAATTTAGATCTTTGATTATTCTGGTATTCCATACTTTCAATTATTAGTTTATTAAGGGACCCGATGTCGCACAGAGTCACACGCCCCGGGTTTACTGGGATCTCACAGACACAGTCTTGTCAGTAGTTCATATATGGTAGCTTGTATCACTTTTGATGTATGACCCTATGATGCTATTATGACCTTTTATGGCCATTTATTATGACCACCATGTGTTCTGTCTGTTTGTCTGTCTGTCTGTCTGTCAAAACTTTAAGCTTTAAAACTACTATTAACTTCAAACATCACACTTTCTGGTCAGGCTTTCCCAAGACAGTTTTATTGTTTGTCTCAATTAATTTATTTAATTGAATTTATTTAGTTCAGTACTGTAAAGTATTTTTTTTTTAATTATCCTCTCAAAAACCCCAGTACATGCTGTGTGATGCTGGTCGGTACTGTTTCATTATGGACATTGGCTTGAATTTGGCATTATACATGCTATTTTTTTTTTCTTACGTCACTGTGGTTTGCTTTATAATTGAAAATCACCTGCCTGTTTTTATGGTGAGTAACCTAATAATATAAGCTACCTATCAGAATGTTCCTCCAATATTCTCATGGTTATAACTTCTCTTATAACTTCTCTATCCATCCATTTTCCAAAACCATTGGAGGGTCATAGATTTAATGTGTTGGAAGCAAAACCTACACAGATGTAGTGTTTGATTGTAGACAGTAACTTCAATTATTCTGTGTATAAGTTCAATACTGTAACGAGTCAATGTGTTTAAGTTCTGTTTTGTGATCTTGGTTTCCCCTGTCTTTGTGGTTTTTGGTTTAGTCCTGTTAAGTTTTCCCGCTCCTCGTTTGTGTTCAGTTTTATCACCTGTGTTCTGTTAATTATCCAATCATTCCTAGTGTATTTAAGCCCTGTGTTTTCCCTGAGTGTTGGTCGATCGTCGTCCATGTGTGGTTGTGTGTTTCTGATTTCCTGGAGTTTTGTTTCTGTTTAAGTTTGGAAAGTTTTCATTTTGGTATTAAATCATTTATATTGAAGCTTCCGTGTCCTCGTCTTCAGCACCTGCACAAACCCTGACAAATACATCTTTAGCCGATCCTGACTGGAAACATGTACACATCCTTACATGTACATTTCAGAATATGGCTTTACATTAGTTGTCTGTTAATATTTTAAAAAGCAAAAATCTTGGATCAGAAAAAAAGTGCGAGCCTAAATATAGAAAAATATGTATGGAATTTATTGAATAGGCCTAGAACATTTTCCAATAATTATGATGTGTTCAGAAAACTGTAGGCTATTAATTGTTTAGAGAGCATTACCTGCATCTGTGAAAACTCTCAAATCCGACAGAAACTTGTCTTGCCATGTCTTCATTGACTACTACTTCTGATAACACCTTACATAGACAATCTAATCATAGCCGATTTTTAAGTGTTCATTGTGCTTTATGATGACACTATGATGGAGTACTATAACATTTCTTAGCACCACTAAGGGTGATTTAAAACATGTATCAAATTCTCTCATGAAATTGTTTTGTGTACCAAGAGTACCAAGAATAAAAAAATTACAAACCAAATTTACACAATCTTATTGTTTCAAACAATGGTTGTGTGAAAGGAAACACGTAAAACCCTTAAGAAAAACACAAGCAGGTTTTGAATGAATGGCTAATGGTGTTACACACATGATCAGTTTGGTCATTTACCACATCCTGATTATAAAACTTGAACTTACATTCAGCATCAGTTGGAAGAACAACAGCAAGGGCGAGAATGGTTATGTACAGCTCCATCTTGATAGACGAGAGTTGAACAAACGTCAGAAATATTTAACAGAGGTGAAAAATCAGGTATTTCCTCTGTAAAGACTTTTGCATCATCCACTCAGAGTTTGACCCACAGAGTGACATGACTGTATCTAGGAGGAATAAAAGCTTTTCCTCTTTCACCTGTCAGGCAGCTTGCTGAACTTTTTCTAACATGATTCCTTCACTCTGCAAGTGTAAATACAAAACTGCAGAGAAAAACTGTTTTTTTTTTTTTACTGCTAAATAGAGTACTGAGCTTTGGACTGACCCTTAAAAATATTTTTAGTGTTGGTGAGTAACTCACTCAGTTCTGTGTTAAGATATTGGGTTATTTTTGCATGTCAGATTGTTAATATGAATTTTGAACCTTACATTTTAAAGCATATCCAGTTAATACACAGTCACTGTTTGTCCAGAGTCAAAATGGTTGTTATTTCAAGGATCTGTTGTTAGTACACCTAACCCATTACAATTACTTCTATTTACGTAAACTAATTTGTCAGGCTAATATGGTCAGACTAAATTATATTTCTACCTTAAATAAAACCAGTTTAATTAGTTGTTTCCTCAAGAAGCACACCAAAGCACACAACATTGTTTCCCACAACTGTAAATACTTTTATAATGCTTGTGCATCAGATTGAGGCGGAAGGCAGAATGTGAACTCAGAATAGTCTTTATTTAAACTCAGAGAAACATAGGAGAAAATCACAAACCACTGAGCACATATGAGAACCGACAAGGAACTTGACATAACAGGGAGTTTAAATACAAGATTAACATAATAACTGAGAGGTAATAATTATAGAAACAAACGAGGAGATAATCAGTAACCGAATGGAGCAGAGAAACAGGAACTAAGATAAATATAATAGAATAAAAGTCCTTAACAGTGACACAAATATTCTGGAAAATTTATATTTTAATACATTTTAAACCATATTTAATGACTCAGATGCTAAATTCAAAAGCTATTTTTTTATAAAGAGTCACAGTATGAGTGAACTCATTCTAAAATTAAAGTGGAATGTTCATTTTTAATTTATTAAAAAATAAAACTGGACATAGGCATATAGCCTATGGAAGATACACTCATTAAAACAGAATTATAATCATGTATAATCATATCACACACGACTGCTCACTTACCATGACAGTCAAAGCTGCAAAATAATAGATGTTATGGATTTTCTTTTGAATAAAATTGATGCTTTGAGGGATAGAAAGCCTCTTTACAATGGTCCACACTATATAAAGATCCTAGATAATGTGTAATTTTCTAAAATCAGAACCTTCAAAACTTTTTTAATGGAGTTTATGTATATTTAACTTTTTTTGTTGTTAGAAAGATGTTTTGTCAGCTGAACAATATCTGTTGTTAAAAAACAGTACAATTCATTGAACACACTGTAGCCTACTTTTATCCATCACAGCCTCATTTTCAAATTAAATATAGTGCTGTCCTGACTAAGGTATATGGCAGTGAATACAAAAACGCATGAACAATGAAAAAAAAAAAAAAAACTGATCACTGATTTAATCCATACCAGGTCCCAGAATACATTTTTACAGATAAGGAGCACAGATCTTAACAAATAGACAGGTGGTGTGCAGGAGTGTGTTACATGTGTGTCCTGTTTCCCCCTGCTTAGTGTTTTTGGTTCAGTCCTGTGTCCCAGTTTGCCCGCTCCTCATTAGCGTTTAGTTACAGCACCTGTGTCTTGTCTTCAGTTCATTCACCTGTGTGCAGTCTATTACCTGATTATGTTCCTTTGTTCAGCCATGCATTTATTCCCTGTGTTCTCCCTCAGTCCTGGTCGGTTGTCGTTTGTGTATGGTGTGTAAAAGTTATCCTGCAGTGTTAATGACTGTTGTCCTGAGTGTTATATTAAATCCTGTTAATTCCTATTCTCCGGCTTCCTTGTGCTTCCAACCACCACACGTACCGGTAACAGAAGAACCGACCTTAAAAGAAAGAGAAAGAGGGTGACTGCAGACGGACCCAAAAGAAAGTAACAAGATGTGTATTTTCCTCACCCCTTCCAACTCCAACAACTCTAAGCTGATCTGTTTCCAGGACGGCCGGCACATCGAGGAGTTTGTTGCCGAATTCCTAGAGCTCTCCGAAGGTGTAAGCTGGGCAGAAGAGGTCCAAAAGACTGTCTTTTGGTTTGGGTTAGATGATACCCTTTATCATCAAAATCCAGTGCCAATACCTGCCGAGCCAGAGCTCCACGTCACGCCTGCCGAGCCAGAGCTCCACGTCACGCCTGCCGAGCCAGAGCTCCACGTCACGCCTGCCGAGCCAGAGCTCCACGTCACGCCTGCCGAGCCAGAGCTCCACGTCACGCCTGCCGAGCCAGAGCTCCACGTCACGCCTGCCGAGCCAGAGCTCCACGTCACGCCTGCCGAGCCAGAGCTCCACGTCACGCCTGCCGAGCCAGAGCTCCACGTCACGCCTGCCGAGCCAGAGCTCCACGTCACGCCTGCCGAGCCAGAGCTCCACGTCACGCCTGCCGAGCCAGAGCTCCACGTCACGCCTGCCGAGCCAGAGCTCCACGTCAGCCCTGCCGAGACTGCGCATCACGTCTAGCCCCCCGGGCCAGTGGGATTTTTAGTGGAGTTTGATGAAGACTGGCTTATAAACTTTGACACTGAGCCAGTGTTTCTTCCCTTCATCCCTGTTCAGACTGAGCTACCCATCAGCCCTGACGAGCCTGAGCTTCCTGTCTGCCCTGACGAGCCTTCGCCGCTGGTCCCGTCCGGCCCCGAGCCTTCTCCGCTGGTCCCGCCCAGCCCGGAGCAGGTCCCTGAGCACGTCCCTGAGCCTGTCACTCCCCCAAGAAAATTTTGGGGCCAGGCCTGACTGCTACTGTAAGGCATGGCCACCCGAAGGGGAGTCACCACCATGGCCACCCGAAGGGGCGTCACCGCCATGGCCGTCTGAACGGCATGCTCCGCCTTGGCCACCTACACTGCCAGCTCCACCCTGGCAGCCTGCACATCTGGACACACGCGATGTGCACACACGAGGTGCCTTTTTGGGAGGGGGTGTAATGTTACATGTGAGTCCTGTTTCCCCCTGCTTAGTGTTTTTGGTTCAGTCCTGTGTCCCAGTTTTCCCGCTCCTCATTAGCGTTTAGTTACAGCACCTGTGTCTTGTCTTCAGTTCATTCACCTGTGTGCAGTCTATTACCGGATTATGTTCCTTTGTTCAGCCATGCATTTATTCCCTGTGTTCTCCCTCAGTCCTGGTCAGTTCTCGTTTGTGTATGGTGTGTAAAAGTTATCCTGTGTTAATGAGTGTTCTCCTGAATGTTATATTAAATCCTGTTAATTCCTATTCTCCGGCTTCCTTGTGCTTCCAACCACCACACGTACCGGTAACAGGGTGAGCATTTGGTTTTAAGTCCACAAACACCTTGATGAAAAGGCGAAGGAAATAAATAAACCAAACTGCAAAATAACCCTTTTTACCTTTTTCATATGAGTTGGAACTCTACACATTTGTGAAGTAAGTAAAAACACACATATATATATATATATATAGGCTATAGGGTGAAATCAGCTGATTGGGACACTTTTTCCATATTTCTAGTCATCTCCATGACAAAAAGTGTCCCATTCACCATAATAATTTTACAGCATTTTTTAAACTGAGAACGACAATCTTTTCTTCCCTATTGTGACGTACATTGACTTGATTTTGTCCATTGGGAATTGATTGGATCATTGTGGTAGTGATGGGCAGATCGAGGCTTCGTGAAGCAATGAAACAGTTGAAGCAAATGTGCCATTTTGTTTCGAGGCTTCGAATCAAGGTGAAAACCACGGTGACACCTAGTGGTCACTTGCAGGTGTTGATCTGAAACAACCTTTACAAAGAGCTAATAAAAAATGTTTTTTTTTATTTTTTATTGTATTTTCGTAATATATGAAGCTTGTAACCTGTAGTCTCTTCACATTTCATAATGTGATTTTGGTCATGAAAAATGAATATTAATAAAAATAAATCAAGCCACAATGTCTCACTTTCTTATAGATTTTTATTCAAACATATTAATTTCTCTGCTGTTAAAGGACTCAGCCTACTTTTTTTTTTACAGATAATTTCTCCAGCCTTTGAAAAAGCATCAGCTGTAGGATTGTGTATCATCTGGGTCTCACGGATACTATTGTCAAAATGTTCCCATAAACTGTCCTGTGTTTCAACTGGTGTTGATGATGATGATGATGGGCCTGATGTTGACATTTGTGGTTCTGAATTAAAAGAAAACGGCAATTAGTAACAAATCATAAACTGACAACACATATGAAGTATAAATTTCATGAATCACATTACATAAGATAACATAGACTGAAACTCACCAGGAGTTGTGTTTGAACGCATCAGTGAAGCACACTCCAGTGTAATGTGCTTTTCAGCATCCAGGGCTTTGACAGGATTTCCAAAAGCCACATTTTTAAACCTTGGGTCCAGCAGTGTAGCCAGTGCCAAGGCTCTAAAAGTCTCGTACCCTCCACATCTGGAGTGCAGACCTTCTTGTAGATGTGAGCCTATGAGCCAACACAAGAGAAAATCATATTAATTAAAATAATGACAACAATATAAGAGTTATGGCCAATTACACGTATGGTCATAAGCCCCTTTCACACAGCACTTTGAACCCGGCAAATTGCCGGCAAATTGCCAGAGTGCCTTCTGTGTGAACGCAAACACGACCCGGGATTGATGCCGGGACCGATCCCGGGTTGGAGACCTAGTAACATTGCCGTGTTTAGACCCGGAACGCGCGCTGTGTGAACAAAAGCCAGAACCAATGCCGTAAGGGGTGTGTAATACTAGTGATGACGCATGTGCCATCGCGCGACGCTGTTGCTCTTAGAAGAAAGTTTGTGTTTGTCATCAACAAAGAAAGAACGAAAAAATGTCTGCAACCTGGAATGAAGCAGAGACAGGAGCTCCTCACAATCCGCGCTGAAGCTGCGATCATTTGCCAGCTCTGTGGAAAGGTGCGCGCGTATACATGTTTTCGACGCGTACGTTACACGTCTTATCCTGACGTCACACGGCTTTCCGGGACATTAACGGGTTGTGTGTGAACGCACTCACAGATCCCGGCAAATCCCTGGCTGTGTGAATGAACCGAAATCAAACAATCCCGGGACAAATGCCGGGTTACATTATCCGTGTATTTTCCGGAATCTCTGTGTGAAAGGGGCTATAGTGTCCTACCTAATTGTACAGTTGATTCCTGCGTTGCATTTCCTTTTTTCTGTGCAAGAGAGAGAGTATAGGGCAGGTTCTGTCACTTTGAGTGATTTATTGCCCTTGATTGACCACGCCCCTTTTTCCCACGCTAAGCCCCGCCCCTTTCTCCCACGCTTAGCTCCGCCCCTTTTTCCCACGCTTAGCTCCGCCCCCTTTTCCCACGCTTAGTCCTCCCCCTTCCCTCCCACTTCCGGAGAGCTCATGTGACCGTGGGAATTCCCACGGTACGGACCCCTCCCATCCGAACCGGTTCCGGAACCCCTCCCATCCGAACCGGTTCCGGTCTGGGCACATGCTGTACACCTGTTACGGCACAATAATAACTAAAACAGCGCGTATTTAAATTATATCAAGTAAATAGTTATGTTTTCTTAAAAGATCTAATTACTATTTTGAAGATGTACATTTTTCACAATAACACACAGTGCTTAAAACTATTAAAACAATTTGTCTTTAGTGTTCATACACTTGTAAGTTGTTTAAACTGCATTTCTTAAAGTTATCGAAATTTTTTAGTTCTTAAAACATCAAACAAATATTAAAACATATCAAAACTACATCATGTTAAAAATCACAATATCAAAAACACATGCATATTAAAAAACTGACTTACGTTTTTACATCCTGTTTTGTTATCCTGTTTTATCCGTTACCAAAGGTATTAATCCAACAGCAATGGTATTTCCAACTCCAGAGGTTTAGAGATTTTAATTCCAAAAGCTGTGTAAATGTAATTTCCCGGGGGCTCCGCGAAACACATCCGCTCTCTTACATCCCAAAAGTTAGACTGACATCTCTGAGGTCTACAAAGTAGCCTGACATAGACTCCACCCCTAGACCCTCCCACGACAGGTGATGAGGGGGTGTGGGAAAAGACGACAGTTCCCACGCATTACACAGGACAGTAGGATGGGGCGTTCTTGTAGCTCCGCCCACATTCTACAACCATTAATACCCTCCCACACAACCATTCTGTCTCAAAACACTCAACATGTCTCAAGAGGATATTATCCCACCATTCTCCCCTACCGGATCTGTTGATGGATATACTACAAAAGGATTATCAAATCCATCGGAAAGAAGTGTCGAATGGCTAAATAAATTTTGTATGGAACTTGGATTTCACAATCTTGCCTTCCTCACGACCTACGGGGTTGGTGGATGTGTTGCTGCTGCTGCTGCTGCTACTGTTGCGGCTGAGACACCTGACGCCACGTCCAGTGACGAGCTGGACGGATGCCTTGGTGATACTGGCCACAGGATTATTAAAGCCGTCGTTGCTGTCATATTGGAATATCTGATTGATAAGCAAATGAAGAAGGATTGTGTTGGATGTACCGTAGACCATCCATCCCAAACAAGACATTCGTGCCTGTTTGAGCCAACACCGTATTATTTTTACGGATGTTTTGACGAGATCAGTCTGAAACTCCTCAAACCTGAGCTGAAAACCATCTTAGCTCGGGCCTTGAACCTGTGTGGAGTCACACCGCATCTGCATACAATCCAGGGATCTATCGAGACGATTTTGTTTGAGCTCAAAGATGAAATGTACATAGTGGAACAGTTGGCATCTATCAGACAGAAACTTGTGGATGAAAGTTGTGAACAGATCGTATACAACGCTGTTGACAACTGGAAACTCGTTGATGCTGAAAAACCTGAACCTGTCCTTGTGTGAAAATGTGGAACCGCTGTGCCTCCTGGATTGTCAAACATTTCTTTAAATCATGTGTAAAACGTGAAATATCAAACTTGCTGTACAAGATTATCGATGATAATCATGCACCAGATGATACCACAACTATGGATGATAAACGTCTGACAAAATTATCGTATCAGATGAACACTGTAAGGGGAATATCAAATGATTGGAATAATATGATAAACGTGTCCGTCAAACACACACCTTGTACGACTATCAACAACATTCTTGAACTGATGCCTGAATGCAAGGAATCTCTTAGAATAGGAAATATATTATGTCTTTGTACGTATGTAACTGATGTTTGTAAATTGTCAAGGAATGAATATCCCGATGTCTGTAAAATGATTGATATTTTAGTTGAATACATGCTGGAGAAAAATTTTGAAATGTGTGTAAAATTTATTTTGATGTTTGGATGAACCATGTAGATACCTGAAATAAAAATCTGTGTGACATCAAGACAACTGGTCATTATTTTATGGAGAGTGACAGAGGTAGTAACATGTCAGAGCTAATGAAAAAAATTTACTATAATCCCTCAAGCCCCGGAGCTTTCGGCGGTAAGGACAGATTAAAACAGGCTGTGTTACAGGAATACGGGGTAAAATTAAATGATAAGGATATTAACGAATGGTTGTCCAAACAGGATGTATATACGTTACACAAGACTGCGCCAATAAATTATAAACGGAATCGTGTAGTTGTATACGGTAAGGACCATCAATTCCAGGCTGACTTGGTCGATATGACCGCATACTCAAAAGAGAACGATAATATTAAATTTATTCTTACAGTTATTGATTTATTCAGCAAGTACTCATGGACACGTGCATTGAAAAATAAGACGGGTCCGGAAGTGACTAAAGCTTTCGAATCTATCCTGAAAGAAGGACGCGTGCCGCTAAAGTTACAAACAGATAAGGGGACAGAGTTTTTCAATAAACATTTTCAACTGCTGATGAAAAAATACGGCATACATCATTTTGCCACAGCAACCGATTTAAAAGCGTGTGTAGTCGAAAGGTTTAATAGAACTCTAAAAGGACGAATGTGGAAGTTTTTAACGGCTGTAAACTCCAAACGCTACTGTGATATACTGCAGGACCTGACAGAGGGTTATAATTGTAGTTATCACAAATCCATCAAAATGCGTCCGCTGGACGTTCATAAAGAAAATGAGACGGTAGTGTTTAATAATTTATACGGAAAAATACGTAAAGAGACACCCGTCTTTAAATACTCTGTAGGGGATGTTGTGAGAGTCTCTAAAGTCCGAGGGATATTTACTAAGGGGTATGAGCAGAATTATACAGAGGAATACTTCACCATAACCGCGTGCATTCCACGTATCCCACCCGTATACCGGTTACAAGACTACGATGGTGAAATTATCGATGGATGTTTTTATGAGGAAGAACTACAAAAAATTATTGTTAGTGATGATAAAACATTTAAGATTGAGAAGATTCTGCATAAACAAAAATGTGGAAAAGTCACATACGTTCTAGTCAAATGGTGGGGTTGGCCGTCCAAATTTAACAGTTGGATAGCTGAAAAAACAGGTGTTGGATCTGCAGGGTCCGTTAAAGGCGTAGAGACTTCATGATAGATGTCATTAAATAATAACCATGGCTGAGGAAGGATTCTACGTCACGCTTCCATGCAACGCATCGATGAACATCTACCCTGATAACAATATATCTAATTACAGAACTAGACTGGCTAGAAGTATAAATTTAAAAGGTCTGTGGGAGGTGGCATTGGTCGAATTTGAATATCCATTGACATGGTATACATTTAATGAGGATGACGCTGTTTTTATTATTGTTTGTGAACAACGTCTACTACAGAATAACTACGAACTGCTTGATGTAAGGGGCGACACGTTTCAGAATGCTCTAAAATTATCAACGAGTCGGAATACGTTAAAATGTGGATATTACGAGGACGTCCCCATTCTGCTCAGGGATATAAATGTCTCTCTCCCCCAGAGGGTACGTCTCGTCTACGACCGTATAAAGAATAAGGTATTTCTGAAAGCACCTCACGGAACTTCGCTGACATTTTACGGCAAACTAGCGATCATCCTAGGTTTAAAACCAGGGATTTCTATAGAAACTGTAAACAGTTCGGATGAACATCAAGACACTCACATCACATATGCTCCATACCAGGCTGATATAAGAGCTGGATTCTACACATTATATGTATACACAGACATAATCGACTATCAATCAGTTGGTGATGCCTATGTACCTTTATTAGCAACTGTATATATAGATGGTGAGACTAACCAAACAGTCAGTGTCAGATACGACAAAGCTCATTACGTACGGGTTAATAAGAGCAGCATCACAGAAATCTCTGTTGATGTAAAAGACGATTTAAACCAGGACGTCCGTTTCACCTACGGAAAGGTTGTTACCAAACTACATTTTAGACCTGTGAAACATCAACCGTTTTAAAATGGCTTATCTCACTCCGTACAAAGCGGATCCCGAACGATACATATCATACTACCGGGCTCAGGCCGGTAATGGGCTTCCGGGCTACGCAGGAGGCGGTGTTATGTACGGGTCCGGTTTTGCTTCAGGGATTGGTGGACTTTTTAAAGGCCTTTTTCGAATGGCTCTGCCTTTTTTTAGAAGGGGGATCAATATAGCAAAACCGCATCTAAAGTCAGCAGCTAAAAACATAATGAGTGATGTTGTCACCAGCGCTCTAACAAAGTCTTATAATAATAACAATGAAAATGGACAGGAAGGCCATGGCATGATGGTGATGTCACGTAAACCTCCAGGTACCCGTATGAGAAGAGGGCGTGTCCTTGCTGTAAAGAAGACTAGACGCACTAGCAAAACACGCTCAGTTACAAAAAGCAAGCGAAGAACTAGCACGAAACGTGTGAAAAGATCTACAAATTTAAAAAGACGGGGTATCACTATTTTCTAAAACATGTCTCTGTTACACTGCATGTCTGACGAGTGCATTAAATCAGAGCTGGATCTGTTTACGCTCCCTTTGACACAAACAGCTATTGAAAAAAATACGTATGTGGAGATAAGCCCAGTGTCAGCTTTAACAGATTCGTCTCCCATCGAATTCTTTATAGCGGGGGCTGGTGAAGATTACACAGATCTGAATAACACTCTGCTATATACACGCATCAAAATAACTCTTCCGGATGGAACGGATATTCCTGATGGAGCTCCGACGGGTTTAATTAATTATGCCGGATCGACGATATTCTCTCAGGTCGACGTCTCTTTAGGCGACCGTCTAGTGTCTCAAAGTTCCAATACATACCCCTACAGATGTATCATTGAAGCCCTCATTAATTATGGAAAAGACACTCTCGAGAGTAACTTTTCAGCAGGGTTATTCTACAAAGATTCTTCAGCTCACATAGATGCTACGGATCCTGGAGGGGCAAACGTAGGGTTAACAAAGAGAGCAGCGTTCACAAATGCCAGTAGTGTTGTAGAGCTACTAGCTCCAATTCACAGCGACATCTTCTTTCAATCGAAGTTATTATTGAACGGAGTGGATATACGGATTCGTTTAACTCGCGCAAAAGACGCGTTCTGTCTGATGCGTAATGATGCCATCGATTATAAGCTTAATATACTATCGGCTTCGCTTTTTGTGAAAAGAGTCACCGTATCCCCTGCAGTGTGCTTGGGACATGCACAAGCTCTTCTTTCGACCACTGCTAAATACCCCATAGATAGAGTCTGTGTGAAAAATTTCTCCGTACCAGCAGGGGCACGCGTATCTAACCATGAAAATCTCTTCCTTGGGACACTACCGAAATCTATCATTTTGGCCATGACGGAAAACACTGCCTTTTCTGGTGCTTACGACAAAAATCCTTTTGCCTTTAAGCACTTTGACCTTGAATATCTGACGCTGACCTGTGATGGGCATCAGATCCCGTCCCGTCCTTTTCAGCCAGAATATAATAACGGATCTGCCGTGAGAGAGTTTTATCAGCTAGTGACAGCCGCCGGCAGACATCTAAAGAATCAGTCTATGGTTATAGATCGTGAAGATTTCCTGCAAGGATACACTCTCTACGCATTTAACCTGACACCCGACGAGGAATGTGGTCAGCACGTATCGCTGATTAGATCAGGAAATATTAGATTAGAAGTACGTTTCAGAGTACCCCTCGCACACCCGGTTAATATTTTAATATATTCAGTCTTTGACTCAATTATAGAGATATCAAATCGGAGACAGGTGTTCGCAGAGCACTACTGAAATGAACACAGTGCAACTGACGGGATTGATGGATAAAATTTCCTGTAACACAAATTTTTTAGGTGTACTACCGAGCGATTACCTGCCCAAAGAGCCTTTAAAGGATATACCATGCATGCTAATTTCGAATACACAAGCTTCAGACGAACCAGGGGAACACTGGATCGCCACATACATACGTCGAGATGGCGTCAGCTGTTTTTTTGACAGCTTTGGTAACGCACCAGATGCACATCGTTTTCCTGCATCTTTTCATAACTTTCTAAAAAACAATTCTACAGTCGTTCAGTACTCAGGCAAACAAGTTCAAGATTATACTTCTGATACCTGTGGACAACATTGTGTGTTTTTTTCTGTATTATATATCAAGAGGTTATGAATATGAGAATGTTATAAAAATGTATCATAATGATTTGTTAAAAAATGACATCATGGTCTCTCTCTTTGTGAAAAAATTGAAGCCTAGTCTCTGTAACGGTAAAACATTTAAATGCATTCAATGTGTACAGTCTGGTAAAACATTTCAGATGTATTAATGTAAGGTATGATGTATTGTTTACGCGTGTGGTGAATAAACAAACTTGTAAAACAGATTAAACGTTTTCTTTTCTTTATTGACATCAGACATTAGTATACAACTTAAAATACAGGTACATAATTATGATATACACAAATTTACACTCAATAATATTTGTAAAACACATAAACATCTCCAATTATACCAATACAAATAATTGTTAAAAATGTAACCATTGTTTAGTGTCTAATGCAGGCGATTTAAATACATCTGTATCAGGAGTGTCTGAAGGGTTGTGTGGTGACGTGTTACGACGTCTTCGTTTTTTCAAAGACTTTGTCGGTACATCTCCAAAACTATCTAAGTCTGTTTTTCTTTTAAGTGAATCAATCATGCGTTTAACATGATGTTGCTTATAGTCGAGTAAGGTATGTTTAAAGTGGAAAACGCATCCAGAAATTCACTCCATCCTGTTGGCCTACGTTCGTCGCGTATGATTTGAGGCATTGTTACGCTTTTCAGCAGGTCAAGCATATGAGATCCTGCAATGATTTTCCCTTTATAAACAAATTCTCCAGTGTCTGTCCATGAAGACAGCTGTTTGGCCTTAGACATTTTATCCAAAATGTATTTTACATTTTTCAAGCTTCTTCGAGACACGTTGTTTAGCACCTCTGATACGATTACATCTTCAGAGTCGGTGTCAGTCCTATCAGCTACACTATGAGAGGTGACAGGTGTCTCTTCATTTTCACCCTCCTGACTAGGCACTGTAAGCGTTAAAGTGTTGCTCTCCACATCGTTATGCTTCGACACAGACAGAAATCTCTGTAACATGTGAGTGTATAGTTTTGCTTTTTCATGGGTGCCCAGGTCATGTCTCTGTAATATCTCTCTTATAGATGAATCCAAGTTTTCCTCCACGGACGTATGGATATTTTCACGTGGCGGCGCATTCCTTAGTCTATCCAATTGGTGCTTTGGCACAAGATACAATTTTTCAGTATGTTGCATTTTTTCTCTCCACAGATTCAGTTTCTAGTTATCAGGCTAGTTATGAACGGTAATGCTACACTTAGAAGAGGTAGTAGAAACCCTCCTTTTTGGTTAATCATACGTCTTTTTCTTGCGATATTGATCTTTTTATTAGCAACGTATTTTATTTCAGTCTTTCTCCTTTTTAAAGATCCGTGCTGTTTCGCAGTTAGAGGGATCTTACCGTGAAGAATATTGAGGGCCACTTCACATAGAGCCAGTATGAGCTCGTCAGGTGCTGAATGCAGAATAACCTTTCGTTGTTTGGGTGAGCTCTTGTATAATAACTTTAAAAGGTACAGGTTTCTGGAAAGTCTCGAACTCATTTTAAACTCCTTTCTGGACGTAGACCACTGGATAGTCAGACAGTAAATCCGTTCTGAGTCTAAATCTTTCAGGCGTCTGTGTTTTATAATCTATTAGCAGGTAGTTGAAAGGAAGACTAGTTGCGTCCTGGTACGCTTCAATAAAAAACTTTGTATTACCCGGAAACATCTGACGACCCAAAACACCTATCTGGTGCTTATCTCGGGGGTTTTTAAATATTATTAAATAATTTGCGTTAAGTCCTATTGTTCTGGTAGATTTACCCTGGAAAAATAGATTCTGTATCAGTAGTAAACAACTCATATTTTTATGATGTACATATTGAGTAAAAATCTTCTCGACTTCAGAATTGGACGCAGCTTGACCCATAACGTCATCCAAAATTAATAGGGATCTCTTACCAGGTGGAATAATGAATCATCATCCAATTTCTTTGGGATGTTTTCAATGAATTTAATATCAAAAGTATGTAACAGTTCATCATATAAAGGTTGCCAGCATGTATAAATGTACACATAATTATCAAACTTCACAGAACACATTTTGTCTGAATTATACATTAGAGTCTTTACAAAAAAAGTCTTCCCACTATTGCTTGGACCGCTAATAACAGCTGAAAATGGATGTTGCAGTCTGCAGTCAAAAACATCTGTTTCACACATTTTCAAAACAATTGTTAAAACCCGTAAGGTAAGGTTGTATAATCTGGTTGGAGTACTCGCTTATTGTACACAAGTCTGAAACTTTTCACGATTGATCTATTGTGCAATGTGAACCCCCTCTTATTACGTGTAATGGTCTCTGTGCGGGGGAACAGTTGCATCGTGTCACGTGATTCCACATACGCACGCACTAACCCTATTAAACTATGCAGTGTGACTATTTGTGCATTCTCTGCATTGAGCGTAATACCCTTCGCTTTGAGACACGTATAGCCTTTTGCCGTTCGATAGCCATAAGATTTCGGACCCGAAGAAGCGAACTCAAGAACGCTGTCGTCCGACTCTAATTCGTTTGTGAGTTGACCGAGATAAGGGCCTGTCTCAGGAATCCAGTCACCGTTTTTTGATACAAATATCACGCTGTCTGTGTCGGCGTAAATCACACGTTCGCCTAATTTGTCCAAAAGATTATACAGCTCGAGCCGTGCGTAAGCTGTGGTGAAAGCACCAATAAAAACGTTAACGTCCCGTGTCGGACATGGGTCACGTTCTGCATATGACCACTGAATCAATGCCACTGAATCAGATACAAACGAAAAGTGTTTTATAATCCGTCCAGCACCACCAAAAAGACATTGCGTGAATTCTTCAGGCTCTGTCAAAAGCTCTGTGGTGGGCAAATGGGTACGCAAGGAGAAGCGGCCCCATAAAGTGTTCAAAATTTGCTTACTTATGGATCTTTTTGCCGAATTATGCGTTATTTTAGTGATGTCTAGCTGAACGCCCTGCTTATCCAGATAATCATCGACATAAGACTGTTTGTCAGCATCTGTCACTACATGCGAGGGAAACCCTGACGCCTCCTGTTTGGATTTTAGGAATGTTTTGACGTAATCGGTAAACAGTGTATCAGTCGACTGTGAAAAATGCCAGACCTCGTGTATTTTGATCACTTGATACCCGTGTTGAATAGCTCGTTGTAATTCAACGCTGACCCATGTAGCAGTGATACTTCTGTCGACATCAGTATGACTGCATTGTGGGTCCTGAATCTGATTCTCTGCACAAGTCATACACAAAGGGAACATTAGTTTACCCCCACAACGGTAAGGCAGAACAGGGTGAAATAGCTTACGTGGTGGTAGCACTGTCACTTTGATGAGACCAAAATAATTCTCCACCGGTTCAAAATCCTTAAAAATGATTTTCGGATGCCCAATAGGATAGGTCTTACTCGACTGTACGTACGGGTATAGGGATGTGAAATCATAATAATCCACTCGTTCATCATCAGCTGTTTTGTGGTACAGCTTATATGCATTCGTGCGTCCACCAAATAATGCATCCCGAGGCTTGAGTCTCTCAGGCACTTCGTAAGATTCCATAAACTGAATGACATCATGATCTGTCTGTTTCGCGTGATCCCATTCGCATTCCCAGATAGTGAGCACTCGTAAGGAATACACTTTACGAAGTGCTTCTATCTTTTCATCCGACTGTCTTCTGAGAGTACCAAAAGATACTTTTGATAAAGGCTGAATTTCTTCTGGCTTAAATCGACAATCATGCCCGTGGTAAAAACAACCCAAGAATTCCATGGCTGTTTTATCCCCATCACTAGATTCATAATACCCATCAACATGATAAGGCCCGAAGGCTTGCTCCCCATGGTTTAAGGCATGCTGTACATCAATGTTTTGGCTATTTTTAATATATTCTAGCCACTGAATTGATGCGTTTGAAAACGTCTTGTGCTGGTTAACATACGCATGACTATGTGTAAGTGCTACTGTATCCCGACTCAAAAAATTTGTTTTGAATACTTTCATGCACGTTCCTGCCAATGTCACAGATTTAAACGGATCAATGTTTGTACATTCGATGAATTCTTCGCGATATTTTATACATGCCTCTCGTAGAATAATCACGTCATTCCGGCAGTAAAAAGCGAGCTCCTTTTTGAAGTCAAAGACGTCATTCAATACACCTGTGTACCATGAGTCAAATCTGACACGTTCGATTTCGTTCATTGTCTCATAACCATAAAACTCTTTTGCAGGATACGGTCCCACATAATCTGCATTCTCCAATCTGTTGAAATGATGTGGGAAAAAACCCTTCTCACTCACGCTTAGGTTTAACGCGGCTGGCACCTTGGCTAGTGAAAAAGGGAGAAATTGAAAGCTGTCTATAAATCGCTGTCTAAATGCTGTGTCATACATGTGTAATATTCTACATCCCTGCATAATAATCTTTGGGGTTATTCCTTCGCTGGTAAGATACTGTAACAGAATGTAGGAGTCAAATCCCGATGCATTATGGGCTATGAATGTGTAATCAGTGTATTTTGGACGTCTGAAGTGCTTAATCAGATGTGCCACACAATCTGTTCCTCCAGCTTCAAACGTCTCACCTGTCTGAGTCATTGCACATACAAAATTAGCCACATGTTTATCATTCTGATACATTGTCTCAAAGTCATAATAAATGTATTTTTCATCATTTGTTTCAGACTTTAGAGGTTGGATGTAACATTCGTGACTACCTTCGCTTGTCAATATCTCATGGCAATGTACACAGTACTCTGGAGAGCACTTGTGCGGTTTGGTTTTATCACCACTTCTCGCGATTCTATACAATTTTTGACATTTAGTGCAGTATTTTATCGTGTCACATTGCGATTTTTCAGTAGTTGTACGCTCTTGTTTATGTGTTTCGTAGCAGAAGGTGTTTCTGCAGTATCTGAAACAGTCTGGACATTGTCTTTTGGACGCTGTAAGTGTACGGCATTCGGAGGTGTTGCAGATATTACAGACGTATTTGCATTTATGATTCCTGCGATCGTTGAAGCCATGGAGACAAAATTGGCAGACATAACTCGTGCCTATGAATGCTTTCAAATTTTTGATCAGATAGTAGTGTTCTTCATGGATAAATAAATGCACGGTTTTTGGATGTATTTCATCCATGTTCTTGTAGACCTGTAGCTTTCCTGTGCAGTCTCTGTGAAAAACTACAATTTTTAAATTAAATTTTCTTTCGAAAATGTTCAGATCATGAAAACCTATTTTATCATTCGGTGTAAAACCACAGGCAGTGTGTATGTCTTTTGCTGTTTTTTGCAACTCTTGATCGGTGAATGTTGGATTCAAAAAATATGTCAGACAATAACTAAGGCACATGTTATCGTTCAAATTCGCCGGACAAAATAAATGCATTTTCTTTCGTTTAATAGTATCACTTATGGCGATGTCTGTGATTTTCCTACGAGGACCTACCCCACCCTGGTGGTCCATAGCTACAGAAACTCTTAGAGATAAAGAGTTGTCTGTTGACACGTCTCTGTTGCTTTGTGCAGCACGTTCAATTTGATCAATGAATAATGATGCATCGTGGTTGGTTTCTGGTGTTAATACAGCATTTATAGACGTAGGTAAGCTGTCACCAGTTAATGCTATATTCACATAGCCTGTATCACCAGCCGTCAGTTGAGAAAAATGTACAATCTCGTTTAAAATATTGTGTAGACGATTATTAAAATCTGCCAAATCGTTTGTATCTATTTCACGCAGATTCAGTGTCCTATGGATTTCTAGTCCATTGAAACGCGGTCGAGGTGTTATTACAAAGTCACCTACGTGTCCTCCTTCAGTCGTCAACGTATGTATATCGTCCTGACTAAGCCCCATATTAGGTAGTTGCTGATTATAATTCAAAAACCCGTTACCAGACTGTACATTTTCATTATCATCACGCTCAGGCGTTTCTAACCATGTGCGATGTTCGGCTATAATATTTTGTAATCTTTCGGATGTAGATAGTTCACTTGTGTTTAGCATCCTTAGTTGCTCACGTATTAAAAGACGTAATTGTTCATTAGTACTGTGACGCCTTGATCTTATGTGTTCTACGTCTTCATCTGAGTCTGACTGTGTATCAGTGTAAGATCTTTTAAAAGACATTTTTTTTATTTTTTATTTTTTAAAATTTTAATGTGTTACTAGTAGACTATAAACGAATACTCCAACACCATTACTGTTCATAAACAATATTAATGATGGGTAATGTGTACGGTTAACAACAAACCGAATAGCAACAACGTGTAGCAGTAATACAAATAACGGACAAATTAATAAAAATAATAACAATCAAACAAATAAAAAGTAATCATCAAATATGAAAACTAGAGAATGTAAGATTTCAAATGATATGTAGTTTGTCAAGATTAGTTTAGGTTTAGTATAGGATATAACTGTTTTTAAATATGTAATGGTTTTGGGGGCCTCCCGCCGGCGGGCCGACGACACTGAAGAGGTTTAATGACTATGGATAACAACAGCCCTTAGCATTAATACACCAAAACGTAACAGAAATAAAAATAGTGTAGCCTACAATATTCATAACACATAATCATAACTTGTGAAAAGTTAGGAGGGCCATAAAATAACAATGAAATATGAACTAAAACGAATAAAAATAATAACAATCAAATGACTAAAAATAAATCAGTAATTATAAGATACAACATAACTTCTCATGAATGTTTCACCTCTTTCCATTAATAATTGGGATAACATTCAAACTTTAATTTAAAAAGAGTTTGTTACCGTTATTAACAGTTGTCCTGGATGTATTTCTCGATTCTCCCCCTGTGTTTAAAAGATCGTCACAAACTTCATACATTTGGGTGCTCCTGAAAAACTCTGCATTTCGTAGAATAGTCGGATGCTGGTTTTGATTGAAATGAGTTTGTGGTTCAGACTAATCCTCTCGCTGAACAAACGCTCGGATATTCCACAAATATCCAATAAAGTGCCGTGTTTCAGACTCTTTAAACAACACTCGGATACTCCACAAAGGTCCAACGAAATGAGCCGCCCATCAGGATAATATTCCACACGCTGAACAAACACGTTTATACTTCCCAAATATCCAACAAAGTGTGCTGTGTTTCAGACTCGCTGAACAACGCGCTAATATTCCACAAAGATCCAGCAAAACATGCCGTGGTTCAGTATAATATTCCTCGCGCTGATATTCCCCAAAGATCCAGCAAAACGTGACGTGGTTCAGTATAATATTCCTCGCGCTGATATTCCCCAAAGATCCAATGAAGTGTTGTGTTTCAGACTAATCCACTCGATGATCGACACACGGATATTCCACAAAGATCCAATGAAGTGTTTCGTGACTCATAATTCCTCACGCTGAATGTTGATAATCCTCAAAAATCAGTGAAATGTTTCGTGGCTCATAATTCCTCGCGCTGAATGTTGATAATCCTCAAAAATCCAGTGAAATGTTTCGTGGCTCAGAACAGATGTGAATCCAGAAATATCTCCAAACGTCTTTCGTATAATTTGACTAGGAAAAAACAGTGATGATTATATTAATTATTATATAGATACATAATACAATTAATATTATTCAATAATGATTCCTCACCATTATCTTATTCCTCCAGACTTAAACAGCAGTCAAAGTCGAGCCGCGGGGCTCGTGCATGTTTTCAATCCACTCTTGTCAGACGGTTCACAGTCACTGTGCTGAGAGACTGAGTTTTAAAACAGACCGCCACGGAGGGAATCCCCTTAGAGTGACGTTGCCTAAGCGTCACTCGCGGCTGTCCAACGAGACACGAGGATGCCCGCATACGTATGTGTGACGGGGTGTGCATGTGTTAGAGGCGGAGTCAGCGTCTGGCACTGTGCAATCCTTTCCACTCTGTCATTCACAACTTTGACTGTATGGATACGGACACGTTTCACAATTCTCCTGTGTTTGCAAGCGTTGTGTTGTCATTTCCCACGGTCTAACAGTCACCTGACGTGCGCGTGTCATGGGTGGAGCTTGCGTCAGGCTCCTGTGCATTCGATTGCTAATGTCATTCACGGAATGCCTCTGGTGTGTTCGGACGTGTTTCGCGGAGCTCCTCACATGTATGTTGTAACTTTTGGAGTTAAAATCTCTAAACCTCTGGAGTTGGAAATACCATTGCTGTTGGATTAATACCTTTGGTGACGGATAAAACAGGATAACAAGACAGGATGTAAAAACGTAAGTCAGTTTTTTAATATGCATGTGTTTTTGATATTGTGATTTTTAACATGATGTAGTTTTAATATGCTTTAATATTTGTTTGATGTTTTAATTTTAGAAAATGTATTATAGAAAATAGATCTATTGTTTGATATAAAATTGCATTACACATTGTTTTAGAAGTTTTAATGCTAAAGCATTTTGATAACGTTAAGAAAACACAATTTAAACTTCCTCGTTAATGTTTTAATGATTACAAGTGTATAGAGACCGCTAAAAACACACTTTTATACATTGTTTTAAACACTTTTTTAAAACAGATGTTTTATGTAAAAAATGGAACATTTTACTAGTGTATGAACACTAAAGACATATATGTTTTAATGATATAAATTGTTTTAATACTTTTAAACAACGTGTAATTGTGAAAAAAGTACATCTTCAAATATAGTAATTAGTTCTATTTGTATGATATAATTTATTACACGCTGTTTTAGATGTTTTAATGCTAAAACATTTTGATAATTGTAAGAAAACACAATTTAAAACTTTTATTTATTTAATTATTGAATTATATTTTTAAATGTATTAATTATTTATTTTTATGTCTAAACGTTTTTAACATTTTACAAGTGTATGGTGACCGCTAAGGCGCGCTTTTTTATTTCATTGTTTGAAACATGATTTTTAACACAATGTAGTTTTAATATCTACATAGTTTAATATGTTTTAATTTAAAAATGTGTAATAACACTAAAGACATATGTATTTTAAACTTTATACAATCTTTTCCTCTTGAGACATGTTGAGTGTTTTGAGACAGAATGGTTGTGTGGGACGGTATTAATGGTTGTAGAATGTGGGCGGAGCTACAAGAACGCCCCTCCTACTGTCCTGTGTAATGCGTGGGAACTGTCGTCTTTTCCCACACCTCTTCATCACCTGTCGTGGGAGGGTCTAGGGGTGGAGTCTGTGTCTGGCTGCTTTGTAGACCTCAGAGATGTCAGTCTAACTTTTGGGATGTAAGAGAGCGGATGTGTTTCGCGGAGCTCCCGGGAAATTACATTTACACAGCTTTTGGAATTAAAATCTCTAAAGCTTTGGATATACCTTTGGAGATGGATTAATACCTTTGGATATATCGATGGTGTTGGATTAAATCTTTTAAACTGGATCTATACCTTTTGTTCTTCTTTCAACAACAAAGCGTGGATGTAAAAACGTAAGTCAGTTTTTTAATATGCATGTGTTTTTGATATTGTGATTTTTAACATGATGTAGTTTTGATATGTTTTAATATTTGTTTGATGTTTTAAGAACTAAAAAATTTCGATAACTTTAAGAAATGCAGTTTAAACAACTTACAAGTGTATGAACACTAAAGACAAATTGTTTTAATAGTTTTAAGCACTGTGTGTTATTGTGAAAAATGTACATCTTCAAAATAGTAATTAGATCTTTTAAGAAAACATAACTATTTACTTGATATAATTTAAATACGCGCTGTTTTAGTTATTATTGTGCCGTAACAGGTGTACAGCATGTGCCCAGACCGGAACCGGTTCGGATGGGAGGGGTTCCGGAACCGGTTCGGATGGGAGGGGTCCGTACCGTGGGAATTCCCACGGTCACATGATCTCTCCGGAAGTGGGAGGGAAGGGGGAGGACTAAGCGTGGGAAAAGGGGGCGGAGCTAAGCGTGGGAAAAAGGGGCGGAGCTAAGCGTGGGGAAAAGGGGCGGGGCTTAGCGTGGGAAAAAGGGGCGTGGTCAATCAAGGGCAATAAATCACTCAAAGTGACAGAACCTGCCCTATACTCTCTCTTGCAAGCTTGTGCTGCAACATCCTGTACAATGGTATGAGCTTTGAAGCAGACACTCTCTGTTCCTCTGACATCTCTGTTGTTGCTAGTTTGAATGGTTGAAGAAGTGTCAATGACTGTTGAATAATGTCATACTCAAGACTTGTCAGGGGAGCAGTATCACTGTTTAAATTGGCAAGTGCAGCACCCACTGGCTCACGTTGCTCATACAAGCGTTGTAGCATGTCGAATGTGCTGTTCCATCTCGTTTCAACCTCCTGTATCATTTTCAGACTTGGTCTGCCCATCAAGCTCTGCATCTCCACAAGCTTGTCCTTTGCTTTGCAGCTGGATCTGAACAACCCCACTATCTTTCTGGCGAATTGCATTGATGACTGGGGTTTGATCCAGGGCCTTTTTCACTATCAAATTCAAATTATAAGCAAAACATGGGACATGGCGAAGGTGGAGTAGCAGGGAACTTAGGATCATGTTGGATGCATTGTCAGTCACCATGCAGTGAACTTTGGAGGTTATTCCCCACTCAGCCATTAGCAAGGCTTTAGCCTCCATGAGATGCTGGGCTGTGTGGGTTTGGTAAAACCTCCTTACACCCAGTAAAACAGTTGCCATTGTTGCCTCTGGTGTTATGTAATGGCATGTTACACCAAGATATCCATCCATATTAATGGAAGACCACATGTCAGCCGTAAGGCTAACAAATTGCGCCTTTTGTAGGTCCTCCATTGTCTTCTCCTTGGTTATGTTGTACCTTTCGCTGACCATTGTTTTAAGCACCTTCCGGGATGGGAGAACATAGCTTGGATCAAGCTTGTTCACAAAGGCCCTGAAACCCTCATCCTCCACGATGGTGAAGGGCTGCAGATCCTTCACCACCATGTTCAGAAGAGCCTCATCCAATTCCCTCTGTCTGCCTTTTAAAAGAGAAGATAAAACATACTTTCAGACAAATATATTGGAAAAATAGTAGCCTACCGTGAAAGTAGTCTACTGGTTCATTTGGAAACCTTCCTAAACAAAGTTATGTTATGAATATTTATGCTCAGTGTGCAGAGAAAGATAAAGTGCATTGTAGAAGTACAACAATTACAAAAAAAAAAAAAAATGATGTCTTGGCTGTAGATTGGGTACTCATATGTAGACATATAAAATGTATATTCACAAACAGTGTTTGGAATAACGCCGTTTAAAATAACGGCGTTAGGTAACGACGTTATTTTTTCAGTAACGGGGTAATCTAATTAATTACTTTTCCCGTCGTTACAACGCCGTTAACGTTACTGGACGTTAAATGCGATCCGTTACCACGGGTGTCAGTTTGGTTTGCAATGTGCTGGGGACGTGAAGTGCGGAAGTGCATTTTCAGAAGTGCTGGGTACAAACTTGTCAAACTGTGCAGCCTCTCTGCTCAACCCGTAAAAAAATCCAACGATCCGTAGTGGTCTAGTGGTAGATTGTTTGCCAAGCGTGTCAGAGGTTATGGGTTCTAATCCACGCTAGTATAGCTTTTTTTTCTCCCGTATCAAAACCGAATATGTTCATCAGTGTTTACAGTCCATATCAAGCAGGGAAACGTTTGTGTGCTTTTTATTTTGTGATTTCACCGGAATGAATAGAAAGTCTCCACAACGGCGATAGATTGAAGAGCGCGAATCCGAGCGAAGACTGCGTGCCCATAGACACAAGAGAACAACTATGCAGCCGCGGCAACGAGCGCTCAGCTTGAGTTCAAAACCAAAACAATTTAACGCTAGATCTCTTATTTAATAGCGAACTAAATTAATGCTCTGCTAGTTAACTGGAGATGTTTTATTTATTTGTTTCAAAAAGTGGTGAGTACAAAATGACGCCTGATGTGTTACCATGGGCGTAATTTCCTATGGGGACAGGGGGGACATGTCCCCCCCACTTTTCAAAATCCCGTTTGTGTCCCCCCCCACTTTCAAGTTCGTTTATGATTTTTTTAACCGCACGCCGTCATCGCCCTGGAGGAGCAGAATATAGCCTGTGCCGATGCGCGCGTCCGCGTCGAGGTAAGTCGCGTCCACACCATAATCCATACTCTAAAAAGAGCTTGCTGAAAGTTCTAATGAGCAGGTATAAAAGAGAACTGGATTCTGGCGCGCTGTCTGTGCGTCGTGTGCGTCAGGACATTCACAGACAGCGTGCCAGAATCCAGTTCTCTTTCGCACTTGAATAATAATAACACACACATTTATGCCAAAATTTCCGTTTTGTCAATTTTATCCTCACAAGAACAGTCTTAAATGAGTTAAATAAAACCTTAAATGAAAGTCAAGTGTAAATGAGAAAATTAAACGGGTAAGATCCTGTCATCAGCGACAGATCTTAAAGGGACAGCAGCCAATTCTGTCTGTCAGTAAAGTTAACCAAAGAACAAAGGGGAACAGAGCAAATTACTCACTGATCTTGTCTAAAGAACGTTGTAGATTTAATAAGGATTAATCTATATTTAATTTATAATGTATGCAGTGCAGACTATATGATAACCTTATTCAATTTCTGTATATTTTGTACCTGTTAGACAGGAAGGGCACAGTCAAATATGACATTTATTGTGAGTTTAAGTGAAGATTGTTTAAAGTTTACTTAAATTCAAAGTTGTTATATTTTGAAGCCTAATTAATGTTTCAAATTTGGGGGGGGGGGGGATCCTTTTAATCGAGACGTCAGTAGCTATATTAATATCAGTGATACTGGCCTTCATTCATAAAAAGATGCTATTAAACAATTATTTAAAATATACTATCTTTATGTAGTTTTTACATTACAGTGGAAATTGGGTCTCACATAATTTCAAACACACAAAACATTAATGGTGAACATTTTGACTTTATAAAATTATTACCTCAAGTCTTGGCAATCGGCCCCTATTAAACAAAAAAGTAAAATCTTTTGGTAACACTTTATTTTGATGGTCCCTTTTGAACATTCTGGTGACTATAAGTAACTTTGCAACTACATGTCAACTAACTGTCATTAGAGTATTAGTAGACTCTCTGCTTAATATCTGCTAACTCTTTATTGTGATGTTCCTCCAACAGACTGTCTACTGACTATAAGTAAATATGCAACTACATGTCAACTTATTCTAACCCTAACCCTACTAGTCTACTAATACTCTACTAACACTCTAATGAGAGTTAGTAGACATGTAGGTGCAACATTACTTATAGTCAACAGAATGTGTTAAAGGGACCATCCAAATTTTTGTTATACATAGTTTAGTAGCCTACTTTTATTTTTGGCAGAATTTATCATTATAATCAACTTAATTATTTCCTGGATTTTGTATCACCATAGTACAATAGTCCCTAAATGTATGTAAATGCAGGAAATGGGATTCAAATCAGAAAAAAAAAATTCCCCCATGTTGTGTCCCCCCCACTTCTCAAACCAAAGTTACACCCTTGTGTGTTACTAGCCTATGTATTGATTGAATAAACTGTGTAATCCGAACGCACCCCTGGCTCACACAGCTAGTGAGGAGCTGGGTTAATAAGTGCAGTGAAGTGAAGTGCAGGATAAACCTCTTGTTGTCTGTCGACGTGCAATAAATATAGAAAGTTATGTACAAACACCTGTCATGTTTTACTCATTTCAACTGACTTGTGAAAACTGCAAAAAAAATAAACAATTCTTTGACATAATAGCAACTTTTTTTTTAACAGTAACGCAAATAGTTACTTTCCCTGGTAACGAGTTAATTTTATTATAGGGTAATTGAGTTACTAACTCAGTTACTTTTTGGAACAAGTAGTGAGTAACTATAACTAATTACTTTTTTAAAGTAACGTTCCCAACACTGTTCACAAAATATAATATTATATTGACAAGATATATTATATTCTCAGTCAAGCAGTTTTTAAAGTGTTTGGCAGTTGTGATTGGGATGTTAGGCATGTCTTAGTCCATGGCCTTTCTAAACAATGGCCCAACAGTTATTATATTTCACTTATAATTAGCCTATATTTCAAACAATGCATATTACCTTGCTTAGATGGCCCAGCAGTGTCAGTACAGCCTTGGTACAGGGGGAACACTACCATCCTCTGCACCCTGCAGAATGGCAGGATGAGTGCTCCTCAAATGGCGCATCATGGATGATGTATTGTTGCAGTAGGCTAGCTGCCGATCACAATACACACATCTCACTTTATTTGGGGTTTCCAAATAGAAATGCTCCCACACCACAGATGTACGGCATCTCTTCTGTGGAGCCTCCATTTCTATCTTCAGCACGCCACCTGATGAAACACTTAGAAGCTTCATTTAGCCGTTGTCACGTGACGTGGGTGTTTTGAATCACGCTTCGGATCAGTGTTTCGAATAATTTTTTGCTTCGGGATCTCGCAAAGCTTCGGACCGTCTGTTTCGCGCCAGCCATCCTTACATTGTGGTTTGCTTTTGATGTTGAGGTTGTGCAGCCCTCAAAAACACTGCAAGGGGAAGTTATTTTGATTAAAGATTGAATTAACTGTGTGTATGGATAAATCATTTATGTAAAAAAAAAAACATGTAATATTCCATAAAATTTAGATTTTTATGGTGGCTTTAATGTGTTTGACAAGAGCCTGTCGTTTTTATTTATAACCTCTAGGTGACAGTATTATCCCAACAGTAAATATCACAATAATTAAAAACCTAAGGGGTTTGATCTTGAGTGTGTGAAATGTTAACAACCACAAGATGTCAGTCTAAACCCTGTGATGTACTGACATCCATTCAGGAGATTTCCCTGTCTTTAACATGAGAGACTGAGAAATTCTCCAGTATCCCTGCGATCCCACAAATGACAAGCAGTCTAGAGAATGGACAGATGGAAGATTGCAGTCTAACAATTATTGAAGTAATTCTGTTTTTATAGATAGATGGTTTTTAAATTAAAGGTTTGCTATGTGAATGATTTACATAACATTGTAGAATCTCAGACTAAAACGTACTGTTTTGTGGCACAATTGTTCATCAAAACAATAAAATGATTGTTGCAATGATAGTATTATGAAATTACACTAAAGGGATTATTATTATTATTATTATTTTGGTTAGATTGGCGAATTATCATTGTTTACTTGATGTTTCAGCATTCCTGCAAAAGGCAACAGGGCCTGTTTCATTATGTAACCAGTACAATCATGTTACACCAGTTTTGGAAAGTCCCCAGAGCTCCTGTCACGAACACAGCCAAACCTAAACCAAGTATTTAGGTTTGTGATACTTCCTCATTCAGAAATCACATGGTTATAAGGAAGTTCATTAACCACGTGAAAGTTACTGTCGTTTTGATGAAGATTTACCTTATTCTGTTATTCATAATATTTATTCACAGCCCAGTGTTTTAACATTGATGGTCTTCAAAAGAACAAAAAAAAAACTAAAATAATCAGGCTAATGATTTAAATGGGAAATTTTAATTTCATTTTAAACTTCTTTTTAATTATTAACTTTAATATCTGATACTCTGTCTGTGGTCTTGTGTATCTGGTTTGGCCCACTCATCAGAAAGTAAACATGCTGACATTTCCCACAGAATGCTAACAATAAACTCTTCCTATGGTTTCATTTCAGAAGCGTGGCATTTGACAAACAAAACCACAACCATGAACTGGTTATAGCATGTTCTTTCCAAAACCATCCAATTACAAGAGAGACATTTCATTACATATTTAGTCTCTAGGCAGATTGAAATCTAAACATTATTCAATTATATCTAAATATGTCAAATTAAAAACAGAATAACTTTTTCCCAGATTGTAAACAGTCAAGTTTATGTTCAAAATAAGTTCTTTACTTGATACTCTGTTAAAACCTATTAACCTTAACCTTCTTCAAATACTGTTAACAGTATAATATTACAACAGTTTCACTTTCCACATTTGACTGAAAAAGCCATTTGGGACTTATGTGGAGTTATTAGAAGTACTGTCAAAACACGATTCCATTCAATAATGTTTTTTAATAAAAATAATGAAAATTAAAATGAAATAAAGTTTAAGGGTAAACTAACAAACTACAGCTTTCAGTTTCACTGGTAGCATTGTTCATGTGAAACATCAGCCACAAACCAGTTTGAAGAAGTTTCGTCTGCCACTGATATACCAATGAGAGGAGGGAATGTAGATGTCATCAGTAGGTAGATTTAAGTTGGTGAAGACTGAAGCCTTTTATAAAGACAAGACTCTTTGAAAGGGCCTTCATGGAAAAAGAGTGTGAGTCAAATAGTGTTGAAATATCAATGATATCTATAAATAGTGAACATTTGTACCACTTCAAATCCATTACACAATTTTTTGCCAGATTTGTCTGTCAGACTGCTGAAATCAAAGCATATTACAAACATCAATAAGTCATATGGATGAAATATGCAAAATCAAAAAAGGTTAATTAAATCTCAAGTGTAGACAGACCACTGATACACTTAACAAAGTAACAAGTCAGAAAACACAACGACAAGTCAGACAAAATGGAAACGGTGGCCGAGAAGTGCAAAACAACAATTCCGAAAACAAAACAACATATTTATATAGGCAATGGAAAGACTAAAAACAAATTAACAAGTTAGAAAACACAATAACAATTCAGAAAACAAAATAAAAAATCAGAAAACATAATGACAAATCGGAAAACAAAATAGCAAGTCAGAAAACACAACGACAAGTCAGACAAAACGGAAAAGGTATATGTGGCGAATGGAATACGACCTGACTGGACGAGATATATGCCAATCAAGACATGCAGTAAACAGCAGACTGCGGCAGGAGAAAGTCTTTTTGCGTGTGCATATGTAAATATTATAGCTGTGTCATCTACGATAATAATAGTTTTTTTTTATAATGTGCAGGCTTTGAGCTGACATTGAGTATGTCACTCACTTTGCTAAAAACAAACAAAAACACTTAGAATGCAGTTATAATGCCCCTAAAATTCCATATCTGCATGAGCTTTTGTCTTATAAAATATGGTATATTTAAGCACACAAGCAAGTGCTGTTTTTTGCACATGCAATATATACAGATCAATAAACAAGAAGTTAATATTGTGAATTACAATTGGTCAATAATTTTTTTCTATTTCGCCAATGAAAATAGTTCCAAACGCCACATCAAAATGGTTGTGTCTCCGAGCAACACACATGATTCCATTCCTGAATGAATTGGCCATTTTAACAAATTGTTTGAATGACTGATTCATTAAACCTGTCAATTGCCGCCACCTACTGGCGGTTTTTCATATTTAAAGGATATAATGTTATTAAAAATATATTTCATGTCCAATAATACAAAACATTATTCTCATAGCATTATAACCGCATTGTAGCCTAATGCATTGTGTAAATTCCATTTTCTTGCCAATGGAAACTTTTGTTAAATTTAAAGTTGGCAGAGACCAAGATGAGCTGGATGCTATATTTAGTGCAAATAGATTATTATATTGTCATTGCCTTTTCTCAGAGAGCACTGATTTGAAGTAAAAAAATTGGCTGTTTTTGGAATATGTTTCAAATTGTCGACTAATTACAATTTATTTTCTTTTTAATTGTCTTTTAGCGCTCACGCTTAACTGCTTGTCCGTCTTCCCACCGATTTCAAATTTCGGAGCGTCAAGTCACACGAGTCGGTGACAGCTCGCACTCTCTCGCTGCGCAGGAAGACAGACACTGTTTTTGACGTTATTTAACATAATATTTTGATCGAATGGGTTGCAATTATCTGCATATAATTGGGAAAGCGAGGACTGTGTTTATAACGTGATCTAACTAACCAGGCCCGGATTAACACAGTGTAGTGCCCTAGGGTGACCACACTGTAAGTGTCCACCCCAACCCCCCCCCCCCCCCCCCCGACCCCTCATCCCATGCAAAACCTTATGTCTAAAAAAAACATATACCAAATAAGCAAGCCCAAGACTCAGATAAATTCAGCACCACAGAGACGCACAGCAGCAAAAACGCTTAAATGCAACCAAATCCATTAGTAATCGGATTGGCGGCTCAATCGGACTACTGATTCTGAAAAGCCTTCATGTAAACAACTTAATTGATCTGATTGAGCTCGATCCGAATGAAATTTCGATGGGATTAAAAGGTATGGTTTATCCATTTAGTCCGATCGAGAGAACACGAAAACACTTGATCGGATTGAAAACAAACTGAAAGGACTGCGTACAGTATGTGCAATGACGTTGAAATAGCGTAATGACGTATGACGCGCTGAACGAGCTGTTCATCCTGCAAAATAAAGTGTCATATAAATGAGTGTCCCGTCATTCTATAATTCTCCTTTCTCTCAGTGTCTGTGAAGTGGAGCAGTTCAATGTCCCACCAGTCCTTTCGGATTCTCATCCACAGACGATTGGTTTTGGGCACGAGGAGGGTGGGGCGTTTTTACTGCGTGATAAAACACGGAACAACAACGGTACATGCTCATTATCCCCAAATTATGACCAGAAATGGATAAATATTAAGCCAACTGTTTAAAACAAAGACAAACCAATGTAGAAGATGGATATTATGTGCTAACAGCAGGAAACTCTGTATATTCATGCAGTACCACTTCTCCGATTTTTAGCTTGTGTATAAACGCGCACATCACGTTTAGTGTTCATGTAAACACTACATTCAGAATCATCAATAGGAATGAATTCAGTCCGATTGAAACAAAAGCATGTAATAAGCATCTATAAGCAACCAGCTAAAAGAGATAACCATTCCACAAATTTCAAATCGACAACAGTGTCACGTTTGCAGAAATAATGGTAAATAATCCTTGCCTTTAGCAGAACAACTTTCTAGACTTTGTGATACCGCCTTTGCACACAACATTATAGCTGCTGCTTGAGTCGTATCGTTTGATGCATTATTTCGCTGCTAGTGCCTTCTGCTAGTGTTCCCGATCGATGTCTTTGTCTTTTCTTGATTTCGAAGAAATTTTTTTATATTGCTGGTGCTTTTTGAAGGGTAGCTATGTGGCGTGATATTTTCTCTTTTTTAATTTATGCTTCGCACAACCGCTAATCTGATGCTGCCTATCCATTTTGAATTTTATTGGTGGGCTCCACTCTGACTGGGGGGAGGGGGCAAATCAACTGTGACCTGACCCAAACGCAATTCTTTATATGCATATATTTTATATTTTCTCTGTATATATTGTATGTATCATTAACTGTTCATTTTGTATCTGCATCTCTTCCAGCAAAATAATACAGAACAACTATTTTAAAGGTTTAGTCATTCTCTAAATCATTTGGTGCCCCCCTATTGGCTGGTGCCCCAGGGCACTCGCCCAATCCCGTCTATGGATAATCCGGCCCTGTAACTAACATACTATTTGACGGTGCCCAGGGCCCCGTAGATGTCCTGTGCCCCTGGGCAAGTGACCAGTTGCCCTAATGGTTAATCCGGCCCTGTGTAGGTCTAGTAGTGGGCTAGTCTACCTGTTAGGCCTACACTTTATTTACATTTGTAAACATTTTCTTAATTTTTATTTAAAATTAAATGCTTCTCCAAAATTGATAAGAGATGGGAGAAGAAAGGGATGGGGAAAAGGGATACTCAAACTCGGGTTGTTTCGTGTCAAAAGCGAAATCTGCGGACCTTACTCTACTAAACGCCACTCTCCCACTTTCCCAGATCGGATTCTATGAAGGTAAATTAGTAGCAAAACTCGAGAGCACATAGATGTGAATTTGATAACTTGTACAATAAATATTCGTACTTGTATGCTAAAATTTACACTCACAGCTCCAATGTGAAAACCTTTAAATTAAAAATCTGAAATTGAATGATGAAATTTGCACTCGCAGACAATAGTCACAAACCTGTATTCTGAAATTGAAGCTGCAGACAAGTAGTCACAAATGTGTAAAATGCCATTTACAGAAATACAATGACAGACACAAACTTGAAATATATATTTGCACTTAAAGTCCCCATGAAATCAAAATTGACCATACTTACTTTGTTTGCCTAAATTGATCGTTTTGTGGTGAACAATTCATCCGTGCAAGTCAATCCACACAAAAAAAATTTTTGGCTTCGTAATCTTTAATCAAATTCTGAAAATGCCCCTCCCCTCTGCACTGGAGGACCTTGCCCGATGACGTAGGCTTGACGGTTAGGGTGTCTGCTTAACATCCGTAATCACGCCCCTCCAACTGACATTAGACAGGCACACAGCGTGTGAAAGGAGAGATGGCGAGGAGGTGCATTTTTCTAGATCCAATCAGGTGCTAGTTGGAAAAAAAAGCCACGCTCACTATTTTGCCTCATTTAGTATTCCGTTTCTCTCGGAAATACGTCACAGCACTGGAAGCCATTTGCAACTTCCGGTTCATGGGGACTTTAATCTTACGTTTGCAGTACAAGCTCAATTAGGCACTTGCAACTTCTCAAATCTGTCACTGCAAATTCAAGTCCCCTCGAGCCCCTCGAGGTTTAGCGTAGCCTACATTATTTTAAAACGTGATGGAGTATTAAGGCTTGTTCGACTTCATGCAGCTCTGCGCAGACCGATCAGCGGGTGACTTGAAGCAGTGCTTGCCGTGTAACTGTGACGTTTGCCATAAAGTACCGCGAAAGCGATTCGAGAGTAGCCGGAGAACTCAGCCAGCGCAGCTTCTCAAGAGCGGCTGCAGGAGATTTGATGACGACACAGCTGTTCCACGATTGACCGGATTCACTGCATGACAACGATCACGTTTGTTTCTTGTTTATTCTCACACCTTTAGTTCCACTAAAGCTCACAAATCAGTTTTTATAACAGTAATCACTCATTTCATGTAGTCTCGATGTTATATTGTGTCATGTTTATCAAAATAAAACTGATTAAAAAATGTTGCTTCCACTTCATTGATAGTAGCTGTAGGCTTATGTTGAACTTTATTCTTGTTCAAACAGACGCTGTATGAAAGTACATAAAGTATTGAATGAAAATGTCTCTGAAACATCTGTGTATTTTGCAAATATTGCATTTATTTCACTTCAGATGTGGTAAAGTAGGCTATACAAACACCACAAGAGCGGTCACTACAGGAACCAGAAAGTGTCCGACTTTCCGTGTTTTGCGTTTTGCAAAAATGTTGCCACAGGTAGGCTACGTTTTTCTAATGAGCCTGGGTTACCAACATTTATGCTTATGGTGTGGGAATGTGAAAAGGTTTATGAGTTTTGGGAGAAGATTTTATCATTGATATGATGTATGCAATGCAACCCCCTGCTCTAGCTACTTCTTAATGATGATTCAAATTTAGATTTAACAGATAGACAGGCTTATGTCTATATTTTTATGTAATTTTTCCAGCTTCTTATTTTATTCATGTATATATGTATTTATTTTTCTATAGGCCTATGTATTTTATATATATATACACTCACCTAAAGGATTATTAGGAACACCTACTAATACTGTGTTTGACCCCCTTTCACCTTCAGATCTGCCTTAATTTGCCTTTGGCTAAGCCACACCCTAGAATGTAAATTGACCAATCACAGTGCAGCCAAAAACGAGCTCCCACAGAGGTCCAACACTCTTTCACAGCGCTCCATTGACTTTGCTCATATTTTTGGTCTCGGCAGGCTATTACAAAATATGGTTAAACGTTGTGCCTGGGTTATTTGTAACATAGATACGCGTTTCCCAGAGAGGTTGGAGGGGGGTGTCCGTTTTTTCCCCTTCCCAAAACCGAAGTCAAATCTGCATACCGGTTGTTGATACGCTAGCACACGCTGTTAATAAATACAACGTTATACTCACGTAGTCCGTTTGCTTTGTAATAACGATTATAGATGTGAATAGAGACCTACCCAGCTTTGCATGAACAGTGTTGCTCCCTGATATTGTTAGTCCCAGCCTCCGTCTCGATTAGTAGAATATGCGGTGGGTCATTTTTTGACTGTGACCGGTAACGTTATGCTTTTGCCTCTATTTTGATACCTTGTTGTTCCTTGCATTTCACCTGTATGTCTTGAATATTGCCTTCGAACGCATATTGCAGCCCCTTTTGCCTACTTCTATCGGACACTTTATTTGCTGCTTTATAAAAGTTTGATAAAATTTCAGCAGGAAGAGCCGTCACAGCATAAGCCATGTTGATACCAAACCAGAGCCCAGATGAAGTTTGACGGACGTAGCAATAGTAACTGAGGGGGGCTGGGCTTAGCCAAAGGTGAATTCTACGTGGCATTGATTCAACAAGGTGCTGAAAGCATTCTTTAGAAATGTTGGCTCATATTGATAGGATAGCATCTTGCAGTTGATGGAGATTTGTGGGATGCACATCCAGGGCACAAAGCTCCCATTCCACCACATCCCAAAGATGCTCTATTGGGTTGAGATCTGGTGACTGTGGGGGCCATTTTAGAACAGTGAACTCATTGTCATGTTCAAGAAACCAATTTGAAATGATTCAAGCTTTGGACATGTTGCATTATCCTGCTGGAAGTAGCCATCAGAGGATGGGTACATGGTGGCCATAAAGGGATGGACATTGTCAGAAACAATGCTCAGGTAGGCCGTGGCATTTAAACTATACCCAATTGGCACTAAGGGGCCTAAAGTGTGCCAAGAAAACATCCCCCACACCATTACATCACCACCACCAGCCTGCACAGTGGTAATAAGGCATGATGGATCCATGTTCTCATTCTGTTTACGCCAAATTCTGACTCTACCATCTGAATGTCTCAACAGAAAACAGACTCATCAGACCAGGCAACATTTTTCCAGTCTTCAACTGTCCAATTTTGGTGAGCTCTAGCAAATTGAAGCCTCTTTTTCCTATTTGTAGTGGAGATGAGTGGTATATCTCCACTGGTGGACCCCGGTGGGGTCTTCTGCTGTTGTAGCCCATCCGCCTCAAGGTTGTGCGTGTTGTGGCTTCACAAATGCTTTGCTGCATACCTCGGTTGTAACGAGTGGTTATTTCAGTCAAAGTTGCTCTTCTATCGGCCCATTCTCCTTTGACCTCTTGCATCAACAAGGCATTTTCGCCCACAGGACTGCCGCATACTGGATGTTTTTCCCTTTTCACACCATTCTTTGTAAACCCTAGAAATGGTTGTGCGTGAAAATCCCAGTAACTGAGCGGATTGTGAAATACTCAGACCGGCCCGTCTGGCACCAACAACCATGCCACGCTCAAAATTGCTTAAATCACTATTATAGATGTGATAAAATAAGTAATTAGCTTTGATTGCAAATGTTTTAAGGATTAGTGGTGTGGACCGGGACCACTGGGGGTGATTGGAGGGTCATTTTTCTTTTCTTTTCTTTTCTTTTTCTTTTTCTTTTTCATGTGAAGAACCTGGGCAATCTGTAAGTGACCTTTTTCATATAAAACAAATAGAGAACAGTTGATCACGAAATTAAAATAAATAAATAAATAAATACATACATACAATGGGTTTGGAGAAGATGGACAGCTTCTAGCCAATGGGAGTATATTTGTTTTTTTAAATGTCATTGGTTTCCAGGTAAATTGGAGTTGTTCATTCGTAAACAGGAAAATAGAAGAACTGAACTGACCAATGTTTAAATCTATTCAAGCAAACTACAAAATTAAAGTGGTTAAAACTGTAAGTCCATTAAAATGTTGTTATGGAGTCTATTTGAATTGAGCTCTCAGTTGTCATTCCTAACTTTAGAGCCAATGTTGGATTATGAACTGATAGGAAACAATTAGACAAGACAAGCAGCGCTTGAATGTGTGCCAGTAATCACTGCCACAGTGTGAAACAAACAAGAAATAAATGCCATCTGATCTTGGCCCATCATCATAACTAATAGTTTTGATGTGTGATAATAGGTATGTTTCCTATGCAATGGTGTGTATGCCAATTTATTCTGAATGGTAGGGCTAATGTATTAGTGTTATTGTCTTGGTGTGAACTGGTGAGACCAAGCCTGTGGAAGTTAAACCAGAATGTAAAATCCCCAAACCTTCTTCAAATACTGTGAACAGTATATCCACATTTGACTGAAAAAAAGCCATTTGGGACTTATGTGGAGTTATTAAAAGTTATGTCAAACCACGATTCCATTAAAAAAAAAATTTTTTTATAAAATAAGTTAAGAAAATAAAGCAATATTAAATAATGAAAATTAAAATAAAATAAAGCTTTAAGGGGAAACTAACAAACTACAGCTTTCAGTTTCACTGGTAGCATTGTTCATGTGAAACATCAGCCACAAACCAGTTTGAAGAAGTTTCCTCTGCCACTGATCTACCAATGAGAGGAGGGAATTCAGATGTCATCAGTATCTAGGAAGATTTAAGTTGGTGAAGACTGGAAGCCTTTATTAAGGCACTTTGAAAGGGCCTTCATGAAACAAGATTGTGAGGCAAATAGTGTAGAAATATCAATGATATATATAAATAGTGATGATTTGTAGCACTTCAAATCCACTACACAATCTAAGACTGTCTCTCAGACTGCTGAAATCAAAGCATATTACAAACATCAATAAGTCAGATGAAATAAAATCTAAAAATGGAACAAAGGCTTTAAAAAAAAGTTTTAAAAGGTAATTAAATCTCAAGTGTAGACAGACCACTGACCTAAATATAAACCCATTACAACAATCAGCATCATCACAAAGTTAGGAAAGAGTGGCTTTAGCCCCTTGATATTTTCAGTCTAAGTTTAACAGTTTGTGCGGCACATTTCATCATGAATTGTTTTGTGTTCTCGTCTTGACACAACATAATGGAGACTTTGCAAAGAAGATGTTATTAAAGGGAGGGGGGCTTACAGTTACATTGGACATCATGCAGAAAACTTACAGTATTTAAACACAAGATCATATTTAGAGTAGTATAGAGATTTCATAGAAAGAAAAAATCAGTTTAAATGCTGCAGACAAAATGGTCATGAACAACTATACTCTACTATCACTGTAAGTGGACCTCAAAATCTAAATTTAAGGTTGCAAGATATTTCCCCAATCCATTAAACCACCAGCAGCATCAGTAACATATCTATATTACAAAAACTCAAACCGGTAATAGCTCTTAAGGCACACCCTTGCATGCTCTTTAATCACTTACAACTTGAAGTGAAGTGCCATCTATATCCTTACCTTCTTGCAGTTAAACAAAGGTGACTATCACTGTGTACAATCTGGAAAAATGAGCTATCTGTATATGGTGTAAAATTCGCTGTGCATTAAAAAATCTGAACCACCAAGGAATTCATTTAAAATTTTGGTACAGGTAGGTTATACTTGACATCAAAGAAGCATTTCCTCGTTAAAAATATCTCCAAATCCCCACTACAGTTTTTGTCCTTACCAACAAGTGGAAATATTTTTGCATATGGTGTGGGAATGTGAAAAGGTTTATGAATTTTAGGAGAAGAATTTATCTACATTGTCTGATATGATCCCAATGCAATCACCTCTACTTCTTCATGATGATTCAAATTTAGATTTAACAGACAGACAACCTTTCCAGTTTCTTATTTTATTTATTTATGTCTTTGTTTTTCTTTTAAAGATTTTATAATGTGATAAAATAAGTCATTTGCTTTGATTGCACATTTACGGATCAGTGGCGTGGACTAAGGGGAACACTGGGGGATGATGGAGGGTCAGTTTTTTTTTTGTGAAGTAGTTTGGGCGATATGTAAGTGACCTTATTCATTTAAAACAAATAGAGAACAGTTGATCACAAACAATAATAACAACAATTAAATAAATAATGAAAAAGTAAAATAAATATATACAAAGGGTTTGGAGAAGATGGAGAGCTTCTAGCCAATAAGAGTATAGTTTTTTATGTTATGTCATTGGTTTCTATGTAAATCGGAGTTGTTCATTCGGAAACAGGAAAATAAGGACTGAATTGACCAATGTTTAAATCTATTCATGCAAACTACAAAATTAAAGCGGTTAAGCTGTCATAAAATCCATTAAAATGTTGTTATGGAGTCTACATCTTTAGAGCCAATGTTGGATTATGAACTGATAGGAAACAATTAGACAAGACAAGCAGTGTTTGAATGTGTGCTCGTAATCACTCACAGTGTGAAACAAACAAAAAATAAATGTCATCTGATCTTGGCCCATCATCATAACTAGTTTTGATGTGTGATAATAGGTAGGCCTACATTGTTTCCTATGCAATGGTGTGTATGCCAATTTATTCTAAAGGCCTAATCTATATTTATTGTATATGACTGTATATGTGCGGTTTATTTCTTGTATATGTAACAGGGATGTATAAATACAAACACATCATTCTTTTAAGGATTTGAGGATGTGGTGAAACCAGGTCTAGCTTGGCAACAGTTAGGTTAAACCAGTTTGGAAAAGTCCTTAGAGTCATACTTTTTAGCCTTAGATTAATCAAAGTCAGCATGCATCAAATCTTCATATTTAAAAAGTAACAAACATCATTAGGTATTTTGCAATAGTGAGAAAATAACGTTTAAGTTGCTGATAACATGCCTTTATTATATTAAACTATTCAAAACATACATAAAACTTAAAAACATACATAATACTTAAAACGTAAAGGTTAAGCCTTTTAACATAATGCTACAGTGGTAAACATTCAGTGTTACAAGTCTTGGTGTGAACTGGTGAGACCAAGCAAGTTAAACCAGTATGTAAAATCCCCAAATCTCCATAGCAGTCATACACACAGGCAAGCTGCATAAAATATTTAGATCTGTGATATTTCATATTTCCTCAAACAATAGTGAACATGCCAATGTTGAAACCAAAGTTCCCTAATTGTGTAAAAGGAACTTTCATTTTGGTTTGACATGTCTGCAAGTTAAGGATCTAATTCTATTCTACTAGTTTCTTTTTAGCATGCATATTACTAGCATATTGGCTATTTATTAGTACATATAAAGCACATACTATTAATGCCTTATTCTGCATGACCATCCTATCCTACCATATACCTAGACTTAACAACTACCTTACTAGCTATTAATAAGCAGTAATAAGGAGTTTATTAAGGCAAAAGTCTTAGTTAATTGTGAGTCTTAGTTAATAGTCTTTTCCTCTCTCTCTCTCCTCTCTCTCTCTCTCTCTCTCTCTCTCTCTCTCTCTCTCTCTCTCTCTCTCTCTTCTCTCTCTCTCTCTCTCTCTCTCTCTCTCTCCTCTCTCGCTCTCTCTCTCTCTCTCTCTCTCTCTCTCTCTCTCTCTCTCTCTCTCTCTCTCTCTCTCTCTCTCTTTTAATTTACATCTAGTCAAAGAATTTCATAAACATCACAGCATATATTTTCATGAGTCAAGGATCGTATGAAAAAAGCTGTGAATGCTGGATCTATCCTTGTGCCTCAACTTCTCCACAGGCCTCTTCCATCGCTTGAAGAAGACTTACTTGGTTGTAAGGGTTATCATCATATACTTTCCATCTCCAAGAGGAGAATATGTTGGAAGGAAGACTGTCCTGAAATGTGTGTGATGCTCAAACCTGTCTTGCAGCAGTGCTGAATGGTGACATAGGAAATTGTCCCAAACAACTACACAACAACGCTCAATTTCCCCCTGATCACCCTGCGGAAAGTGGAAAGTGTAGGAGCCTTTCTGTGTTGTGCGACCCAAGACAGCGTTGTGTGCCACAACACCAGTAGATTGCAGCACTTGTTGTCCATGCATGGACATTGACTGTAGTACAATCTTAATGTTGATTTTGGATTAATCTCTCAGGGAAAAAGCATACTTTTTGACAATGTCAATTAGATTGGCTCTGATTTCATTTGAAAATGATGTCACCTTTCCTCCCTCCTCTTACATCTTGCTCTCCCCTTCCCCTTCTTCTTATATTTTCTACTTTTGCTCTTTACACTAATACCATTGCCCTCCACTCTACCATCTATTCTCCCTAAACTCCTCCATCTTCTCCTCTTTCTACATCCTTAACTATTCCTGCTCCATCTCCTCTAACTACCACCTATTCCTTTCCCCTCATCTCTTTCTACCTCTTTCACTGTTCCTCTCCCTCTCAATATTACTCTTCCTCAACCCTCTCTAAAACCTCTCACTCTTACACCTCTTCTTTTTCCAATTCTTCTTCTATTTGTGGTTGTGCTCAGGTGAGCTTCAAAGGTTTCTATTTATAACCTATTTTTGCAGCGTTGAGCAATGTAGCCAATCACAAATATATCTGTTGATTTCTTGCATTTATGCAAACCAAAGTCCATACTATTTGAATGGGGGGGGGGGGGGGGGAACAGACAATAGAAGATGTCCAAATTCACAGTACCCATAAAAGAGTATAGGCTAAAAAGTACCCGGATGACCTACTTCTTCCGGCGAGATTCTAAAGTGTGCATATGATAGACACATTACTATCCCATGAGGCCACAGGAGAGGATTTGGGAATGGCAGTGAAGCGTAACTGATGCTGTTAGATCATGTGATAATGACAACATGGCGAATGTAGTACGTCCAGATTACATTCATACTACACACATTCATACTATATAGAACATACTTTTTTACCGGTCATGAAGTAATTACTTATTCAAAATGAGAACCTACTCAAGAGAGTATGCAATTTCGAACGCAGCCATAGACTTGTGTCATATATGTTGAAAAGGAGACTCAACTAGAACGTCGTCTCGTGGTGCCATAACACCTTCTCTTCTCTTCTCTTCTCTTCTCTTCTCTTCTCTTCTCTTCTCTTCTCTTCTCTTCTCTTCTCTTCTCTATTTTTCTAAAAAAAAAAAAAAAAAAATGTATTAAGTGTACTGCGTTACACTAATCTGGGAAGGGTCATAGCATATTACATATTGTTGTCAGTTTAACTGCTTCTATTGTTCTACTAATTTGTAAATCGCTTTGGATAAAAGCGTCTACTAAGTGATTAAATGTAAATGTAAATGATGCACATTCTGTACACATCTACTGTGTCAAGTGACAGGCAAAATGTTATATGTGTCAAGATTCTGTCTATCCATTTCTGAATTCAAAAGTAAGATTCACAGTTTGTGGCACCATTAAATAAAAAGTTTGGGGGGACCTATCCAGACATTAGTGAAAAAATAATAATAATCCCAATATATTTAAAGCTATGAAATGTATGATTACTGTAATATTATTGTTTAATATTTTTTGTGTACAGGAAGATATTATGGTATTTTTTGAGGAGGCCACTATGGAGCCTTCAAGGAAAAGGTGAAAAATTATGAAGTCTTGGAGCGACTGAAAGAGGCAGCAGTGAGGGAAAGTAATCATCAAAATGTACGTTTCTTTTGAGAATGTGTGCACTGCTTTACAAGGTGTATTTTTGAAAAGTTCATTTGAAAAATAATCTAATTAAAATAATAAAAAATACATTTAAAAAAAATCAGTTTCCAGTTTGCAAGAAATCCAGAGTCTCTGACACTGCACTAAGAATACGCCCTACAGCAAAACACTGTATCAACCATCCATGTAAAAACTCTATATTGTTCTTTTCACATATTTTTATTATATATATTTTCTTTGTTTTTGTAGCTTCTAAGCTTAAGGACTAGTATAGATCTTTGTTAATTGTAATATTGTTTAGGTTTAGCTTCTGAAAGTGAAGCAGTATTAAAGCACATCACCACTAGACATTTGTAGCAGTTGGAAGAAGGAAACTTTGAAAAAACAATTTACAGTAACTTATTTCTGCCAAAAAATAATAATAATAATAATAATAATGTAACTGCTGAATCTTTTCATATCTTTTTATCATGTCTTTATTTTTTGCTTCAAATTATGGAGAGTCTCCATAAGTATCTGTTATAAAATCATTATTTGTTTAAATTTGTATACCCATCCCTAATGATGAGACACTTATACGTTTTAATAATAAAAAATAAAAAACTTTTTAGGCATTCGTTACATTATTCATTGATTGTATTGTTTAATTTATTAATTGATCTGTTACATTTTCTGTACTCATGGTTAAAGAATCGGTCATGTTCAGAATGTATTAGCTTACTATTCAAAGTAACAGAATAATGCTGTTTAATAAATGAATGCAGTGTGTGTTTTTTGTTTTTGTTTGTTTGTTTGTTTTTTGGACATTTTCTATTAGACTTTAATAGAGTTTTGTATTGGTTTTCATTACATATATTTATTAATCCCAAGTTATTCGCAGACAACCATTAAACCATTAGAATTTAGAAGGTTCATTTTTTTAAATAGAGCATGAAATGTTAGTTTTATATGAATTTATTAGAGAAATAGATATTAAAAATACAGGTGAGTAATTTGGTCATTAAGACATACTCGCCACATTCCAGCAACATACCACTATAACATCGCCTCGACGAATATGAGAATCACAAAGTTATTTCGCTGCAACGAATATGGTCCAGTTACATTTTCACAAATATACTGTGTTGGCTGGGTGTAAAGCCATGATGTATCCCTTCTAGATAGAATAAATAATTGATGTCTGGAAATATCTGCAATGGCTGCAGAGTTGGACATATAATGCAGATAAGATCTTGTGACCTAATAAATAATGTTGAGTTGACTGTAGCATTGCAATACACATCAATCTATATGTTTACAGATGTATTGTCCCAGACAACTGCACAATATATTAATATATTGTGGGCACATGTTTTTTATTTTAGGTTTAGATTTTGAGAAGTATCTCCTTTTTCACACAGTCTTAAAAAAAGGGTTCCTTGATGTTCTATAGAACCCTGGGGTTACTTGGCCAATAGAACCTTTTACCAAAAAAATGGTTCTACCCTTGGAGAGCAAAGAACCTTTTATATTCAAATGGTTCTATAACTCATTTTTATGACTGAAGTACAAACTAAAGATTACACAATAATTACAGGCCTACAAAACACATTCACAAAGCTTTTTGAGCCAAGACCCAGGAGAATGACTGCGATATTCAAAAACAAGAGCCAACAAATATTAATATCTAGTCAATATGATTTGAGCTTTCTTTATGCAAGTTTGTACATTAGCATGAAACTTATATTTCCTAATACATTATAGTTTGCCTTTTTGACAAATCATTTTATGAAAAAAATAAATAAACCAGGTGTTTTCTTTATTTTGTATACCATATTGTATACCAAATTGTAGTGCTATTTAATAAAGGTTTTAATTTTTAACTGCATTGTGATTTGTTTTTCCTCATTTTAGAGATACATGTTAAAGTTATGTACTGTATGTGTACATACAGTACATAAACAAGCGTATGTTTATTGCAAAGTGAAAATGCTTAAATTAAATAATTCAAACTAAATGGTTAAATGTAATTAAACATTTTAAATGTGAAAAAGTTTTGCTGTCTAATACAGAGTGGAGCAATTTTAAATATGACAGTAATATTTTTGTATAATCGAATAAATTTTAGCTTTTAGAATTTTCTGGATTGGTTATATTTTCTTATTCAATAATAATTAACTTGTTTAATAAAAAAGAACCCTTAAATAGTTCTATATAGCACTATCTATCTTTTTCTATCTATCTCGATTCAAACCATTTGGGGTTCTTTTTATGGAACCATTAAAATGGTTATACAGAACCATTAGGAGTTTCATGAAGTGGCTGATAAATAGAACCATTTCTTTTAAGAGTGCATGTTGAAACAGCTAAATTACAAAATTACACTGCAATGCATGAAACACAAAAAGAGTTGTCATTTATTTTATTTCATAAAGGAATCCGAGATTAATAAATGGTTTTGTCATTGTGTTATGATGGCTGAGAATGTTTAGTATATTATGGTATTAGAATACGTTTATTTTCAGATGTAAATTAAGTGTTTTATGGCATTTTGGAAGAAAGATGAGTGAGGTTAAAAACAACTGTGTGATGAGTTTTTAAAAAGTATTCTGAATACTGAGAAATTTCATAAGCAATAAAAAAACTGTAAAACTGTTTTGTAAAGAAATATTTATTTAGAGCTGAAGTGAACACAGCACAGAACCAAGAAATGTTTCAGTTTGTGTTTCTGAAGAAAAAATGTGTATTGCAATATTTTGCAGTCATCAAATCATACAGAGGAATTATTCTCAGAATGAATAAGAAGGAAGAATAAACTATTGATGATCTAGGTTTATGCAAAAAAAAAAAAAAATCTAATATATTACATATAAAACTGCACTAATTTAGTTCCAATGTATGTTTTATGGTAAATAAGAGTAAAACAGAAATTAATAAAAAGACTTCAGAGTACCTTTACTCAGACCCAGAGCCTGACTGATACTTATTAGTAACAAAGACTTACAATAATGTGTTCTATAACTTTAAATTAACCCACATGCATGTTAATCCAGTAAATGTATACTGGAAAAGAAGCCAGCATGAATGAGAATTTCTACATCTCTATATAATCTCCATATTTTATACATTATATCATTATATCATCATCAACATTCAATAAAAATATCGAACACATTTATCAGATTTGTTGTTATTGTTTTCATTATCCCAAATTGTTTTCATTGTTAAAAATGAAACATCAGTGTAAAGTTTAGAAAGTGAGTTCTCCATCCATGAGTCAAGTTGAATCCTCATCCAGTCAGTCTGACCTGTAATTTGTATGATGATTATGTAACTCAGATTAACAACGCAGTAATAATTTATTTTATAATAACAAACATTTTGAGTTTTCAAAGTGTTAATTAAACACTTACCATCATTAAGATGGCACCAGGATCCTCCCTGTCCAAATAAAAAGTGATTAATACAGAACTTGAATAGAGACGTTATGTATAAACATGGATAAGTATCAGCTTGATTTGCTCTCATCTCCACTAACCTGTTGATTTCTTCTTGTAGTAAATGAGTCCAGCAGCGGCTATGATGATTCCCAGCACCAGACCAGAGGCACCAATGGCGATTTTATTCCTCTCAGGCTCAGGAAGAGAAGGGTCTGTGAGATACAGAATACATGTTTTATTTTAATATTTACAGTGTTTAAGATTGGCTTAATATGTGTGAATGTAGTTACTGGAGCTTTACATTCTTTTATTCAATCATAATTTTTTGTTTGTCAAACTATATTATTTACATAAGTCTTATGTGAGGGAAAATAAATGTTTCCTCATACCCCAGTCTACGATGATGGGTTTAGTTAAGCCGGCATGATCCACCATACAGGAGATCTTCTCTCCAGATTTGGGAGTGTACTCCAGGTGGGAATGAACCTGGTAGTACCAGTCTCCATTAGGCATCTCCTCAGTTGAAGTCACATCAGACTTCAAGACTTTACCGTCTCTCATCCAGGAAATTTGGATCCTCTGTGGGTAGAAGTCGTAAGCGCTGCACATCAACACAGCTGGATGTCTGCCACCAGCCTGAGTCACTGAACTGAGCTTGACCTGTGGTGCCACTGAATCAATAACAATAACATATTAAATGCACATCCCACAATAAATATTGTGATTACATGTACTATATATAAAAGGTTCATAAATATTATTCTATGTGTTTTAGGGTGTATTTCTAATATTTCCAAGGACAAACAAAACTTAAAACATAAGCCATTTTTATTTTATTTTTTTATTTTGACATTTTAAAATTTAAAAAATAATTTAAAATTTAGCAAACTGTTGTTTAAAAGTACCTTGTGTGTGCATTTAAAACAAGAGTTTTGTGTGTGACTTGAGAGATCAGAATCTTGTGCTGCTCACCTGATTTATCAGTGATAGTGCTCTGATATATTTCAGCATTAGGTTTGCAGTATCCCTCCAGCTGAGCTCTCTCTTGCTGCAGAAGGTTGGTATTGTTGTTCCATAATTGTGCATTATATACTCCATGTTCAGTGTACCCCACAAACTTCCCCACAGTGCTGTTGAACTGTATGTACACATCCTTATTGAAGATATAGTTACGAATGAACACCATGTCACTGAGATCATGGGAGCTCCAGATGCATTTACCCGACCCAGAATAGTAGTATCCATTCGCTGAAAAATAATGTTAAAGCAGTTTTACCGTTATGTCACATGATTTCACATCAACCACAGAAAAACAAAAGGACTTGGATGCGTTAGTCAGTTATTGCATTAGTGAGTTGTCTTTTCTATTACTAACAATACCAATAATAATTAATAATGAGGAGAAGATTATTATCATCCTTATTTATCTATCCATTTTGCATTACGCTATTTTATTTACCTGCTCCAGTGAATGCAGACAGCATCAATATAAGATGAAAACACAAGACCTTCGGCAGTGACATTTTCTCTCTCTGTGACTGTCCCAACTGAAGAGGACTACTGCAATACATTAGGTGAATATCTAAATCAACCAGCCAATCAGCTTCTACACATACGAGTGTCAAGTGTTGCTAAGCAGTATCCTGTTTTATTTTAGAACAAAAGACATCACACAATTGCTGTATTCTTTAAGCATATCTGCTAATTTTATTTTAACACATTTTACCTTTTTCAAGTTCATAATTCTTTTTTTAAAGTTGGTTGCGACACTCAAATACAAATCTGACAAATCTCAAAAGGAACTTATCGAAAGCAACAATAATAACGGCCATTTCAATTATTTACATAAAACTGTTTTGCTTTCTGCATTTTTATGATTATGATTATGTGTAAATGAAAAGAAAATAGGAAGAGGTCCCTAAATATACTGATTGTAACAAGGTTGAAAAATGTTGCTGTAAAATTCTATTGCACTGCCTGATGGCAGCTACGGATGCACAAATACAATGATGAAATTCATGCGTTTTATAATGCGGTACCTATTGTCCTTTTTTAAGTTTGTTTGCCTACATTAAAAATCAGTTTTCAGTACATTTCAGTACTCTATATTTATGTCAGTACTCTTCAATCTTACATATTTCCTCTCTTTCTACTCCCTCCACTCTTCCTCTCACCTCTTCTTCTGCTATTTCCACCTCTGCTGACTTTACCACCTTTCTCTCTTCCACTCATTTCCTTCCCTTTTCATTTTTCTACCACTTTCCTCTAATGTTTGTTTGCATTAGGAATTCACAGTTGACCTCCCTCAACTCCCTTAAACTTAAGAAAAATTGTAATTGTTGTGTTAACAGTTTAGTGCATTTCCTTCCTGTGCTTAAATTAATAAACTTACTATATCTGTTTACGTTTTTAGATGAATGTGTTGTTTAGAGAGCATTGACAATAATTTGGAAAAAATATATAAAATCAATTGAGGAAAAACACTTTACAGCACCTCTTCAAAGTGTATTCAATGTTTTTTATTATTCTTAATCTCTTATTTATGAGCAAGGACCACGCTACAACCATGAATGTTGAAGAATTATTTTATTGAATAGAATGTTATGGATGAATAGGGAGAAGATGAAGGGAAAGGGGAAATGGGATGATTGTCAGGTTGATCTGGGCGTCTGGTGTTGGGATGGCCCGGAGAGACTTAGGATGGGAGAATCATCTCAGTTATATATAGTACGAGCGATTAGGATCCCCTGATGCAACCTGGAAAGGAGGAGAAGAGGGGATGGTAAGGATGGTTGAATGGATGAGAGAGGAGGGCAAGGGTGGGTTCGAGAGAACGAGACAAACAGAACTGTAAAGGGATGGCCCAATATTCAGTAAGTACGGTTTTGGGAAGCTAGGTGATTGGTTGAGGAGTGGCCCCGCTCCTAAACCTTAGTTAACTAGTTAACTCCCTTTTTTATCACTATCATCATCACTAATTTATACAGAAGATGAATGAAATTATTTCAGCTATCAAGACAAACTTAGCCTTTCTATAGTTTAAACAGAGCATGGTGCTAACAATGGCATAGTCGTGGGTTTAATTCCCAGGGAAAGAAAGAACTGATAATATTTTGAATACAATGTCATAAATGGATAAAAGTGTCTGCCAAAATTAATAAATGTAGGTATTGGCTATGATATTTCCATAGGTCATTCTAAAATATCTTGTTGTTTTGGTTCCTTTGGTCAATTCTATTCTCATCTGTTCCTCTGTCTGTCGACATACAGCCATGTCTGTTGTATTATGGAAAACACTATCTAAAGCTTTTGAGGCTACCTTGCTTTGGGACAGATATATAAATGACAACACAATATAAAATTACAAGTGAAATCAAAATGAAGAATCTTTATTTGGAGTGCATGTCCGAAAACTTACAAGACCCTGTAAAATGTATAACTTGATTACAACAATAACAGAACATATCTAAATTTAAAAGCAATTTCTACCTTTCTACCTTATTTTTAAGCACACCTTACGACAATTTTTACGAATGTCATAATGTTTGTGGGAAAAGACTTGAATTGATCCAGCAACGAGGAAGACAATGAGCGCTCAACTAGAGAGTAACTAACAGCTTTTATTCAAATTAAAAGTCCAAACTCCAGCTATCACTCTGGATGAACTGAAAATATATGTAAGTGTATATGGTGTTACATTTCGAGCAAAGATATAAGAAATATGTCTATGAATCTATTTATGAGAGACATAATGACGCACAGTATTATTGTTTTAAATTCCACTGGTGCCAATTGAAACTTTATTTGCAGGGCCTGCTACAGAGTATATACAATTTATTTTCAAAGTTTGCTTCCATTTCAGGGATGTCAGTTGCAGTTGTTCCCTTTAATGAGGAAGAAAGTTCCAGCAGCGACTCCCAGCAGTCCAAGAGACAGACCCACTCCACAGAACACAGCTGGACCAACACTGGGTACAGCAACTTCCACGTCTAGGATACACACATACAACCATTTTGTTTATGTGCTTTTTAATGATGTAGACTTTTTCAGTGTTGCACTATTAATGGGGTTTCATATGTATATTTTAGGCTGATATTCTTATATATCACATTTCATTTATTTGAATATATAAACAACTGGAGAAAATAAATAATAGAAATATAATAATCAAATGATTCTAAACAAAACACACACTCACCCCATGTTTTGGTCTGAGGTTGTTCGAGAGATGTGTGGTTCACAGTGCAGCTGTAAATGTCTCCCTCCACAGGCGTGAACTTCAGACTGGAGAAGATGTTGTAAGTGCCGTCATCATTTGGGCGATACTGACTTAGACTGTCTTCTTTAAAAACCTCGTTGTTCTTAGTCCATGAGACTCTGACAGGAGGAGGGAAGAATCCAGTCACGTGACAGATGAGGATGTTTTCAACATTCAGCTGCACATCATTCTTAGCATACATGGAAGTCTGAGGTTTGTCTGCGAACACAGGGAAATACATTGATGCTGTTTTTATTTTAAAAATCTGAGAGAGTTTTTTTACACTGTTTTTAAAACCAACTTGAGAACATTATTACACTGATATATTCTTATAAATATAAACATATGTAATTAAATAGGGGTAATTCAAATGCATACCAACCCATTTTCTCTTGGGGATTTTTATAAGCCTTGATAGCGACATCTAAGTTTGCTAAGCAAACTTGAATATTAGCTAAAGCACTCTCATAGAGTCCAGGGTAGGAAGAGTGCTCTGCAAAGTCAGGAAGAGCATCTACTTCTACTCCTTTAACAAAGTCTGCATAGCTTGTTTCCTCTCCGTCTAATCCATACATAAATTCTTTATCTGTATTAGAGCATCCCATTAACAGGAAATCTTCATGCACAACTGAAAAAGAAAAAAATATCAGTATTAGCTCAATGTAACAACACATAATTTTCAATCTAGACAAAATACTGTACATTAGAAAGGTCAATATAGAATTATTTGAATATGAGATGTATTCATTTTATTGCAAATGAGAACAAAATAAATTTTGTTTATAAAAAATGCCATAATTGTATGAGCTGTAGATGTTTCTGTCTCAGCCTTGTCTGATTACAGAATATTATACTATTATTATAAATTAAATATTAATACAAAACAAATATTTTCAAGCCGCAATCATTTAAAGACTAGAACAGCCTTTTATTAATTATATTACATATCAGTATTCATGGCATACAGTTAAAGATGATGAGAATGTTAAGTTTTTTAAGTTGTTAAGTTTTTTTGAATGAATCCACTGACTTACCTTTATTCTCTGAAGAAACAAGAGCGACAAGCATGAACATAAACACGTAGAGCTCCATCTTTCTCAAAGCTAAATGGGACAAACACTACACTCTCTTTTGTTTAAAGATAGCAGGTCTTTACTCCGCCTTGTGGCTCATGTCACAGCCTCATAATCCCCTCAACCAATCAAAATCGTCCCTCACTCTGATATTATTGTATCTTGGCAAAATATATATTTTTCCTGTTTTACATTTACAAGTTTTCTAAATTTAAGAGCAACCAGTATTCTCTTACAGCTTGCTTTATATGTATGACTTTTCAGTATACAATTGCAATCTTTTTTTATTTTGTATTTAAAAAACTGGTTTACATAATCTATAAAATACTATAGTAAATGTACAACCGTTCATACAAGTAATGCAGTGATACATGGATTACTTTTGAGGACAGGAACATTTTAAATAATCTTGTTTGTGCATGGTTGTGTGCATGAGAACTGAGATGAGACCTCAATATAAAATATAAAATAAAAAGTGTCCAGGATATATTTGAAACAATAAATTGCCTGAGTGTGAATGTGTATGTTAGCACTGTGATGTACTGGCCATCTGTCTGAGAAGCTGGATAGGCTCCAGCATCACTTTTACAATATGACAAGATGACTGAGAGAATGGATGGATGGACTAACATAAACTCTAAATACAATAGGTTTGTTTAGAGTAACCTCTATATGCATTTCAATCTTGAATATCATTTTAATGTAATCACCATAAGTCACAGCAGGTCAAATAATCAAAATTAAAATCATTTCCTGCATGTGTTGCCTTTGTGTTTATACTTTTAAGATATAAGGTTTCAGAAAATGTCTCTTATCTACTGCAAAACCTTTTTTTATTTATTTGTTAATTTATTTTTTAGCAAAACTGTCTAAGCCGCTGCAACACTGAACACCTTTTAGATCCATTAGTTATTTTATTTTGGCCACTAGATGGCATTTTGATTATTTACCATGAATTATGGTCATTATATGATTTTATAAGTCATATTGCTTTTCTGTTAAAGTTGTTAGTTATAAATTGTGCATTTGTTTGTTTGTTTGTTTGTTTGTTTGTTTGTTTGTTTGTTTGTTTAATGTACTTTTTTGCACTACTTATGCACCACTGTTTCAATTGGGAGATGAACAACCACACATCTTTTAGTGGTTTGAGAAATAAATAAATCTTATGTTAAGAGATTTCCTATATCACATTAAAATGTCTCATTGGGACTGGTACAATGGTGCTATTCCCAATCCACAAATTAAACCATAATAAAGAATAAATTAGGAAAACCCTGAAGGGGTGTTGTGTTCTCTGAGGACAAAGCTGGCTAAAAAACAAGCATGACATAATAGCAGCACTAACAGTAAGGCCAGAGCCTACATCTCAATGACCACTGCAGTAATACAGGATTCCCAGCTGCAAAATGAAAGTAAATTGTACCACAACTATTCAAAATTACAACTTGATCAGTAACAATTGCTTCAGCCATGCTTCTTAAATTGCCAACTGCCACAAGCAAAGATAAATTAATATCCCACTGGTATTTATGACTTTATGGTTTTGTTCATGTGCACTCAGCTCATAAATCTGATTGCTCAGACATGACTAAAATGCACAATAATTTCCATTATAAAAATGAATAGTTACAGTTTGCAGCTACTGATTGCTTAATGATTCAGTAACAGCGATGAGACAAAACACCTGTTACCATATTCACTGTACAACTCTCATAGTGGAACAATATGTTTGTGGCATAGCAAAAAAAAAAAAAAAAAAAAGTATGCCAGGGACTATATCTTCTGGCAGAATCTCATTTTTTAAATGAAATATTTGTGTCTTTTTCTATATATAAATATCAAACACTTCATAATAAATCACAAATAAGATAGATATATGTGTTCAGATGTTTTTAAGGATAATACAGTATAGCTCATACCCATTCAAGTAAATATTTCTTAAATCAGATTGTACTAACATTGGCCTTTTTATTCCAATCACAGCTCACACTTATTAAGCACGTTATTAACGTTACAAAGTAATGTTGCCTTAGCTAGTATCACTCTTGCACCCTCATTTAATGTTGAAATAATGTTGGGAACTCAACCAAAAATCAATGGTAATAGTATTGATTCAACATTACAAAGTGATATTTTATTAACATCACTTTTGCACCCTCCGTTAATTTTGAAACTATGTTGAACAAAAAATCAATGGTAATGCTATTGAATCAACATTACACAATTGGTTCTACATCATTGATGCTGAATCAATATTGAAATTAACAAAAATAATCAATGGTAATATTGTTGAATCAACGTTACTGTCACAGTCCTCGTCTGCACCTGTCTGTCCTTGTCTCTGCACTACACTTCCCAGGATCCTCTTGTCTCCTCACCTGTACTCACTCCCTCAATCATCCACCTGTTCATCGTCTTCATCATCAGTGTCACCTGTTTTCACCTTGTTATGTTTGATTCCTGCTTGTATTTAGTCTGCTTCTGTTCAGTCTGTCCTTGTCGGTCGTTGTATATGTTACAAGTGTTTTGAGAGAGCGGTTTGCCTGTACCTGTTTCCTGTCTTGTTCACAAGTAAATTGTTGGAATTGAAGCCTTTTTGCCTCAGCCTGCCTTCATCCACACCACACCCGCGACAGAACGACCGACCACATCATGAGCTGGGAGCTCGCGGGACAGATCACGGCTTTGGCGCTGGATAGCCGTGATCTGTTCCACTTTACCTGGGGCTTTGTTCCACTCGCTGCTTCATGCTCGCTGGGCGATGAAATAATCAAGGCATGTTACCGGCGGGGGGCCAAGGTGGTCGACCCAAGGGAGCTTCCAGATCTCTCCGGTCTGGACTGGAGAGAGGCAGTTTCCAAATGTCTGGAAAGCTTTCTCCCATGGCACGCCATGTCCTCACCACTGATTCCGTCCAGCCCAGCCGAGCCTTCACCCCTGGCCCCGTCCAGCCACATCCAGCCAGAGATCGTCCAGCCAGAGACCGTCCAGCCAGAGACCGTCCAGCCAGAGACCGTCCAGCCAGAGACCGTCCAGCCAGAGACCGTCCAGCCAGAGACCGTCCAGCCAGAGACCGTCCAGCCAGAGACCGTCCAGCCAGAGACCGTCCAGCCAGAGACCGTCCAGCCAGAGACCGTCCAGCCAGAGACCGTCCAGCCAGAGACCGTCCAGCCAGAGACTTCTTCCCCGCTGGTCCCGTCCAGCCCTGCCGAGCCCTCACCGCTGGTCCCGTCCAGCCCTGCCGAGCCCTCACCGCTGGTCCCGTCCAGCCCTGCCGAGCCCTCACCGCTGGTCCCGTCCAGCCCAGAGACTTTCAATGACTTTATCACTCTCCCCATTAATTTTTTGGGGGGGGGGCCATAGGCCCTCGCCGTGGGCTCCAAAGGACCCACGGCCACCCGAAGGGGCCTCACCGCCATGGCCACCCGAAGGGGCCTCACCGCCATGGCCACCCGAAGGGGCCTCACCGCCATGGCCACCCGAAGGGGCCTCACCGCCATGGCCACCCGAAGGGGCCTCACCGCCATGGCCACCCGAAGGGGCCTCACCGCCATGGCCACCCGAAGGGGTCTCACCGCCGTGGCCACGCCCTCAGCCTGCTCCGCCCTGGCCACGCCCTCATCCTGCTCCGCCCTGGCCGCGCCCTCATCCTGCTCCGCCCTGGCCGCGCCCTCATCCTGCTCCGCCCTGGCCACGCCCTCCGCCTGCTCCGCCCTGGCCACGCCCTCCGCCTGCTCCGCCCTGGCCACGCCCTCCGCCTGCTCCGCCCTGGCCACGCCCACGTCATGCTCTGCCATGGCCGCCTGATCCATCCTGGAGTCCGTCCTCCTGCACCCGATCCGCCTTCCCGTCACGGACTCCAGGATGCCCACCCTCCCACCCTCCCACCCCTGTTCTACGGCGTGAGGCCACGCCTACCGGGAGGGGGGAGTAATGTCACAGTCCTCGTCTGCACCTGTCTGTCCTTGTCTCTGCACTACACTTCCCAGGATCCTCTTGTCTCCTCACCTGTACTCACTCCCTCAATCATCCACCTGTTCATCGTCTTCATCATCAGTGTCACCTGTTTTCACCTTGTTATGTTTGATTCCTGCTTGTATTTAGTCTGCTTCTGTTCAGTCTGTCCTTGTCGGTCGTTGTATATGTTACAAGTGTTTTGTGAGAGCGTTTTGCCTGTACCTGTTTCCTGTCTTGTTCACAAGTAAATTGTTGGAATTGAAGCCTTTTTGCCTCAGCCTGCCTTCATCCACACCACACCCGCGACAGTTACACTATGATGTTGATTCTAAATATTTTGTTGAAACACTGAAAATACAACTGAAAAGGAATGTCAAACAATGTTGCCATCAAGTTAATGTTGAAACAACAATAATATTTCAATCACACTTCAATGGTGCGTCAGCAAATTCAAAATTTCAAAAGACCATTTCAAAATTTGGCGCAAACCTTTAAAAATATAAATGACACCTTTCCAGCAGTTGAGTCAATTTTTTTTATTCAATCAAATGACAAAAAAGATTTATTAAAATATATATTTTTTTAAAAGAAAGGGGGAGAAATAGGACAAAAGCATAACCTTTAAAAATAAAATTGGCTTCAGAAGTCTGATGTCAGAACTACACACTGTAAAAAGAAAAGGTGCCTGGAGGAACCTTTTGGGGTTCTTCACTTTGCCACACCGGCGGAACCGTCTGTAGATCCTCTAGGAACCCTTTAAAAAGGGGCGATTCTCTGAGGAACCACCCAGGTTTCCTGAGGAACTCTTATATAAGGCACTGTGTGGAACCACTTTGGGTGCCTCCAGGAACCAATTTTTATTTATTTATTATTATTTCATGTTGTTACTATGGTTACATTAACTTCTATTATAATAAACAAACTGAACCAAATACAAAAATAAGAATTGTTTATTACATATTTATTAATTACATACCGGTATTACATACATATTTAATACATACACTTCATGCACTTGGGAAAAGAAGCTAGTAATAGATTAATATCAATGAATAGAATACACAAACAAATAGTATAATACATAATCAACAAACATGAATAATCAACCATGTATATACAATAGGCTATACGTACAAGAAAAGACATCTCAACAAAATGCATGGAAACACATACGTTCCATGTAATAAATCAATGTAAAAAAAAAAAAAAAAAAGTGCATCTTCACTAAAGTTGTGTGAAGCTTGATGAGTCTGATGTCACTGTTTTAAAATCCAAAAGCTCTATCAGATGCCAAAAACAAACAACAAACGGTGCTAATATACACTCATTGTGCTGTAATATTCCTGAAAATTATGATCCTAACTTTTATCTCTATACCGAAATCTCAGATGGTTATTTATTCAGCTATTTTGAATCGTAAAATATTGAAGCCTGGGATGCCGTGAGACTGGAGACTGTAATGTACACTATGGCTTTTGAAAACCTTAAATGTGTGACTTGAATCAACAGTGCTCATAAATGGTTGAGTATTCTCACTAGAAACAAGATAGATAGTTAAATTACGGAAAAATTTTCTGTTGTTCTGTGAATTTTCAGCCATTTCAATTAGAATCCACACGATCAGCAATTTCACGTGTGGTCAAAAATGTCACTATGGGACCAAGTTGGTCTGTGAAATTCGCTGGATTTAACCAACAGAAAGCTGCTTGGAAGTGACTCCAGTGTGAGCTGTGCTCGTCGCTACACTGATGACAATGGTCAATGTGTTTTGTTACAGCGAGGCCTTTACTCGGTGCAACATAAAATGCAATCAATAATAAAATCTTCACATGTGGACATGTGAGGTATTTAACGAGTTAGAAAAGTGAAAAGATGAAGCAGCTTCATTTTCCATTTGTTTTTCCTCTTTTCTGGTGGATGGTCCAGGCACTTCAATGATTTTCAGGTCTACAGGAGGATTTTTATTCTTGTTCAAACTTGTATTTCAGCTTACCGAGGTCTCTGCAAAGAACAAAAATTACTGTTAGTAATGTTATTAAAGTGATAGTTGTGAACTTATAATTTCCTCAGCCTTGTGACATTACAAACCTGTTTGACTTTCTCTCTGTGGAACCCAAGCAGATCTCGGGCATAATGCAACCGCAGTCACCATTCGCTTTCACTGCATGAAACACAAGCAGAACAAAATTGTGTAAATCATTCATGAAATCATTCTTATGTACACTTGTCTAGTTCAATTCAATGCAACAATTTATGTAAAAATTGATATTCTGTTAAGCTCCAAAAATGTCCCAGAAAAGATCCTAAAAATATAAAAAATTAAAAAGCAATGTAGTCCACAACTCATGTGTTATGAGTTGTGTTGTAAGTCTTCTGAAGCCATATAATAGCTTTTTTGTCAAAAAGACTAAACTTGAATTATATCTCTAAAACTTGAAACTTGAATTATAACTCTGAAACAATAATTCAGAGTTCAAATGGCTTATATTCAAATGCAAATAATTAAGGTATAAGAAAAAATGCATAGCATTATTGGTGCCTAATTTTTCTGAGAAACATGAATGAGATTACACAGTCAAACAATACAATTTCACACAGAAAAGTTCATAGTAATAAAGTACTTGCATGTGGTGCAGGTAACGTTAACTTACTGTAATTCAATGTTGCTTCTGAAATGTTCAGATGATTTTAGAAATGCAGTGGTTGTTCTGGGGAAACAAAAGAACAAAGCTGATTATATCCATTCACAACATGTATTGGCCAGTAAAGGGCTTTAAAATCAGGGCACATGTAGTAAATAAACAAAAATAGACCAAACTAACGTTAACAATATCCACTTGTGTTATTCATAACAAACGCCATTGACGACAGCAGGAATCAGCTATTAATTAGTTGTATCAGCAAATTGAAGACACAGTTGTAAAGAATACATTGAATTGAATGACTAACGTTAAAACAATCTAAGACAATAAGTCAATGATTTTGTTAATTTAGTTCATTAGATTAGTTAGCATCGCGGCTAAAACCTTCATACCACATAGGGTGCAGTAAACACTGTAAAAACAATAAATAAATAAAAATTAATTTAGTTGTATGTGTTTGAAAATATAGTCAGTAGACTCTGTATTTATATTTCTTTGGCGAATTTACAAACCTTGTAAAGAAGAGCCGAACAAACAGCTGAAGCTTTGATGAGAGGAGCCGTTACTTTCAAATCCGATGATGATGATCAGCTGATTGTTGCGCGCGTGGTTCACTGAAGCGATGACAGCAAAGGAATAGCAGTAGTTTCGTGACAGAATAAAACTTTTCTTCTTCTTCTTCTTCTTCTTCTTCTTCTCTTCTTCTTCTTCTTCTTCTTCTTCTTCTTCTTCTTCTTCTTCTTCTTCTTCTTCTTCTTCTTCTTCTTCTTCTTCATTGTTGTTGTTTAAGGTTTCAATTAATCAATAAAATAGGCCTATACTATACTAAATAAATGTAAGCCAATGAATACTGAATCAGAAGTATAATTTATGAAATATATTTATGATTTTTTTTAAACGTAAGTATAATAATAATAATAATAATAATAATAGGATAATAATAATCTTATTCTGGCCTCACAGAACCATTGGGTTCCTCCAGATGCTGGCTTTAACATAAGAGATCTTCCAGGAACCACTTAAATGTTAAAAGATCTTACAATAACCCTTTTATAGCATTCAAGTTCCTCTAATTTCCCCCAAAGCACTTCGAGGTCTCATGGTAGTTAAAAGGTGACTCCAGAACCTCTGAACTGAATACAAAGTGCTTAAAGGATCCCCTAAGTTCCACCAAGAACTGCAAAGATTGTCAGTGCTCCTCCAGTAACCCTACTATAGGAGAAAGAGTTTTGAGGCACTTAAATTACATTTTTAAGTTCCTTGAGTATCCGACAGGATATTTGAGGCACCTTTAGTTTTTACAGTGTATGATTATAGTATAGTTAAATTCTGTTTATTTAATTTATTTATTTCTATTAATGCTTCAATATCAAAAGAAAGCACTATGGAAGGGGTGTCCGATTTTATCTGCAGCCCTAATTAAACCTGAGGCAGCTAATCAAGGTAATCAGATCAATGAACACTTCCAGGTGCTGGAGCTAATCTCTTCATGAAGAGAAACAAACACCTCTGAGCTTTAGCCATTAACTACATCTCAGTTCATTTTCTGTGCAACTACAGCATTCAAATAACACGTTTATCTTGTAGAATAAAAGATCTTAGGTTTTTTCAATGAAAATTTCTTTAAAGAGATAGTCATCATTTACTCACCATCAAGTTGTTCCAAACCTGTATGAGTTTCTTTCTTCTTTTGAACACAAAATAAGATATTTTAAAGAATGTTGGTAACCAGAAAGTTGACGGTGGCCATTGCTTTCCATAGTACCAGGGGAGTCAATGGCTAGCATCAACTGTCTGGTTGCCAACATTATTCGCTTATTTTGTGTGCAGCAGAAGAAAGAAACTCATACAGGTTTTTAAACAACTTGAGGGTAAATAAATTATGACAATTTTATTTTCAGGCTGAACTATCCCTTTGAAGCTGCAGATTCACATTGACCCTAATCTCTTTAAATATCAAAAAATAGCCATGTCAGTCACTTTCTTAATAAACACTAGATGTTTTTTTGTTATTGTGTTTCAGTGGAAACGAGCTAAACTGAATGGAAATTTGTTATTTCTCAAATTTAATACAGATTCAGGAATATGAACGATTACCTGATTAAGCGGTGATAAGATACAGGATATCATCAAGTCCCAGGTCAGGTGATTATGCTGTCTACAACAACTCAGTGTATGATACATTTTTTGTCCATCTTCATCTGCCTTCACTCCTACTAAAGGAGCATGTGCTCTGCATGCAAGCACTGATGGATACAAGACATGGGCTATGTTAACATTCTTGCTCATGTTCATGTCTCTTGCACCTTAAGAAATCTGTTCAAGGACGTAATAACTTTATTCAGGAAATTCCTAATAAACTTTACTAAAGCAAGATGCATTTTTTTAATAAAGTAGAAAAATGGGTGAGAAAAATAGATGCTTTATTCAAACACTTTAATAACTTGGTAATCTATCTAATTACAGTGAGTAACAACACAAATCAAACACAAATAAGGATGCAAAACAAACGGAGAAATAAGGTAGATGCACCATTGTTTGAAACTCTGCTGAAGTCATGTAAGTATGTCAGGTGATTCAACAAACAAGAGGTCTGTATAGGATGCACCTGTTTTCTCTCTAATGAGGAATCATTAGACTACTGAGAAGTGCACATGCAAAGACAAAATGGGCGTTCACAAATCAGTGGCCAATTTCAAACTACAATACAGGTAAATATTTTTCAACCATTTTTCAACAGACTTGCTAAAATCATGAATGCCCACCCCTAAACCAAGCCCACAGTGGATTACAGCAAATCGGGTAAAGCGGTTGTAAATGCCCATTGTGGTTTGAAAACGCCCCACTGATCGAGAAACACCCACTAGTGTTCTGCAGATATACGCCTGAATGATCTTATGCTCATCAACTACAAATCACTGTTAGTTCAATGTCACTGTCTCCACCCATGTGTGCTGTTGGCTTTCATCAAAATTTCAGTGCTGATCCAGCACACTTTAAACATTGAAATGTCAATCTCAACCAAAATGATGGTTTAGATCAAAACTCAATATTGTATCAATGTCACCATGCTATCTGGGATGTGTATAGCAAATTTGACTCAAAGCATGCTAAGATGCTGAGTCTTTGTTTCTAAATACTTATAACTAACATTATATTCAGTGACATAAGAGTCACTGTTTCTCACATTCTAAATTTATTTACTTTGGTTAGTAGGCAAAACTGTGTTCAGGCACTGTTCATCAAACTATACATAATCATATAGTAATTCAATACCCCATATTACTCAAGCAAAAACATAAACACATATTTCTGCTGTTTTAATCTATAATGTTTTATGTATTTACTCATTATGAGGAATTTGATGAATATGGAAGGATTTTGGTCAGCATATTGCAATGACCAATAATACAGAATACACTGCATATTCTCACATTGTATTGTAATGTCATGTGTTGCTTGAAAGTTCCGTTTTTGGAATAGACCCCCGTGGTGAACATGATTTCACCAAATATTTTCCTGGATCCACATCCTTGTTGATCTGGGAACAACATTCCAATCAACCTATTTGGGGTTAGGATGTGAAGTTCATATATTTAATTTACACAGAAATTAATATAGTATGACTGCAAAAAGTGTTATATTACTTAAGGCAGCCAGTTAGAAAAAGGTAAATAAATGAATTAAATCTTGGAGTCTGTTTTTGATAGATTTTAGTGTACAGTAATTTTATAAAACTATAGAGTTAGTAAACATTGTTAATGAAATGCCTAGTTTAAAAAAGCTGTGCTAAAAATTACCCAGAAGCTAACCCAGTCATGTGTTAATATCATTGACCTATTGCTGTGTTATGTTGTTGTGTTAGTAGTTTTACAAATACTAATTGTTGTATTAATTGGCTACAATGTTGCATTAACCAGCATGTTGTTATTATTATAGCCATGTATGACAATATTTGCATTCAATTGGAAGTAGCAAAAAACTAATTCAAATGTATTTATTGGTTGCAATTGTTTCAATTTACAAACAAAGCAATGAAGACACAAAAATAAACAGGCTGAAGTCAAGTAAATGTAATTGCAAACTCTCAGCTGACAGTGTGTTGAGGAGCCTCTAGGAACAAACAAACACACGACACAGGGTGAATGCCCAAAATGTAACAAGGCAAAATAACCGGTTGCCGTCTTTATTTGGGCTTGTTAGTGATGTAACAATATGTATTTATTTGTCAATTTATGTAACCTGGAAGGACCCTTTGAGATAAAGTGTGTCTTCTACCAAGGAGTGTCATCAAGATGAGCAGCAAAAGGCAAAAACAGAACACCAATATCTAGAAAACAATGTAAAATGTTACTAAGCTGGTGCTTCCATTATTATAGGCAAGCTGCCAGTTTATGAATAAAGTGTGGGCTTTATAAATAGTTTTACACGGGTCAGAGCAGACATTATGTTTTCTGCCTTTTACCGTTTTTGTACAATCGCTATGACAATTTTTTCAATACTGTTAACAGCTGTTTTGACTTTAGCCTGTAAGGTTAGGTTTAGAATGGTGTTATCTGTTCTGACATACAGTCTAAAGCATTGGTAAATTTGGCAGTAAAAATCCATTGTTTTGGTCTTGTTTGAGCTTGTGTGTAAAAGAAGTTCAAGCATTTTAAATTTGTGTTAATTGTATGCATTTTGTGTTAAAGCAACAAGAAATGTGTTAATAGTATAGCTTACACAGACGGATGTAGTGATAACTGTGTTAAGAGTTTTGGAAAATTGTTTTGAAAAAGTTTAGATGCTGAAAAAGCCTTTGATTCTGTTAGCTGGACCTATCTTTATAAGGTTCTCCGCAAATTTGGCTTTCATGAAGTTATAATTAGAAGTATACAGGCACTTTATGATACACCAACTGCAAAGATAAAGATTAATGGTTATTTATCAAAGTCATTTACATTGGAAAGAGGCACTTGGCAAGGATGCCCATGGTCCCCTCAATTATTTGCACTCTATTTGGAACCCTTAGTACAAAGCATCAGACAGGATAAAACAATCCAAGGCATCAGTATAAAAGGAGTGGAACACAAAATAGCCTGCTATGCACATGATATACTGATTTATCTGGGAGACCCAACCAAGTCTTTACCTCAACTCATGAAACAATTTCAGAATTCTGGCCCTCTCTCTGGATATAAACTAAATATTGATAAAACAGAAATAATTTCATATAATTATAACCGCCCTGTAAATATTAAAAATACATGTTTGTTAAAATGGCATACAAAATCATTTAAATATTTAGGTATCCATTTGACGAAAAACAGAGAAAAATTACAAAGAAAGAATTTTGATCCACTAACTGTAAAAATCAGAGAAGATTTAGCCGAATGGAATCTAATTCCCTTTTTTAGTTTTAGCTCAAGGATTGAAGCAATTAAAATGAACGTATTACCAAAACATCTTTACCTATTCCAATGTCTACCTGTAGAAATTACCGGAAAACAATTCACAGAATGGGATAAAAAAATTCACGTTTTATTTGGCAAGGGGAAAAGCCCAGAGTATGCTTTAAAACATTGCAGCTCCCAAAGAATAAAGGAGGTTGGGCTCTTCGCTCATTAAAAGATTATTATACAGCAGTGCAAATTAGGACAGTGGTATATTGGTGTGACCCACATTATAATGCTCCTTGGAAGGATATGGAAAGTTAAAGAATATTCCTGTACAAACAATATTAGCAGATAATAATTGACGACAATATATAGATAAGCTAGAAGACCCATGGACACAGCTTACTTTAAATGTTTGGGCAACTGTGATAAAAGAATTTCATTTGTTGGAATACACTTCCATTTTTAAATGGATTGCTTATGACTCAGACTTCACTCCAAATCAGTCTGATAACAGGTTTAAATTGTGGACAAATAAGGGAATAACTTCCTTTTGCACAATCATTGAGAAAGGTGAAATTTTAAGCTTTCAAGTATTAAAGGAAAGGTTTTTACTAGAAAATCAAGATTTTTATAGGTACCTTCAGGTTCGAAGTTATTATGATAAAAAAATAAAAGGAAAAATCAAAGACAATTTGAATCCACTATTAATAGACTTGCTTAAGAAGACATACACATCAGGTATTAGATATAAGATAGTCTCTCAGATATACAAGAGTTTAATAAATATGAAAAAACACTCTACAAGTTACATCAAAGAGAAATGGTTGACAGAAAGTGGAATAATTTTTACTGATGAAGAGTGGTCAACTGTATGAAAATTTCAGTGGAAATCAACTAGGTCACTAAATTGGAAGTCCACAGAGAGTACTGCTGGAAAAAAACATTGTTAGATATTTTCTAACACCAATGCAAACGGCCAAATACAGTAATAAGACCCCCAAATGTTGGCAAAACTGTGGATGTAATGAAGCAAATCATTATATTTTGGGAATGTCTACATATTCAAGAATATTGGAAATACAGGATGCCCTTGAACATATTTTTAGAGGAGACATACCTCTAAAATGCAAATTACTGTATTTTGGTTGTGTATGTCTAGTATAGAAGCAGATAATAAATACCTGATGGGCGTGCTTTTGGCAGCCAGTAAGAAGGCAATCACACGCAAATGGTTAAAACAAGAGAGACCAACATTAGATGACTGGATCGATGTGACCATTGAGATTTATATGATGGAAAAGATAACTTTTTTGTTAATTTGAAGATAGATGTTTTTCTGGGAAAATGGAGGAAATTGGTTGAATATGTATCAGAAAGAAGGTCAGATTTTGTTGCTATACTTAAATAGATGAAGATTAATATATAATGTACATGTTAATAATATGTCTGCATGTGTATGTAATAATAATTCTCATAAGTAATTTGAGATTATAATAAGAAGTTATTTGAGGTTGTAAAGGATGGAATCTAACTAAGACACAATTCTCTCCCTGGATGTACTGTATATAGTTACCTTTTTTTCTGCCCTTATTTCTTTACTTATTTTTATTTTCTGTTGTAAAAGAGAAAAAAAAAAGTTATACTTTGAAACAATTGAACTAACCTGGAGTACAATTTATATTTAAAACACATTAGGTAATTGTACATACCTATATTTGTAATTGAGCATTGTATGTAACAATGAAATATACTATATGATTGTAATCAAATGAATAATCAAAATAAACACAAAATAACAAAGAAATGTAATAAGGTTGCCATTTGTTGTATAAACTATAATCAATATGTGATAAGTGCTCAAAAAAATAGCGAAGGATTGACAATCAACTGTACACTGTATGGTGACTGAAAAAAATGATACTGTACATCTCACCTGCATAAATAAAATGCTGTCATTTTGCTGAGGTGTTGTGTAGCCAGCGGATCCAGCTCGCATCTTGGGGTGAGGGAAGTTATTTTTGGTTTCTTGCCATTGCCTTCCTTCTGAAGAAGGAGGAGTGCTTGTAGCCCGTGGCATGTAGCTTCTCAAGCTGCAAAGAGATTTATTTGTAAAGGATAAAAAAAGCTGAGTGTAATTTCAGTTTGAGGCAGGACTTGAAATTTGTTGTAAGAAAAAAAAAAACCTGCACATTATTACACGTCATATTATATTAAGTACCTGTGATCATATTGACAGAATTTGAAAGCACTTATGACCAGCAAAAGCATAATTACGGAGTCATCTTCAAAAGTGAAATTTTAATGAAAAATAAGCTCTGGCTTGAATTTGATGTTAGAATTATTAACAGATCAGCACTCAACGTTAACTTTTAAAAGTGGTAAAAAAGTGGTTGCCAGCTTGGCAACCATTAATGTTGAGCCCTGCAGATAGATTTTTTCCATCCATCTCTCATATTTACCATCCAAATTAATAGGTTTACACTGAAAATCAATGCATTTCAATACATTGCAAATACATAACAGGATTAAGCCTACAAAGAGGAAGGTGGGACATCTAGGATCCAGGATTTAGTTAAGTACACAATATAGGTGTTTAAGTACACAGGTTCTTTACTTTGGTGGACCACAACCTATACATACTGTAGGCCTGTACTGTGTATAAGATTGCAAGAGTGAGAGTTGTCGAACAAATCTGCTAACTTTTTGGGGGTCCTTTTCAAATGTGCTTATAAAGCTCTCCCTCTCTGTCACATCCGCTGTCTCTTTCTCAACGTGAGTGTGTATCTCTCTCTGCCGTTGTGTCTTCTTTTTCTAAGGCTACTTACAAATTGTGCATCTTGTAGAAATTAGCACTTTATATGGTCCTACTGGTCTGGATTAGGCAAAGGCTACTTAGTTAATTAATATGCCTTTTAAAGTTAACAGTCAGTGACCTCAATGGTTGAATCTGCTGGCCTGTTCCCAAAAGCCATAACCACTTTGAACTCACACATGCACTGACTCCAAAGTCTTACCCCCAACCCCCGGACTTTCTCCTACCCACCTACTGTGCAATATTTAACATTTACTACTTTTGATAACACTGATATTCTGTGCAATTTCATTACTGTGCATCATTATTTGACAATGCGTATCACACTGTCAGGGTTTGTGCAGGTGCTGAAGACGAGGACACGGAATTTCCATATAATAGTTTTTAATTACAAAATGAAAACTTTCCAAACTTAAACAGGAACAAAACTCCAGGAAATCAGAAAACACACAACCATACGTAGACGACGATCGACAAACACTGGGAGAAAACACAGGGCTTAAATACACTTGAAATGATTGGGTAATTAACTGAACACAGGTGATGAGACTGAACACAAACGAGGAGCGGGAAAACTTAACAGGACTAAACCAAAAATCACACAAGACAGGGAAAAACAAGATCACAAAGGATAACTAAATACATCAAAACGTGACAGTACCTCCCCCCTCCCCGAAGGCGCGTCCTCGCGCCGTATAACATCCAAAGGGGTGGGAGAGTGGGCGCCCTGGAGGCTGACGAGGGCATGGTGCAGGTCCAGGAAGCCTCCAGGGCGGAGCAGGCTGTGGGCGTGGCCACTGCGGAGCAGGCTGTGGGCGTGGCCAGGGCGGAGCAGGCTGTGGGCGTGGCCACAGCAGTGCAGGCTGTGGGCATGGCCACGGCGGTGCAGGCTGTGGGCGTGGCCAATGCGGTGAAGACCCTTCAGGTGGCCACGGCGGTGAAGACCCTTCAGGTGGCCACGGCGGTGAAGACCCTTCAGGTGGCCACGGCGGTGAAGACCCTTCAGGTGGCCACGGCGGTGAAGACCCTTCGGGTGGCCACGGCGGTGAAGACCCTTCGGGTGGCCGTGGTGGTGAAGACCCTTCGGGTGGCCATGGCGGTGCAGGCTCTTCAGGTGGCCACGGCGGTGAAGACCCTTCGGGTGGCCACGGCGGTGAAGACCCTTCGGGTGGCCGTGGTGGTGAAGACCCTTCGGGTGGCCATGGCGGTGCAGGCTCTTCAGGTGGCCACGGCGGTGAAGACCCTTTGGGTGGCCACGGCGGTGAAGACCCTTCGGGTGGCCATGGCGGTGTTATTTTTTCAGGCCTCCAAGGATCTTTGGCCGGCCACGGCGAAGGCGTATAGCGCCCCCCCAAAATTTTCTTGGGGAGGACAGGCTCAGGATCGGGAACTGACTTGACATCAACGGGCGCAGGGTCAACGGGGTCTGGGTCAACGGGCTCTGGGTCTGGGTCAACGGGCTCTGGGTCTGGGTCAACGGGCTCTGGGTCTGGGTCAACGGGCTCTGGGTCTGGGTCAACGGGCTCTGGGTCTGGGTCAACGGGCTCTGGCGCTGGGTCAACGGGCTCTGGCGCTGGGTCAACGGGCTCTGGCGCTGGGTCAACGGGCTCTGGCGCTGGGTCAACGGGCTCTGGCGCTGGGTCAACGGGCTCTGGCTCTGGCGCTGGGTCAACGGGCTCTGGCTCTGGCGCTGGGTCAACGGGCTCTGGCTCTGGCGCTGGGTCAACGGGCTCTGGCTCTGGCGCTGGGTCAACGGGCTCTGGCTCTGGGTCAACGGGCTCTGGCTCTGGCGCTGGGTCAACGGGCTCTGGCTCTGGCGCTTCATGGGACTCGGAACTGGACGGGGCCAGCACATCAGGGGACTCGGAACTGGACGGGACCAGCACATCAGGGGACTCGGAACTGGACGGAACCAGCATTTCAGGGAGCTTGGGGCTGGATTCATGCTCTGGCGGGCAGGTGACGGTCTCTGGCTGGACGGTCTCTGGCTGGACGGTCTCTGGCTGGACGGTCTCTGGCTGGACGGTCTCTGGCTGGACGGTCTCTGGCTGGACGGTCTCTGGCTGGACGGTCTCTGGCTGGACGGTCTCTGGCTGGACGGTCTCTGGCTGGACGGTCTCTGGCTGGACGGTCTCTGGCCATACTGGACTCGGGACCACCAGAACTCGATCACATCCCCTTCTACGACCTCCACGGTTCCCTCGAAATATGGCCATCCGGGTTCCCATGAAGGCCTGCTTCCAGCTCTCCATCCTTTGTTGTTGGTCGATCGTTCTGTCAGGGTTTGTGCAGGTGCTGAAGACGAGGACACGGAATTTCCATATAATAGTTTTTAATTACAAAATGAAAACTTTCCAAACTTAAACAGGAACAAAACTCCAGGAAATCAGAAAACACACAACCATACGTAGACGACGATCGACAAACACTGGGAGAAAACACAGGGCTTAAATACACTTGAAATGATTGGGTAATTAACTGAACACAGGTGATGAGACTGAACACAAACGAGGAGCGGGAAAACTTAACAGGACTAAACCAAAAATCACACAAGACAGGGGAAAACAAGATCACAAAGGATAACTAAATACATCAAAACGTGACACACACTGTATACAACCCCCCCCCCCCCCCCCTTTCTTTTCCACTACTTATTTTGTTACATTTCTCTTACGTACACGTTCACACTGGAAAAGGAGTTGCTTCAATCTCGCTGTACATGTGTATAACGACAATAAAAGGCATTCTATTCTATTCTAAAAAATCTGTGTTTAAAGTTAAACTCCACTTTTAACAGTACCTAAAATCCTAATTAATTTTAAATGAATGCCATGACTAAATGGTAAATGGACTGCATTTATATAGCTCTTTCACAGACCCAATGGCCACCAAAGCGCTTTACATATTGCCTCACATTCACTCACTCATTCATACACCGACGGCGGTGTCAGCCATACAAGGCGCCATCCAGCTCGTCGGGAGCAGTTGGGGTTAGGTGTCTTGCTCATGGACACCTCGGCACTTGGTCAGGTGGAACCAGGGATTGAACCACCAACCTTCTGGTTTGTAGACAACCTACATCAGGGATGGGCAACTCTGGTCCTCGAGGGTCCCTAATTAAACACACCTGAACAAGCTAATCAATGTTTTCAGGATTACTAAAAAATAATTTTTGTCAGGGTTGGAGCTAAACTCTGCAGGACAGTGCCCCTCGAGGACCAGAGTTTCCCATCCCTGACCTACATGAACCACTGAGCCACTGGCGCCCTACATTAAATGCATCATAGTACTGAAAGGTGGAAACACATGCTCAATTTAAGTCAGTTTTTCAATAAGGACTGACCTGGCCCTCAACTTGGACCCAGTTTTTAATTTTGGACCACCGTGTGTTTGAGTTTAACATGCCTCCACTAGGCTTTACCTTTGTTGTGCTGATAACAATGGTAAACAGAAGTGAACATTCAAGTTGCATTTGGTGCATAAATCTGGTTTAAATCACTCTTTTCAAAATAAAAATAAAAAGCATTCGAAAAATATATTATGATCTTTCGTCAAAAATGTACAGGGTTCAATCTGGCCATACATGGTCCCTCAATCAGGACTGGTAAATGTTGCGACCCTATTAAAAGAGGTAGCGTTAATTGTACACACCAAAATGATGGCTTCATCCTGCATGGCTGCCTCATTGTGTTTTTTTTTAAGATTGCCAAGCCACTCCCCCTTCTTCATATCAAGGGCCTCCAGCCTCTGCATCAAACAAGCCTTCTTAGGCTGCTCTGCCCCCACAGGCCTTACAACTCTTGGTGGCACAGGGCATGACCTGGAAGCAGTTGGGACATTTCTTTTTATTAGACACCATGTTGTCTGAAAAAAAAGAGAGAACAAAAAGAAAGTTATTTGTGTAAAATATTTAACTGATTATTTAACAGCCATTTACACTATAATACAGTGTGTGTGTGTGTGTGTGTGTGTGTGTGTGTGTGTGTGTGTGTGTGTGTGTGTGTGTGTGTGTGTGTGTGTGTGTGTGTGTGTGTGTGTGTGTGTGTGTGTGTGTGTGTGTGTGTGTGGGTTGGTTTATGTGATTTATGAGGACACAAATTTGTATTATGACATGTGTATTACACTGGTATTACAACTTATGGGTGGTTTATGAGGACATTTCAAAAGTCCTCATAAATCAAATGGCTTAAAAACATAAAAAACAATGTTTTATAAAAAAAATTTAAATGCAGCATGTCTCCTGTGATGGGTAGGTTTAGGGATAGGGGCAGTGTAAGGGGATATAATATACAGTTTGTACAGTATAAAAACCATTACGCCTATGGAGAGTCCTCATAATGCTGTTGCACCAACATGTGTGTGTGTGTGTGTGTGTGTGTGTGTGTGTGTGTGTGTGTGTGTGTGTGTGTGTGTGTGTGTGTGTGTGTGTGTGTGTGTGTGTGTGTGTGTGTGTGTGTGTGTGTGTGTGTGTGTGTGTGTGTGTGCTTGTTTTTGTGATATATGAGGACACAAATGTGTATATTGACATGGGTATTACACTGGTAGTACAACTTACACGTGAAATATGAGGACATTGCATGCGTCCTCATATTTCAAACAGCTTAAAAAACATAAAAAACAATGTTTTTTTTTTTTTAAATGTTAAAATCCAGCATGTCTCCTGTAAGGGGTTGGTTTAGGGACAGGGGCAGTGTAGGGGGACAGAATATATAGTTTGTCCAGTATAAAAACCATTACGCCTATGGAGAGTCCCTCATAAGTCACAAAAACAGACACCGTGTTGTCTGAAAAAAAAGAGAGAACAAAAAGAAAGTTATTTGTGTAAAATATTTAACTGATTATTTAACAGCCATTTACACTATAATACAGTGTGTGTGTGTGTGTTGTGGTGTGTGTGTGTGTGTGTGTGTTGTGTGTGTGTGTGTGTGTGTGTGTGTGTGTGTGTGTGTGTGTGTGTGTGTGTGTGTGTGTGTGTGTGTGTGTGTGTGTGTGTGTGGGTGTGTGTGTGTGAGTGGTGTGTGATGTGAGTGAGAGAGTAGTGAGTGAGTGAGTGAGTGAGTGAGTGAGTGAGTGAGTGAGTGAGTGAGTGAGTGAGATGAGTGAGTGAGTGAGTGAGTGAGTGAGTGAGTGAGTGAGTGAGTGAGTGAGTGAGTGATGAGTGAGTGAGTGAGATGAGTGAGTGAGTGAGTGAGTGAGTGAGTGATGAGTGAACGATTGAGTGAGTGAGTGAGTGAGTGAGTGAGTGAGTGAACGAGTGAGTGAACGAGTGAGTGAGTGAGTGAGTTGCCCAGATGAGAGACAGAACGGTCCTATTGATGATGAAGGAAAAACGTGACAATTTCATTGTGGTTGTTCAAAACAAGATATCGCCTATCCTACGACATGCCAAATGTTAATATCACATTAAATTACACGAAAAGCGAAAAGGAAGAGTTGAGAAAATGTTTGTCAACTAGTAGGCTACACTATGGGACATGCAAGGCTACACCAGTTAGCACTTCATAGGGTTTTATATCAGACAAGCAAACACCAAAGCAATGTCACAAAAAGTTTAAAAAAGGTGCATAAGGCATGCAGTCATGACAATATCCCAGCAACATACTTGACTAATACACATTTGCATGCATTTCATCGAGTTACACATAGGCTACTTGTTCATGAAGTTGCCAATCATTTTAGCCTACCTTACTCAACGACTCGTAACGTACGTTTTACGTAATGTAAAAGTTAATTGTCATAAACGGCGGGAGCGCCGTCATCCGGAAGTTGTTGTGCACAAAAAAAAAAAAAATACTTAACAAAACCGAGCAACGAGCTGTTGCTGGTGACAAAACCACTGATTAAATGTACATTTTTTCATATTTATTTTTTGCTGTAAGATGCGCAACGTTTTTTTTGCTTTTTGACACATTTCTTTTACACATTTTCACATTTAGCAAGTATTGAAACACCAATAATTTAAATAAAAAGAACCAGACAACATTTTTTTTTTTTTTTTAAATATCACGAGATCTTTGGGCTTTTCGATTTTTTAAAAAAACTTCACAGACTCTAAATACATTTTAAAGGCTGCTTTAAAATGCGATACTGTCGTTAAAGACCCGATCTGTCAGATTCTGTGATATTAATGCCCGCATTGCATTGTGGCTAAAGGGCTTAATGAGGCCCATGTTTAGGCTTACTGTAATATATTTCACCGGTAATAAGACCGAAATAATATTATAAAAATAAAGAAATTAATGAATAGGCCTACAATGATAACATATTAATAAATGTTGATAGATGTAGCATTATAGTTTAAAAATATCAATAAACAGCAAAGCAATCCAGCTTCCCTGGCAATAAGACCAAAATAATAACATTAAAAGAAATACATAGCCTATGTGATAGATCTTATAAGTTATAAGAGATGGTGACAAAAAGGAAAAACTGCGGACTGATTAAGTACGTCACAATAATAAAACTAAACCATGCTTCTAAAACATCTGTCTGTGCTTGTATAAGAGTCTTATACATTTACAGACCTTACTAAACATGGCAACAATTTCATCTTGTCATTACAACTTTAATAATTGGAGCTACTGGAACTGTAAAAAATAGACATCATCCACAATTGTCCCCTCCTATTGAATGACAGCCCTTGATAAGTCATGTCTTCAGTTGAAACAGGCCTACATCTGAATCTAACAGGTAAAGTGTTAATTTCTTCTTCATTGAAATACTATAAAATGCTCTAATGAATTCTTTAATGATTATGAAAAATATATAAACGTCTATGAACATAAAAATAAACAATAGCCTACATTTTATACTTTGTATTGGTCAGTTTTTGCAATAAATACCTGTCTATATTTTTATCTGCCCGTTTCATGTTCTATTTTCTTGAGAAATGGTTTGGTTTAGGGAAGAAGTGGGATTAGGTTCTCAAAAATATCTATGAAGCTATAAACATATCTAAATCTGTCAGGGTTTGTGCAGGTGCTGAAGACGAGGACACGAAAGCTTCAATATAAATGTTTTAATAACAAAATGAAAACTTTCCAAACTTTAAACAGGAACAAAACTCCAGGAAATCAGAAACACACAACCACACATGGACGACGATCGACAAACACTGAGGGAAAACACAGGGCTTAAATACACTGAACCAAACAAGATAATTAACTGAAAACAGGTGCATAAAATTGGAAACAAACGAGGAGCGGGAAAACTTAACAGGACTAAACCAAAAACCACAAAGACAGGGGGAAACAAGATCACAAAAGATTAACAGAACACATCAAAACGTGACAGTACCTCCCCCCTCCCCGAAGGCGCGTCCTCGCGCCGTATAACATCCAAAGGGGTGGGAGGGTGGGCGCCCTGGAGGCTGACGAGGGCATGGTGCAGGTCCAGGAAGCCTCCAGGGCGGAGCAGGCTGTGGGCGTGGCCACGGCGGAGCAGGCTGTGGGCGTGGCCACGATGGTGCAGGCTGTGGGCGTGGCCACGACGGTGCAGGCTGTGGGCGTGGCCACGACGGTGCAGGCTGTGAGACTCTCGGGCGTCCAGGGCGGAGCTGTGGGACCCTCGGGCGTCCAGGGCGGAGCTGTGGGACCCTCGGGCGTCCAAGGCGGTGCAGGCTCTTCAGGTGGCCACGGCGGTGAAGACCCTTCAGGTGGCCGTGGTGGTGAAGACCCTTCAGGTGGCCATGGCGGTGCAGACCCTTCAGGTGGCCATGGCGGTGCAGACCCTTCAGGTGGCCATGGCGGTGCAGACCCTTCAGGTGGCCATGGCGGTGCAGACCCTTCAGGTGGCCATGGCGGTGCAGACCCTTCAGGTGGCCATGGCGGTGCAGACCCTTCAGGTGGCCATGGCGGTGCAGACCCTTCAGGTGGCCATGGCGGTGTTATCTTTTCGGGCCTCCGTGGATCTTTGGCCGGCCACGGCGAAGGCGTATGGCGCCCCCCCAAAATTTTCTTGGGGAGGACAGGCTCATGATCGGGAACTGACTTGACATCAACGGGCGCTGGGTCAACGGGTTCTGGGTCAACGGGCTCTGGGTCTGGGTCAACGGGTTCTGGGTCTGGGTCAACGGGCTCTGGCTCTGGCTCTGGGTCAACGGGCTCTGGCTCTGGCTCTGGCGCTGGGTAAACGGGCTCTGGCTCTGGCGCTGGGTCAACGGGCTCTGGCTCTGGGTCAACGGGCTCTGGCTCTGGGTCAACGGGCTCTGGCTCTGGCACTGGGTCAACGGGCTCTGGCTCTGGGTCAACGGGCTCTGGCTCTGGGTCAACGGGCTCTGGCTCTGGGTCAACGGGCTCTGGCTCTGGGTCAACGGGCTCTGGCTCTGGGTCAACGGGCTCTGGCTCTGGGTCAACGGGCTCTGGCTCTGGCGCTGGGTCAACGGGCTCTGGCTCTGGCTCTGGGTCAACGGTTTCCGTGCTGGATGGGACCAGCATATCAGGAAACTCGGAGCTGGGCTCAGGCTCTGGCGGGCAGGCGACGGGCTCAGGCGTTGGCGTGCAGGTGATGGGCTCTTGCTGGCCGTGGAGATCGGGCTGGATGTCTCCCACGGTGAATGAGGAACCACACACCCACAGCGTACGGGCAATGAATTTTACTAACGGGAGGTGGAGATCTCCCAACAACAGTCTCTGAGCGAGGGTATCGTCCATCCCACTCCAAAACTCATGTGTCAGGGACTCCTCGTCCCAATTAGAGTCCCGGAAAAGATGGAGATATATCTCCGCATATTCTTCCAGAGTCCGGCCATCTTGTGGGACACAGAGTTCGTAGTTCATTCCCTTTTTTTTTTTGTTAGGGTCGATCGTTCTGTCAGGGTTTGTGCAGGTGCTGAAGACGAGGACACGAAAGCTTCAATATAAATGTTTTAATAACAAAATGAAAACTTTCCAAACTTTAAACAGGAACAAAACTCCAGGAAATCAGAAACACACAACCACACATGGACGACGATCGACAAACACTGAGGGAAAACACAGGGCTTAAATACACTGAACCAAACAAGATAATTAACTGAAAACAGGTGCATAAAATTGGAAACAAACGAGGAGCGGGAAAACTTAACAGGACTAAACCAAAAACCACAAAGACAGGGGGAAACAAGATCACAAAAGATTAACAGAACACATCAAAACGTGACAAAATCATTTCTACTAATAAATGCAAATAATTAAATGCATTTTGATCCGACAGATAAGGCAAGCGGTTAAAAGCAACAGTTTCTTGTTTGTCAATATACCGGTAGTGAGAGGAACATTTAGCGTCTTAATAGTGACACACTCATTGTCCTTCAAAATATTGCTTACATATATTTAGGGGCCATATGACATTATAATTTAGTGAAACCTTTTCAGATGAGATGTGACATGTTTTAACTTCTGTCAACAGCAATTTGTAAATAACATACATACACATATAATAGTAAATACTGTACAATTGTTCGGCTTTAGCCCTAACTCAATTTATGTTGTCTATTTTAATTTATGTTGTTGTAATTATGCTTTCATTCAAATAATTTATCTTTCTTCTTTCTAGCATATTATTTTTCTGTACCTGCTGTCTGATTTGGCTGATGCTCAGTGGGCTCTCCCTCACTCTGAGCTGCCCCATCTTGAATGAAAGTATTAGACATTTAATTTAATATTATACAGCATACATCTATATTATATAGGGTCTGACAACAGCAAATTTGGTGTTATTTACATCAGACCAGGTACAGTAATTTGATTAGACAAGGATTCTTATGTTCCAGTTGTTAGCACTAGAAGACCAGGAGCAAAAGGAGCAGTGGCTCCACCGGGACACCCTGTACACGGCCCTGGTCCGAGGAGAGGTTCACTGATTCACTGACCACTGCCTGCATATCTACCAGTGATTTTAGTATGGGCTTCAAAAAAATATTTTGTTCCACAGAATATAGAAAGTCATAGTGGTTTGGAGTGATATGAGGGGAATGATGATTTCCAGATCTGACAAATTGCAAGGGCATTTCCTCTGCATGTCCCCAGGACCTCCAAAGGTTTTCTGGATTCATCTTTCTTTCCTGAAGCCATTGTTTTGTTGATTTTGATGTGAGTTTTGGATCATTGTCTTGCTGGAAAATGAAAGTTCTCTTAATTGTTAGCTTTCTAGCAGACGTGAGAAGGTTCTGTCCCAAAATCAACTGGTACCTCGAGCTACTCATGATTCCCTCCACCTTAACCATGCTTCACCGTGGGTGTTCTTTTACTGATGTGTTGTTTGCACTATAAACACACCTCTTAAAATTTTGCCCAAAAACTTAAATCTTGGTCTCATCAGACTATGACACAATTTTCCACATGGTGTTGGCAGGCTGGATATTTTTTGTGTGTGTGTGTTTTAATGTTTAGCCGGGATCAGAATCTTCGGATGTTTTTTTTTTTTTTTTTTTTGTCAGGAAAGGGTTGCGTCTTGCCACCCTGCCCCTAGACAGATGGAGAATACGAGATATAGTTATCACATGTAGGGAGCAACCAGTGCTTGGCTGTTGTGCCATATGGCTACTTTCTTCACTTGTTGATGACTGTCTTCACTGTGATCCGTACAATATCTAATGCCTTGGAAAAAAAATTATAGCCCTCATCTGAGCAATACATCTCTTTGTGGCCCATGGCTCTTGCATGCAAAAATCAGTCACTGTTTAAATTTAGCTCCAAGAACAAAAGCTTATACATCAGAATCAGTTCCTTTAATTTTCATTTTAAAGTTCCAAAACAGGATCTGTCACCAAGACTTGGAGTGATGTGAAAAGTGCCAGATAAGTCTACAAACCACTCGTGTGGTTTAGTGAGAACACAGACCGTATGTTAAAGTAATCTGCTGAATACTGTAAAATAATACTGTTAATGCAAGTTTAGACTTTATCAGTATGCATTTCATGCTGCAAGCATTCTTGTTGTCTTTTTTTATTATTATAGTAGCTTATATGAAACATCAAGCCTGTTTTATAATAGTCAGAATGGCTAAGAAAATCCCCTCAAAAATCCCCATGAAAAGCACCAATCATTTTGGTTCATTTCAGCTTCCACTGTAATATCATCTGTTGCTAGAGAAGAATGATTTTTGAATAGCCTTCACTGGCCCTGAAGTACTGTTCACTGCTGCCACCCTCTGTCTGCAAGAGCTTCTACATTTCTACATGCTTCAAACACAACTCTAGAGCACCACCTAGAGGAATTTCAGTTTGATTTGTAAAATTCTCAAAACCTAAACAAAACCTTCAAGCTTTCCTGAATATAATTGATGATGGTGATGTCCATTGACGATATCTAATGCTTTTATATGCAATTACCATTACAGTATAGATTATCTTGTAGTATTTGCATTTATTTACTTATTTTGATTTTTTTTTTGCAAAACTAATTGACAAACAGAATATTTAAGGGTTTTAAAGAAATTCTTGTTGCTTCAGAAAAAAACTATGCATCCACAAAAAGGGGGAAAGATATGAATAAATTCCTAAATATATTTCCGTTAATATTCATGATATACTTTATTACTTTTGATTTGACATGTTCCTGGTTCAACATTTTGTTGATCCTGCAACAACATTCCTGTCAGAAAGTTTAGACCTAACCATATCCTCACCACCATATCCTTATCCCTAAAATCAAAGGGAAATGGTTGATGAATAACACTGATGTAGAATCACCTAACCCTTGTAAGCCTAAACATGACATAAACTGTAAACTTGTCCCTCAAATCTGATTGGTTGATTGGAATGTTGTTTCAGGATCAACAAAGATGTTGATCCAGGAACATGTTGTGGTGAAATTACGTTCACTGACATGAAATATACCTTCAAATACTTTTTGATGTCCTTCTTGATCCTTTTAAGTAAAAAATAATTATATATATATATATATATATATATATATATATATATATATATATATATATTATATATATATATATATATATATATATATATATATATATATATATATATATATATATATATATATATATATATATATATATATGTATAGTGTAGAGAAACAAAATATTAGAATAAAAGTTTGAAAAGAAAATGCAGGAAGGGAAGGCTGATGAAATTTTTAATAAAACTCCAACTGTATTTGTCTGAAAGAAGAATGTCATATTACCTTGGCTTGAGGTATAAATCATGGGCTTATTTTCCTTTTTGGGTGAACTATCCCTTTAAGACCCTCCTAAAGAAACGGATAACTACAAATTTCTGATAAAATTTTTCCAATCTGGTTTATTCAATAAACATAGCATAATTGCATCACAGCAATAACACAGTAATGGTTTGAATCTCAGTCCTATAGTTTTTTACAGTATTTTACAGTAATTTTGTTTATGATTGACATACAATAGCTTATGCTTGCAAATAAGGTCTAAAACAATAATCCTAAGCAAATTTTTCCTCAAAATGATCAATATCATACTGCATCTGTGAATTTTTGTGTTGTTGTAACCCTTGTGTGTCAATTAAAAAACGTTACACATACACATAGTGGACAAAACAAAACTGTCATTAAAATTTTGGTCATTGGTAAGTTTGGTCTCATTTTAAAGAAGACCCTTGGTAGATTATTGTTGAAGTAAAAAAAAGTTTAAAAAGTGAAACCACAAAAAAGTTATAGAGGTTTAAGTTTATAAAAATGATTTATGAACATAATTTTATACAAAATGTATATTTTATGAAACATGTTGAACTCTAAAACTGCTAGACAATCAAAGCCATGAATTTTTTTATTTTTTTTTTGTTGCAAACATAAAAACCACAATCTGACATCCAACACACCCAATTACAGCTGCATAATTTATCCAATTGGCTGTATAATATGCAGAAGTAGAGAACAGGAATAAAATATTTTAGTGATTTGCTTTATTGGCCAAATGGCAAAATAATGCCCCTGGAGTTCTGGTGGGTTTCAATGGGGACATTTTTGTCCTTAAGGTCCTGAGTGGAACTATTGTGTGTATAGTGCAAAATAGATTTATTAAAGGAAATTGGGGGTGACAGTAAAACTCCAATAAAAATACACACCTGTGCAAAATTTATTCATTTATGCAGTTGACATTAACATATGCAAAATGATTTAAAAAAAAAAAATATATATATATATATATATATACAAAAAAAATGTCCATAAGGTCACACAAGGGTTTAACTACACTGTAAAAAAAAATACGTTTGTGCCATAAATGTTTAAGTACAAACGATTTGGATGTTTAAGTCATTTCAACTTAAATTACAATAAAATGACTTAAAAAAAAATTGTTGAATCTTGAAAGTTGAAAAAAATTTGCAAATTTCTTAACTTGTTTTGATGAGTTAAAGCAATGTAAAAACATATGTTCTCATAACTTATTGATCATATCATTTTTTACAGTGTGGAGGACAAGTAACCACTAGGGGGCCTCAGCAAACTTCCAAGCAAGAACTAATTAGCCTTATGAGTGTTTAAAATTAGTTATATTAACATAATCTTAATTAATATTCTAAAAGAAAACACAAATAATAATAATGTAAAACATTAAACTAACATCATGCTATTTTATTCTTTAGTACCAGATATGGTATTGGATATTGTAGGCCCATTATCTGTATATTTTAAATATTGCATGTCAATCATAAACATAATTACTGTGAGATACTGTTCACTATTATTTGTTATGCTTATATTAAATTAGGCTTTAACTTAGATTACTAGATCTTACTCTATAACCAGTAAAATATAACATAATAATGCTCCCACAGAGGACTTATATCTTGGAAAATTTCAGCTTCCTATCTTATCCCACAGCGGAGATATTCAACATGAAAGTGAGTAGTATTTTTAAATTGCTCTTTCTTACCCCCATAATTTTTTTTTTTAGAGAAGTCGCAAACCTGAAATGTTCTACTCAGAAAAAAATCCTTTAGGACTAGACCTTCCTATAATAAATTGGAATTAAAAGTGGATCCTTGAGTGATCTTGATCATTACATTTGGATATAAATGAACAAGGAACTGATATTTGTCATGAATATGCATTAACTGTGTTGCATTTTATTGCAATGCATTATTTTGTTCCTTTTCGTTCTTTTCTAGACTTTTTTTTTATTCTAGACTTTTTATAAGGAAAGAAAATGTAGGCAAAGTTCTGTATCTTTAGGTTTCTTTCTCTAAATTATGTCTACATAAGCACTTAGAATTACCATGATAGTAGGCCTATATAAACTTTGCCATTTATTTTGGTTGTTAAATTTTGTACAGTAACAGTCAAGCTTTAGCCTAAATTATTAAACCGTTTTATTCGGGAATATTTATCAAGTAATGCTGAAACTCTTTCAGTTTAATGAAAAGATAGCCTAACACTGTCATAATTTGTTTAAATATTTGCATTTAAAAAGTTTTTCCTCTAAATTAACTTAATAAAGAAAAAAGGTTTTGCTCCAGAAAAGAGTTTGAAAAAATTATGTCTCTTAAAAGATATAATGTTTGTGATGAAACATGTTGTTTCCTTGTTTTAAAATACACTAATTGCATTGAAGCATTAGGCATAAAGCACGAAATTATATGCATAGCCTATGATAGGCTATTTTTTTTTACCTTTTGGAACTAAAAAATATAGTTTGGGCAAAAAATATATATATATATATATATATATATATATATATATATATATATATATATATATATATTATATATATATATATATATATATATATATATATATATATATATATATATATATATATATTAAAATGAATGACCACCAAAGAATTCAGTAGAAGGAATCTGACTTTCCAACAAAAGTAGGTGGCTCAATATTTCATTATCAGTAATAGCATAATGTATGTGTAGCCTACAGACAAAAGTGCATTAGGTAAAGGGATGTTTTATACAAAACCATCAATGGGGTGCTGTACCTTTAAGAGCGGAAACAGCTCCTGTTCGCTCCTCCACCCTCTGCTCTGTTCAATGACGCTTTACAACATCGATTTCATCAAACACGACACGAATGAACGCGAGAATCAATTACAGGTAAAAAGACACAGCCTACTCTCCTTTATGTATTTGCATGTTTATGTTTTAATGCTTAGATTTGTCGTTAATGCGAAACATAGCGGGGCAGTTTCTCACCTGTCTTCTCGACGATGCTCATCAACACCTTGTGTCTACAGGCTATTTAGCGATAAGGGAGGATGAAAACAGACAGTCATAGTTCAATCAAACGATTACAGCGCCGAGAAAATATCGTTGGTTAAATAAATGCGAGCTTATTTGACCTCTATCACTACCGACTCAAATGCATGTTGAGTTATTAGATTATTCGTGCTGCGTTTTATGGAGAAAGGTGGTGCATCAACATTTAGCTTGTATTTCATATTGTATTATAAGTAAAGTGAGTTGTAAATTCACTGTACAATGGAGATTTCCAGATAAGGGTGACATGTATGACGTCACCCAGGGCTCGCTCCAGCAGTGAGTCTAGAGAAGCAGCGGATATGATGTGATGTGAACGGGAATCACCATCTGCCATCCGCAGCATCATCTGTGTAAACTGTGGCCTGGTTACATCTCCACATAACTGCTGCTGCATATTATAATTCATTCATTTAATCAAAATTTAGAGGTTTTATTAAGCATTAAACACTATTAAACGTTTGTTGCATATTCCAAATATATTAGGTTATATGATTGATAGATAGCTGAAATTAGTAGATCAGTTTATTTTTAGGAATTCTTTCTGTACCTTATCTATGGCTGTGGTTTTTGACTGCCTGCAAAATGTATTGTCACTAACTTAATACATATAATAGGGTCATCTTGCCTATTTATTGAGACCAGGGTAAATGAAGCCCGCCCATTAAAATGATGTACCATGGTTTGTTGTGATGGCCCTGTGTCTGTGTGTAAATAATACACAACATTTCATAACACAATAAATGCATGTTGAATAATTGACTGGTTTCTATGTTATATTACACAGCTCTCTGCTGTGTAGCCTACTATCATAGTAGATTTATATGTAATACAATTTACTGGAAGTTGCTGGATGTAAATTCTTTCTCATATTCTCATAAATTCTCATATTCAATCAATGGTTTCAGAGCTGCGTTAAATTTTTCTTTTGTTCATCTACAACCACTTAACATTAGACATACGTTACAACCGAGACAGTCAATATGTACATATCTGATAAATACAGGTCTATAAAAAGGGACTGATCCAATCATTAGACAGCCCTAGAATAGAATGTTATGAAATATATAAAATGTCCAATTAAAAAAAAAGATTTCATCCACACTTTAAATATATATATATATATTTGGCCTAAACAATCATTAATTTCTGACTTTGATTTTCAGTATATTTATTCTATGTTTATTTTCATTTCAGGTTTATAAGGCCTGTTTGACTCTGAAAACTATGGACCAGGTGTGACCTTGGTGTATTTCATATCATCTGTTTTACCAACTCTACGTTCTCTATCAAGATGGCATCATGTGTTTCTGGATGCTCTTCAGTGATGAGGTTCTGTCAGAAGCTCAACAGGCTAAAGACGCTGGAGGATGACGTAATGGCAACATCACTGAAACGTTGTCTGTCCACAGTGGACCTCGCTCTGCTCGGTGTCGGTGGAATGGTGGGTTCAGGCCTGTATGTTCTCACAGGAACCGTTGCTAAAGACACTGCAGGACCAGCTGTCGTGGTGTCGTTCCTCATAGCAGGAGTAGCGTCTCTCATGGCAGCGCTGTGCTATGCTGAGTTTGGCGCCCGTGTACCAAAGACAGGCTCCGCCTACATGTTTACTTACGTTTCTGTTGGGGAAATCTGGGCGTTCCTGATTGGTTGGAATGTCATTTTGGAGTATATGATTGGAGGGGCTGCGGTAGCTCGTGCGTGGAGTGGCTATTTAGACTCTATTTTCAATCACCGCATCCAGAACTTCACTGAAAGTCATGTGATGCGTTGGGACGTGCCCTTCATTACTCATTACCCAGACCTCTTAGCGGCCTCCATCCTCCTAGTGGCTTCATTTTTCATCTCATTTGGTGTTCGTGTCTCATCTTGGCTAAACCACATTTTTTCGGCCATCAGTATGGTAGTCATTGCCTTTATCTTGGTGTTTGGCTTTGTACTGGCCGACCCAGTCAACTGGAGCGCTCGGGAGGGAGGCTTTGCCCCGTTTGGATTTTCGGGTATTATGGCAGGAACTGCAACATGCTTCTATGCCTTTGTTGGCTTTGACGTGATAGCGGCTTCCAGTGAAGAAGCCAGTAATCCTCAGAAGGCTATTCCTATAGCGACTGCCATCTCATTGGGCCTGGCGGCCACAGCGTACGTCCTGGTGTCCACAGTTCTTACATTGATGGTTCCATGGCATACACTCGACCCAAACTCCGCTCTGTCAGATGCGTTCTTCAGACGGGGATATAGCTGGGCCGGGTTCATCGTGGCTGTGGGTTCCATCTGTGGTGAGTATGAGTCAGTGGTTGACATAAAGGATTTTTTCAATGGCCAGTATTGATATATAGTGAGCAGGGTGGTTGATTTAATATAACATTTACATTTAGCTGACGCTTTTATCCAAAGCGACTTACAATTGCTATATTTCAGAGGTCGCACGCCTCTGGAGCAATTAGGGGTTAAGTGTCTTGCTCATGGACACATTGGTGTCTCACAGTGGATTCGAACCCGGGTCTCTCACACCAAAGGCATGTGTCTTATCCACTGCGCCATCACCACCCTAACATAATATAAATATACACAATTAAATGACAACAAAAGATAATAGTAAAAAAATAATTTAACAACCACTTATTTAACGCAATAATTATTCATTCACAAAAAATGTTTAGGTAATAGTGGCCAATCATATGAGCAAATGATTCAGTCTTGTTGAAAACTGTCTTGTTGAGGCAACATCACATCATTCATTTAGGAATTTAATCAATAAATATGTTTCCATCCTGGTTTGTTTGCATGTCACCTTACCGATTTAAAAATATGATTACCTCCAGTGAACGTCTTTTAAAAATGTACATAGTTTTTATGGCCATATATATAATAAATTAATACTTTTATACAGCTAGGATGCATTAAAATAATCAAAAGTGGCAGTAAGACCTTTATAATGTTACCAAAAATGTCTAATTCAAGTAAATGCTGTTCTTTTGAACTTTCTATTCATCACAGCATCAAAGTATAACAAAATATATTAAGCAGCACGCACAACTGTTTTCAACATTGATAATAATAATAAATTATTCTTGAGCACCAAATAAGCATTAGATTTCTGAAGGATCATATGACTGAAGACTGGAGTAATGATGCTGAAAATTCAGCTTTGTGTAAAGTGTGTGTAAAGATCCATAGTCTTTGTAGAGATCCATACTGATGTTCATATGGTCACATTACGTAAAAATCTTTTTTTTCTTAGAAGACATGACTGAACTTTATAGCAGTCTCTATAATTGTTATGTTGATATAGATGGAGAAATTAGTTTATACTGTTTCCAATCTTGTCTAATTAAAACTGTCTAATCTCTTTCATCTAGCCATGAACACTGTGTTGCTCAGCAACCTCTTCTCTCTCCCGCGGATTGTGTATGCCATGGCGGAGGACGGCCTCTTCTTCTCTGTCTTTTCTCGTGTCAACCCTGTAACCAAAGTCCCAGTGATCGCCATTCTTGTTTTTGGCAGCCTTATGGCATTTCTTGCCCTCATCTTTGATCTAGAAGCACTAGTCCAGTTCCTCTCTATTGGCACTCTACTCGCTTACACTTTTGTAGCGGCCAGCATCATAGTGCTCCGCTACCAACAGGATAAATGTACTGGGAGCTCAGGAGGAAGTGGAATCAAGACAGATGCTTCATCCACACCTTCACTGAACCAGTCAGGGCAGCAGCTGGATCCAGCAGTGGCAGTGAACGAGACCCAGACCTTTGCACAGGACAGCGGAGAGCCGAAGGAGTACGAGTCATTCTCTGATAAACTTCAGCTGGTGGAGAGGCAGAAGGCGGTGAAGGAGAGACGCGCTGCTGGGACACTGAAGGCTCGCTGGGAACCGTATCTGGGCCGTATACTGGGGGACTGTGAGCCGGGGGAAGTGGTGGCGTTCTCTGTGCTGGCTCTGATGGTCAGTGCAGTCTCTTTAAGTGCTGTGTTGGTGTTTGGGAGTAACCAGCTGCATCTGCCTGTGTGGAGCTTCACCCTTCTGCTGGTCATCTTCAGTCTGGTCTTCCTGCTCAGTCTGGCTCTCATCTGGGTCCATGAACAACAGCCCAATCACAAGACCTTTCAGGTTAGTCACAAATACTGGAGTAATGAGGTGAATAGACATCTGGTAAGACAAAACCACAGATATTATACAGTTAAAGGGTCTAGTTTACCAAAAAAAAGAGATCAATTACTCACTGTCATGTCATTCAAAAACCATAAGATTTTCGTTCATCTTTAGAACACAATTGAAGTAATTTTGAATAAATTGTGAGAGATTTATGTTCCTCCATTGAAAGTCTATTCTGCCAAAACTCTGATGTTCAACAAGTTCATAAAGAGAAAGTAAAATAAACCCATGAATTTAATTTAGGATTTTCTTAACATATCGAT